>CM022529.1:6728033-7078223 GCA_012273795.1 Dendrolimus punctatus | reverse complement strand
AGATGGCTATGGAAGAGTACTCGGAGACTATATCTTGGTACCTGATAGTGAGTGGTTCTAATATATTATGGCATTCTAATTTACTTGTAGTTTCAATTTCAATTTGACCACATAAGTAACGAGTTGTACCTAATATCGAATTAATGTTTTGAATATGGGGTTCGATGTGGGAAATATCGAATGGAGTGACTATATCCAAGTACCCAGTGTTAATTTTGAGTTCACCAATTGGATCAAAATATATACCGGAGCTGGAGGTGATCGGTTGGACATACTTCTGATGACCTTGGGCCAGAGCGCTGCAAGAAAAGGGGTATCGGGGTTACCAATCACTAATACTTTCTTATAATAGATTCTCTTACTCAATACTAGATTAATATTATTCTATCCTATTTATTATAATTCTAACACTATAATTGTAACATTAAATGTTTATTTCTGAGTTTGAACTTTATTTATTTACTCCCTTACGTAGAAGTTTGAACTTCAGCATGTTTAACTTCGTCATAGTGATGTTTCACATGACGTCTGTTTATCAATAAGGTTAATGTATGGTATTCCATTGATTTTTACCACCTTATATGGACCTTTCCATAAAGGTGATAGAGCTTTACGCAGCCTAAGGTGGTTTTTCAACATGACGTAGTCACCAACTTTGTATTCGATAGGTTGGGTATGAGAATCGTAATAGGTCTTGGAATTTATTTTTGATTTATGAATATATTCTAGGGCTTTGTCACGCGCGTGCTTTATGCGGTGTTGTAGGAGTTTCACATATTCGGGATAGGTAGTATTATTGGAGTTGTCTTTATACACTGAATCTGGGATATGAGGCTTATGCCTAAATAGTAATTCGTATGGGGAATAATGCGTGGTCGTATGTATGGCGGTGTTGTATGCCAACATAGAAGTATACACATACTGAGGCCAGTTATCTTGGTTTTCATTAACATAGGATTTAAGGTACTCCTTAAGAGTAGAATGCGATCTTTCCAGAGCACCTTGTGTTTGTGGATGATACGGCGATGACCATAACTGCTTGATTTTTAAGAATTCGCAGGTTTCTTAAATAAGTCTGCCTGTAAAATTTGGTACCGTTGATCGGTAAGTATTCGCTTGGGAATTCCGAACAGTGATATAAAATGGAGGAGGCAGTCGCTCGCTTCTGCTGCTGTGTTACTGCGAACGGGATAAGCAATGAGAATTTAGTAAGGTCATCTTGCATAGTTAAATATATTTAAGTTTGGCCGTGCCGGATTCTGGTAGGGGACCTACGATGTCGAGGGCTACCTTTCGAATGGGGATGTAGAGTGGATGTTATGATCATTGGTGCTCTATTTACTTTACGGAGTGCTTTATGGTTTGACACAATGAACATTTCTTAACATAGTCCTCGATATCACTACGCATATTCTCCCAGAAATATTTTCTTTGATTCGACTAAGCATTCTTGCAGATCCTAGGTGTCCTGCGATGGGGATGTCATGATTATCTTTCAGGATTTTCGTGATTTCGCTGGTGAAGGATATATGATATTGTTATGATAGATATGAATATGTATGTTGGTATTGTCAAATAGATAAGCTAAGATATTGTAGATTTTTGCAAAGGAATGTCTGTCAAATGGATTTCTGAAATCGGATATACCTATTTCGCTAACAGTGGGATATGACATAATAATTTGGTCACGAGCATGTTTAAGGCAATTGAATATATCGGGATATGAATGATCGTCGAAGTGATGGACTTTTGTAAATAAGAAGAGGTAAGTTTTATTTCCACTTATAAGGGGCAAAAATGTGTGTAGGGATCTTTCCATTTTCAGGAATTCATCGCGCTCGGGATTTGGACAATTGTCGATTATTTCTTGGACATAAGGTATGGATTCGTCCATGTCTATTGTGGTAGGCACAATAATTAAACTTTGAATAGCTTTTAGTAAGTCTTGGTTGTGTTCTATTATATGAGTGTTATATAATTTCGTAGATGATTTTAGGAATTTATTATAGGTTTCGTCGGATAAAGGTAAGTTTTCAGATACTGAGGAGAGAGCTTCCGGATTACAACGTGGGACCATGGCTGCAGGTAAGGTTTCAGGATCTTGCCAACTAGTTGAAGGTTGAGGGTTCAGTTGTGTTTCAGGATGTGGTTCGGGTAATATAAGAGGAGGATCTGTCGCAGAAGCTTCGGCCGGCAGAAATGGATTCAGAGGGCTAAGATTCAAATCTATATTGTCTGCTGGACTAGTATCTGTTCCTATTATATCATTTAAGACTTCTTGAGGTATTTCAGGTAGAGGATCTAACGGGGATACAGCGTCAGAATTCAGGTTAGTATCGTTAATAGGATTCGGGTTTAAATTACTTTGATTTTCAGGATATATAGGGTTCACGGGATATCGAGACAGAGCGTCGGCCGCGGAATTCAATTTACCCTTACGATATATGATTTCATATTCATATTCTTCTAGTTTTAATCGCCAACGTTGAAGTTTACTACTGGGGTCTTTATGGTTAAAAAGCCATTTTAATGGTTTGTGATCCGTTATAATCTGGAATTTATTTCCATATAGATAAGGTCGGAAGGTTTTGCATCCATGGAGCACGGCTAATAACTCTTTTTCCGTCGTACTGTAGTTGGATTCGCTTTTATTTAGGGTACGTGACGTGAAGGCTACAGGTTGATCTTTACCAATAGGTCCTTGTGAGAGAACAGCGCCTACAGCATAATTCGAGGCATCGCAGGTAAGGATGAAGGGTTTGGAAAAGTCAGGATATATGAGTAGTGGGGCTGTTGTTAGGTTGTGTTTCAGTGTGTCGAAAGCAAGCTGCTGTTCGTTGTCCCATTTAAAGAGAACCTCCTTTTTCAGAAGAGTGGTTAGAGCCTTAGCGGTCTTAGAAAAATCTGGAATAAAACGACGATAGTAGGAAACTAGACCGAGAAATGACTTGATGTCTTTTGGGGATTTTGGAACTGGAAAATTGGTAACAGATTTAATTTTGTCAGGATTTGGTTTTACGCCTTGTTCAGTAATAACATGACCAAGGTAACAGACTTCTCGTCGTAGAAACTCACATTTATCCGGTTGTAGTTTTAGATTGTGTTCTCGGATTCTTTGGAATATGGACCTCAGATTTGAATGTGTGATTGCATATCATATGCGTAACAAACTATGTCGTCCAAATATACAAAACAGCGGATGCCCTGGAGGCCTGATAAGGTGGAATTCATTAATCTTTGGAATGTAGCAGGGGCATTTTTTAGCCCAAATGGCATTCTAAGGAATTGGAAATGTCCTTCTGGGACATTGAAAGCTGTTTTGGCTTTGTCGGCTTCGTTTAATAAAATTTGATGAAACCCAGATGCTAAGTCCAAGGTTGAAAAGTATTTGCTGTTGCCGAGTTGGTCGAGAATTTCAGCGATTTGAGGAAGTGGATAAGTGTCGCCTATTGTGACGTCGTTAAGTTTCCTGTAGTCAATGACTACACGCCACTTCTGGGTATTGGAAGCATCAAGTTTTTTTGGAACGACCCATATGGGTGAAGACCAAGGAGAATTGGAGGGTTCAATAATATTTTGTTTAAGCATTTTATCCACTTGCTTTCGGACTTCGGCTTTGTGTATCTCAGGGAATCTGTAGGTTTTTGTGTGGATTGGAGTTTCAGTCGTTGTTTTAATTTCATGTTTCAAGGATTTTGTAAAGATAAGCTTTCTCCCGGGAGATGGAATATGTCTGAAAATTCGGCGCATAGTTCAAAAGTGCTTCTCTTTCTTCATGGTTCAGGTGTGAGACTCGTAATTGTTTCAAAACTTCGCCAGTTCTCACGGCACAATCGGTGGTAGTATATATATGTTTTACAGGAACGGCGGGATATTCTTCAAATTGTAGGGATTCGATTGGAAGGAGTTCTAGATTTAGATTAGATTGCAAAGCTATCGGTTCTTCAGAAGTGTTAATTATAGATATATTTATTCTGTTGTTTTCTTTTACGCGGACTACACAATTTGCAATTAGTAGGGTTTCAGAGACTTTCTGATCGAGGACGAGTCCCTCTTTTATTTTAGGATTTTGGACAGAACATTCAATAACGGTTTCGGACCTAGGCGGTATTAGATAAGCGGGATCGTGGAAATGTAACTTTATAGAGGATTTTCCAATATGGAGTAAATTTTTCGTATAGTCGATGTTGCAGCTGTGGGTGTTGAGCATATCTGAGCCGATAATGCCATCATAGGGCAAGCGAATTTTATCAATAACATGAAACTGGTGAGATATATTGGAATTAGGTACTTCCAGTTTGAGTTGAAAATGACCAAGGGTTTGGATGGATTCTTCTGATGAGTCAATACCTTTTAACTGTATTTTCTCTTTGAAAAGTTTAGGTAGTTTTTTCATGCAAGAATGTTTTAATAAACTTACAGAGGAACCGGAGTCTACTAGTAAGGATAAAGGACTGTCTGATACAGAGGATTCAACTAGGACGTGAGGTAGTAACATTAGTGCAGGGTTATTAGTAATTTCAAATATGTTGGTTTTAATTGGATTTTGCAGGTATACATTCTGTTTGGATGCTGTGGGCTTCGGCAATATTTTATTTTGCACAGTAGGTTTTAGTAGACTATCATGTAGCGATAGTTGTGGGTTCTTGTTTTGCATGGATACAGCGGATTCAGTGGATGTAGGCAGACTATCATGTAGCGATAGTTGCGAGTTTTTATTTTGCATGGATACAGCGGATACAGTGGACTTAGGCAGACTATCATGTAGCGATAGTTGCGAGTTTTTATTTTGCATGGATACAGCGGATACAGTGGACTTAGGCAGACTATCATGTAGCGATAGTTGCGAGTTTTTATTTTGCATGGATACAGCGGATACAGTGGACTTAGGCAGACTATCATGTAGCGATAGTTGCGAGTTTTTATTTTGCATGGATACAGCGGATACAGTGGACTTAGGCAGACTATCATGTAGCGATAGTTGCGAGTTTTTATTTTGCATGGATACAGCGGATACAGTGGACTTAGGCAAACTATCATGTAGCGATAGTTGCGAGTTTTTATTTTGCATGGATACAGCGGATACAGTGGGTTTTGGTAGACTATCATGTAACGGGGACTGTTTGGATTTAGGGATGAGGTTTAGGGTGTCGTTTTTTAGATCTTGCTGTCCCGCACGACACCGGGACGAGACAGTTACTCGTTTTTTGCATCGGCATCAACAGTGTCGTAACCCTCTGTAGGGTCGGTTACACATCCGTTTTCAGGAGTGTCGGATACAAAATGAACACGCTGTGATGTCCCAGGCTGGTTTTGGTTAAATTTAAAGCGATTATTGTTATATTCGCGTTTGCGGCATTGTTCCAGGTTATGACCTGGAGATTTGCAATATCTACATATTACAGGGATATCATTATTAGAACGGGTAGGATACAAGTGAGCTTTAGGTTGATTGGTGTTTGGAGGGAATCGACGATTTTCGTCACGACGTAAAGATTGAAAATTGGGCCTTGGTATATCTGGTCTTTCTGGACGTGAGCTAGTGTTTGGTCTATATAAAAATTGTTGTATTTTTTCCTCAGAAATGGCCATATTGGCAGCTTCATTAAGCGTTTTGGGCGTTTTACATCTGATTATGTTAGATATACGAGGCGTCAGCCCCATTTGGAAGTGATGAAGGGCTAATTCCTCCATGGCTGCAGTGCGTCCTATCATTTCACGGCTCTTATGTCCGTGTGAGATGGATATTTCGGTTAGTAGTTGTGATAAACATGTTTCTATTCTTAACGCGTACTGGCTTACGGTCTCGTTATTTCGTTGTCTAGACTCTTGAAGGTCGGTCAACAAATGGGCATAGTGCTTCCTTTCACTAAATTGGGTTTTAAGGAATTCTTTAAGTTGTGTCCAATTGGTGAATTCTTTTACAGAGCAGGCGACTTGTGCCTTACCTTGTAATTGGCACAAAATATATTTGAAAAGGGTATCCTTTTGTGATTCAGAGGCCAATTCATAGGCATTGTTGCAGTTGACTAAAAAGGAATTTAATGTTTCTCTACAGCCATCGAATGGTTTAATAAATTTTAGCAAGGTTGAGAGATCGAGCTCGAATTTGCCATTACCAGCAGGAAGTTTCTTTTTATTTTGTGACCTTGTACTTGGGCCGGAAGGTGGAGGACAAAGGGCATCGTCATCTGTGTCTGTCACAGCAATATCTAATTTTCCATATTTTGGACTTGGGGCTCTACTTTCGGTCATGTTTATAGTATTTATTATTTTCCTAAATTAAATGAATAATATAACAATGGTTAGGTAACGGGATATGAAAGGCACATACACGGATATAAAAATAAAAAATAGGATTAACTATAATGATATTGGCAGTAAATAAAAGTTTGAGAATCGCAATGACTAAGTATCACTTACTTGAGTACGGACAGAGTGATAATGAAGACGGCTAGCATTACTTGGAATTTTCGCACGGTAGGTTGAATGTAGATAAGGCGTTCACGGTGAGTCGTCGTGTCGGGTTTCGATGCTCGGTCAAATAGATGATGGATGCTCGCTTATCCGATGACCAATACCGGTCACAGCACTAGATTATGCGTGACAGTGGGTATGGTGGATTCTCGCTCGTCGGATGGCCAATACCGGTCACAGCACCAGATAATGCATGACAGTGGGTATGGTTGTTTTTCGAGGAGCGGGCTACAGCACCAGCAGTGCGCAGCAGTGGACCTCCAAACAAGCCGGGCCAAACTCGATGCACTGAAATCCAGATCTTCGCGGCACTTACACGTACCACAGGCACTCGCGTCGGATTCGCGTATACTTAGGGCGGAGACGGTACCGGGGATTTCTGAAAATCCCTTTACGCTGCCACCAAAATGTTATGGGGGACCGGGTTAACCCCTTTTTAAAAAAAGGATAATTAAAAGAAAATTATATTTTAATAGACGACCGTCTTGATTGGGAGTTGGATGCAGACTGAGGTGTGTGTGGATGGGCAGATGGGAAGCTAATTATGAATGTGATGACCAAACGGAATAGGTGCAGGGTCGGCCGGATGTGGTACATAGACTATCTATAACAGTACTAAACGTTTCGCCTTCACGCTCCTTCTACGTACGGCAGAACTGTGGAATGCACTACCAGGGTCCGTGATTCTCGAAAATACAATTCGGGTATCTTGTGAATAGGTACTATCTAGGTAAGCGTGCTCCATCTTCAACCGAATGATCGTCTGGCATTGAAAATGATCGTGGTCAAACGCAAACCTATTTAATATAAAAACAAAGTTTTCTGGCTAAATGTGACAATATCTGTTTTAGATGCTCCAAGTGTTATAATGCAGACACTTTTCAAAGAGTTCAACATATTTTGGAAATTCCAGACGTGCCAATTGTTGACGTCGAGTATAATAAAAACGAGCTGGTAATTAAATGTATGTTATGTTGTTATTTTCGATGCTAGTTAGCGCTAAAAAACACTAGAAATAAATAAAATTACGCACATCCACTTTCAATAACCTAGCTAAAAAACTCACGCTTCGCTGTCACTCCATATAATATTGGTTATGAAGGAAGTCGATTCATCGGCTACTTTTAGACTTTTGAGTAGGTGGATACGGAACCTAAAAATAATATATATACTATAAGTAACAAATATATAAAGATCCTGGTGATAGCGATATGCCCGAGAAATGCTGAGTTCACTTTGCTGAAGGAAGATGGAAAGTGTACTTGGGCTTCCAAATGACGAGTGGCGATGAATCATTTTCGTAACCATTTATTTGTAAACGATTTATTTAGACGAATATAATTCAAATCGTTTATTTCACGTCACTACTTGTTGTTGAGGAAGGTTATAGCTGTTAGCTACTACTGAAGCTGTCTCAAGGGGTTGTAATTGCTACAATGAAATATTTACTATGTATTTGCTTGCCATATTGACAATCACGCAAAGCAATAGCATGGCATATTCAATATGAATGCCAGTGAAAATCTTAAGCTAAGCAAATTGTGTTACCCGTAACACTCACAACACTCGTAACAGAGCAATCGGTGAAATTAAATCAGTCCCAAAATTGTCCCTTGTAAGCAAGGGTTAATTCTTCCGATTTTAGATGATAGTAAATAAAGAAAAGCACGTTGCCAAAATTATATTATGAATTGAATCTGTGGCTCTTGCGTCCCAGTGAACTAAACAAGTAAATACTTAACTTCGGTCATCGAAGTATTACTAGTGTGGTTATTTTTACAGGGAACGATGGTCACAAGTCCACATACACTCCAGATTTCCTATCACAATTCGATTACAGGTTATGGAAGGAGAAACGCAGGTTGAAACCGATACTATGGTATGGTCAAAAAGTGGCTGAGAAAGTACAAAACGTACATGTCGACAAGTTTCTTAACTCTGAAGAAGGCAGGAAAATGGTTTTTCAATCGCTTTTGGATTACGGTGTAGCGATAATTAACGGGGTAAGTGGCACATTCGAACTTTTCTTCTGATATATGTATTGCAGCTGTCTGTCGTAATTATTGTAGTTTACTAATACACGAGGAACTATAATAAAGGATAATATAACGCATGCAGTCCACCACAATCAATTACGTTCTTTTTCAACTATTGCAAGCGGGCAGTTTCCGCAATTGGATGACATAGCGCCTATTTTGCATACGAGGATAGATGAGGGTTTATTACATCCAGCCCAGCTCCTGCAGAAAGTCCACCAGTTTCTTGACGTCACTAAGAATTCTCGGAGACTACCTCTAGATACTTTGCCTTATATTGGGCCACCTCCTCGCATTCAGGCAGGTCATTGGCGGTTTCTTCTACATCCAGTCAGGCTCTGCACAGGGGCCTTTCAGTCACATATACAACGTGTTTCATTTCAAATGACAATAAATCATCATTTAGGTAGTCTTACTCCATACAAAGTTTTTGGTACTATTAAATCAACCGTAATGTCAAAATTAAAAAAAAGCAATTTCCAAACAAATTAATTACGATAAAAAGACAATAAAAACAGAACATCTTGTAAATATTGGTTTACTGACCTTGGTAAGAATGAACACCTTCCGCGTTTAATGATGAAGAGACGAGCTGGCAACATGATACATTTGGTCACTAATCTACCGATTTAGTCACAATAACAGATACATGTTGTTGTAAAATTTTGAAATGAAAAATGAGGTCCTGTGGCTAAATCAAAGAAGCTACCTTGATTCGTTTTTGTATTTGGGTAGAGTACGTCATGACGAAAACGTGGTCTGATTTATTGTCGTAAGGTCTGAAACACGCTGTATATTGGAGAGATGTCTGTTAAAATTGGCATGTCCAGTGGCTGCATTAAAAACTTTAAAATTAATAGATTTCTAATGATGACTTTAGAAATGTAGCTTAATAATAAAGGCTATCTTTAATTCGTATTGACTGAAGTAGTATATTAATAAGTAAGGTAGAAGTGAGATTTTTCGTAACGGTACAAGTATATAGTAGTATAGTAAAGTAATAAAAAAGAGTTAAAATCCTGTTAAAAATAACAATAAAAACGAAATTGCCCTTCAGAAAAGAAACACCATGAATAAGTTGAACGTTATATGTCAAACAAAAGTGTTCAAAATTACGTTTCTACAAAAAACGTAGAAAAGCTATTTTGGATATGATTTAGTTTTCCTTACGGTTTATCCTTCATTGCCCAGATAAGACATAGATAAATATAATAGATAATAATGAGTTTATGTAGAGTGTAATTGTAATTTTGTATGGCAATGTTAATACATACACAACATATAAATTCTTATCAATGTATCCACAAATTCATTCCCTTATTAGTGAAGTGACATATATAGAACTTGACTGTTGTTGTTATGACTGTATGTATCGTTTAGTACATAACATAAGAATGATCTTCGAATCATTCTTCTTTTACGACTTACATTAGTAAGTCCTTTGAATGACCTCTCCTTACCTCGCATCCACCGAGTCTGACAATATGAATTCACAAGATTCAGTAAGTAATTCATAAATCACTCACCCAAATTAGGCTGTACGGCTTACCTACACGGTCGCCCGTTTTGCCATCTAGTTTGTGGTCCTTTGTCAACAACTTTTTATAACTAAACAAATTCTTCTTCGCGCCCTCTCACCCCGTTATCCTTTGCGTTTATAAATGTAATAACATTTTCCCATTTCACGACAAGGTTGTATGTCATCAAAAGTAATTAAAATTATATGTTTTAAGATAGATTGCGTAGAAAAGGTCGCTGGAACTAATAAAGCCGTTTATTGTTTTGCTTATAATTGTTATAATTCTATACTTTTGTTTGTTTAGTTTAGCGAGTAGCATAGTGGATTTTCTAGTCTTAAGGCTTTAAAATACATACCCATATATAAAATAGAAATGTTCCGACTATTCGGCTTCTTACTTTGTAGTTTATAATCTATACTTTACTACTACAGTACTACTACAATACATTGTAATCCATAAACGAGACTTTATTTTTGTCATAATTAAATTTTAATTGAACTCTTTCACTTTAATGAAAAATAGCAGTATTTTCTTTAAAGAAATATATTTTTATTTTTACACAAAAACACCGCCCTGACTTGCACAAAAGTAAAAATCATTGCGTTATTTTATATGATCTATGGTAAAAATCAAGAAACAATAATAAATTTAATATAATAAAATTTAATAAAACCAATTTAAATTCCCTTATCACATATAATCAAAGTTCACAAGCATTCAAATCAATATTTTATAGTGATAAATCAATATAATTGATTATTCCGTCCTGAGTAATTGACCCCATTATATGTCATTGAATTATCATTATTACCGCATTATCAGGTTAATAGGCCAATACATAACAATGTTTGTGATAATAAGTCCTATTGACGTTTCGTTTCTATATTGATATAGAAGTTTTGATTGCATTCATCAGGACCAATATCACGAGCGTAAGTTTCTAACATAGTTATCAAGCTCAAATGTTCTAAACTAATGACTACCAGAGATAGCAATCCGTGTAAATAAGCAAGACAATTCAATTTGAAACATTTCTGGAAGTCGGGGAAATTAATGTTTGTTCTGGGACACTTCCCGAACAACTAGCTCCAGCGGTATAGCTTACAACTACGTTTAATTAATGTATAATTTAGGGTAACATGTCTGTTGGACGTGTTTTTGGAACATAAAATAATGTAAGATAATGCTTATTAGGATTACTTTATTATTCCAAAATATAAATCATCTAGACCCGTATTTTATGGTACTACACGGGGGCAAACTGATATGACGCTTCAGGTGTAAAATAATACAATAAATATGCCTGCGATTTATCCATGCTTGATTTGAAATTCCCGTACCCAATACTATACAGAAACTAACGAATACCCAAACACAAAGTATCGCAGCATTTAAATTAGAATGTAAGCTATCGTTTTAGTAGAAACTGTGTTGAAATAAGCTAATTTCATGCACTCGAATAACTTCAAGCCCCTGTCGGGAAATTTCCTACGGGATTCTGGGGATAAAAAATATCACACATATATAAAATTTGTTTTCGATCAGTAAAAAAAATCACATTGGACTTCGATTGTTTTCTCAATCTGGCCATTTTAAAACATTCCCAGAAATACTCCCGCGAGATTTCCTGGACAAAAAGTGTCGCAAAATGTTAAGTTAGGAATTTGCTGTCGACAGTCTCGACTAGAGGGGAGGCTATGTCGGTCAATTAAAAATGCCCGTACGACATAGCTTCCTCCAGACAAATGTAAACCACTCCGCCGGTGCGCAGGATCTGGCCATGCAGGCGATGGCGGAGTGGGGGATTGACTTGGCCGTAGTAAGCGAGCCTTACTACGTCCCCGACCAGGACAACTGGGTCGGGGATCTGGACGAGACGGTGGCGGTGGTCACCAGATTGGGCTCCGGCACCCCACTCTCTGTCATAGAGAGGGGACGGGGTTACGCGGTGGCAGGTTGGGGTCAGCATGCCTTCATAGGCGTGTACTTCTCCCCCAACCGTACCCTGGCGGAGTTTGAGACCTTCTTAGATTCCGTTAGGGCCGCCGCGGGCAGGTTGTCGCCGAGGGCGTATTTCGTTCTCGGCGATTTTAATGCCAAGTCCCGTTCCTGGGGTAACCCCGTCACCGACATGAGGGGACAGGCCGTGGAAGCGTGGACGCTCCAATGTGGTCTGACCATCTTGAACCGGGGAGCGGTCCATACTTGCGTGCGAGCGCGGGGTGGATCGGTCAGCGACCTGTCGTTTGCCACCCACGCGGTCGCACGTAGGGTGGACGGATGGAGAGTCGTGGAGGAGGTGGAGACTCTATCTGATCATCTCTATATCAGATTCGAGCTCTCCCCTCCTCAGAGCGCTACCTCGGTTCCCCCACGCGGACACAACCAATTTCCGCGCTGGTCTCTTGGTCGGCTCAATCCAGAGCTGGCCGAGGAGATGGCTATTGTCCAGAGCTGGGTCAATCCCATTAATACTGGAGGTCCGGAGGTTCTGGCAGAACGCATGCGCAAGGCCCTTGTAAGGGTATGTGATGCAGCGATGCCTCGGTCGCGCCGGCCCCCGCAGCGGAAGGCGGTCTACTGGTGGACCGCAGAGATCGGTGATTTGAGGGAGGCAGCCCTCAGAGCGCGCCGGTCTCTGAGACGCTGCCGGCGCCGACAACCTCCGGACTATGTGGAGGAAAATAGTCTTGTTGGGGAGTATCGGGCTGCCAAAAAAGCTCTTCGGCTGGAGATCATCCAGTCGAAGACCCGGGCTCGGGAAGAGATGTTAAAAAGCCTTGACGGGGACCCCTGGGGGCGTCCATACCGAGTGGCGCGTAAAAAGATGCGGGCTTGCACAACCCCGGTTACGGCGTCCCTCGAGGAGGGGGTCCTCAATTCCGTTATTGATGGACTCTTTCCGGACCCGGGATCCTTCACCTCACCGGTAATGAGCCCTCTACATTCCAGTACTTCGAAGACGGAGCCTCCCCTCGTTTCCGAAGAGGAACTAGATGTGGCCCTGGAGCGCCTCCGGGGTCGGAAAACAGCACCGGGACCTGATGGGGACCCAGGCCGAGCCCTCTTCCTGGCCGCTAAACACCTACGCGGCCAGCTTCGGGAACTTTTCAATGCCAGCATCAGGTCAGGTGTATTCCCGAAGCAATGGAAGGAGGGCCGGCTTTGTCTACTCCCGAAGGAGGGTCGCCCTCCCAACGATCCGTCTGCCTACAGGCCCATCGTCTTGCTCAACGAGGTGGCCAAGGTATTCGAGAAAATCCTCGCCGGCCGCCTCGTTCGTCACCTTGATTCAAATGGGCCTGGACTCTCTGAGGCTCAATTTGGATTCAGAGCAGGGCGCTCAACGTTAGACGCCCTGAATGCACTACGAAGCCTCACGAGGGAGGCGGAACACTTGCAGGAGTCCGTCCTGGCGGTTTCTCTTGACATCAAAAATGCCTTCAACAGTCTCCCTCACGAGACGATCAGGGCGGGGCTCTTGTCTCATGGAGTCCCCCCGTACCTCACGAGGCTGTTGGAGGACTACCTCCAGGACCGGTACATCCTATGGGAGGGCGGCCGAGCTGGCCAGGTTATAGGTAGGCGACGCGTCGCGTGTGGCGTTCCACAAGGATCGGTGCTGGGTCCGACCTTGTGGAACATTGGCTACGACTGGCTCCTCCGCGAGCCAGTCCTGCCTGGGATGGGGTGCTCTGCTTCGCAGACGACACCCTCATCACGGCCCGGGGCGGAACCTATGAAGAGTCTGTGGAGCTCGCCAACGCCGCAACGGCGTTGGTAGTTCAACGTATCCGGCGTCTTGGTCTGAGGGTCTCCCCTGAGAAAACGGAGGCCCTCATGTTCCGCAGACCACATAGACGTGCACCCCGGGAGGCGCGTGTAGCTGTCCAAAGCGTTGCAGTAGCGGTAAAGCCCCAGATGAAATATTTGGGGCTTATCCTCGATGGAACGTGGAGCTTCGGAGCCCACTTCACCCAGCTGGCCCCGAGGTTGATCAAATGCGCTGCCGCCTTAGGCAGGCTTCTTCCGAACGTGGGAGGGCCGGGTGCGGCGGTGAGAAAATTGTACGCCGGCATCCTCCGGAGTATGGCACTGTACGGAGCCCCTGTATGGAGCCATGCACTTCACCGGAAAAACCGGACGCTGCTGAGGAGGACTCAGAGGGTCCTGTCGGTGAGGTCCATACGGGGATACCGTACTGTGTCGTGGACAGCGGCGACATTGTTGGCGGGTGATCCGCCTTGGGATCTCCAGGCGGAGGTGCTCGCAACAGTGTACCGCTTTCGGCAGGATGCTCGGGCGAGAGGACAGGTGCCGTGCCCGGCAGAAACTCGGATAATCAGGGCCCAGGCGACCGAAGGTCTGATTCGAATTTGGCAGAGGGACCTGGAGTCCCCAGAAGCTGGGATTGCGACGGTGGAGGCGATCCGCCCCCACCTAGCTCGTTGGGTCTCACGGAAACACGGGACCCTGACGTTTAGGATGGTGCAGATACTTACCGGGCACGGTTGCTTTGGTAAGTATCTGCATCAAATCGCGGGGCGGGAACCCTCCCCGCAATGTCATGAGTGCGGCGCGCTCCAAGACACGGCGTTTCACACTCTCGTGGAGTGCGCCGCCTGGGGGCCCCAGAGGGCTCTCATAGAAAACGTCGTTGGCCCTGTGGGCTCGCTTCGTAGCATGGTCGAGGCGATGCTCCAGAGCCAGCAATCCTGGCTTGCGGTTTCCTCCTTCTGCGAGTCCGTCATGGCGCAGAAGGAGGCCGCAGAAAGAGTTAGGGAGGAGGCCGCGTACGCGGACCCTATCCGCAGGAGGCGGACCGGCGGTCGAAGGCGCCGCTACGCGCATCTCCTCCTCCCATAATTACCGTCACAGGGGGCCGCTGCTACGGGGGTAGCAGTGGACTTCCCCCCCCTGATTGATGAAGTGGGTCACTCTGCCACCGGGGTGGCCCAGTATTGCCGAGCGTTGGGGCGTCGCGGTGCAGTAACTCTGTCCTAAATCCCGTGACGCCCCGTAAAAGCGCGGATATAGGGGCGCAGGTTGAGGTTTGGTGGGTAGTTTGGCGATCGGTTTCTCGCGACTGCTTCTGTTTGAAGCTAGCGTGGAGAACCGGTCGCTGAGAGTCCCACACACCCTCGTTGTATGCTTCTTCGCTGCATTTGGACCTTCCCCCGAAGGACCCGAGGACGTTGTCCAAAGACATTCCCCCTGCGATATCAAAAAAAAAAAAAGGAATTTGCTGTCGACCAGTGAAAACCGCACCAATATCTGGGCCCCGTAGTTTTTACGTGAATCCCGGACAAACATACAAGAAATCTTAAAAAAATGCATCATGTTCTCTATCGTCTATAAAGTTTATTCCAGTTGTTTTTTTTAATAGCTTCAATGTATAGATACGGCATGGTAAAGTTTTATAATAGCCATTCCGATAGCCGTCGCAGTATATGCATTTATTTTAACCAAGCAATCATAACATATCATAAAATTAAACCTTTCATGTCTTCCTTCATACAATATAGATTATTTAATATGGTATTTGTGAACCGCCAGTCGCCTTTAAGCTATCATTTCTATTTTTAACCGACTTCTAAAAAAGGAGGAGGTTCTCAATTCGTCGGAATATTTTGTCCAGCCGTTTCAGAGCTTATTTTTGACAAACTTTCGAACAGATAAAAAAAATGAAAATAGAGGTATCGTATAAATAGCAGTTTTTAACAGATTTTGGCATTTATTTTGAAATCACAGACAGATATTTCCATGTTGATTATAAATATATAAATACTAGCTGTCCCGGCAGACGTCGTCCTGCCCGGTAAAAAATAGGGGTTGATCGAAGAGGGTTGAAAATCTAGGGTTGTATGTATTTTGTATGTTGTATCATAAAAAAATAGAAATTAAAAATTTTGTCTAAAAAATAAAAATAATAATTTAGGGGTGGACTACCCCTAACATTTAGGGGGATGAAATATAGATGTTGGCCGATTCTCATAGATACTGGATAAGCACAAAAAATTTCATCAAAATCGGTTAAGCCGTTTCGGAGGAGTATGGCAACGAAAACTGTGACACGAGAATTTTATATATTAGATTAATTTATCAAGACTTTACATAGGTTGATTCTGCTTCTTACACAGGTAGACGCTTCCTTGGCAGCAACTGAGGTCGTTTGTAAAGCGCTTGGTGGAGTTCAGAATACATTTTTTGGAGGGATGTGGGAGTTCAGCACTAAGGCCGATCACGCTGATACTGCTTACACCAATTTACCTTTAGCTCAACATAATGATAGCACTTATTTTACCGAATCTACTGGGTAAGCGAGTATTTTTGTCAAAAAATAATGAATTCCAAATGATATCTAGTAAAAAATTTTTACTCAAAAACTTTAAAAATCTGGGGGCCTAAAGCAGCCGATTTTGCAGATTCAAATTACGGATATGACAAGTATCAAAATAGAGTGAATATCTTAAACCGCTCGATATATTTCACGTGATTCTCTAATAGCCGCCGCTTTAGGCTCCCACGGTCATTAGCAGAAATAATAAAACAAAAGGTAAGCGAGTTCATTTTAGATGAAAATTTTATATAACATTTAACATGGCGTACTATTCATGTAAGCCGCACGTCTGTAGCTTGCTTTCTCCTTGCATATTGTTACAACTTAGATTCCCACGAAATCAAATTCCACTCCTAATCTGTAAAAACACATTTTTATTTCCTGTTGGCATTTGAACCGATTGTAATTCTTTTATAATCGTCTTCTTTTCTTTAGGTACGTACGTACGTTTCTAGAGAACAGTCTATTGTTCTATTGTAGTCGTTATGACCGCTTGCGGCTGTAATCATTAGTCAGGTGCTGCGGATTACATCGACTACGATACGGGCACATTTGTATTGGTGAGGTATAAAACGACTGCCTGATGGAAAGAGCGGGACAGTTCAGCGACAACTACGATCAAGTTGTGACGTGTGTAAAATTAGGAACACAAAAGTGACGGACTTTGCTCTTTTTATTGAATTACGACCTTCTGCGTTACGTTTGGATTTGTTGTGTTCGGTTATATTTGTACCTGTGTTATACGTGTTTGTATAGTTCTAATAAACTCTATAGTAATTCTAACGGCATTTTAATTCCAGTCCCGCTCAACTCGTAACAATATAGTAAGGAACGAAACTGTCCACAAGTGCATGACGATACGCAAATACGACTATGCCGTTCATTTCTACGCAACATACAAGCAAGACACACACAAGCATAAAATGACAATGTTCTGAATAGAACCTGCGGCTTACGTGGATAGACAATTAAAATATTTCACAACTTACACTTCTGTCCTTGTTTTTAGCAGCACTAACAAAAACACAAAAACTATTTATAACTACTGCTCCTAGATTTGTAGACTATGGTTATAAAAATCCTGTAACTTACAATTTTCACACTAAATTTTACGATCACCGAAGGCTGGGACAGCCAACCACAGCTGATGACTCCTCAGGGAAATTGGGTGTAACTACATTCGTAAACTTTACTGATAAAAGCAAACGTAAAAAAATACGACATCGTGGTAAAGTTACGACTTGCACGCTGAACTCGTTTTTTTTTATAACGGTATCTTCACACATATTCGGCCGTAGAATTGATATATCCAGGCGATTTGATTTATTATGATTGACCACCTGCGGAGTAAATAAAGTATATGTTTTTCTTCTAGACGATCACAACATAATAAAATAAACTAATTTTATTGACATTGACATATGAAAATATATACGATACTTATATCAAAAAATCATTAATTAAATATTTTGCCTGTTTGTCTAGATGTTCCGACTAATCTCTAAAACGGCTGGATCAATTTTGACGGGACTTTCACTGCTAGATAGCTAATAGTTATAAGGAGTAACTTAGCATTTTTCTTTTTGAATTCCGCGAAAAAAAAAACAACGCGGACGAAGTCGCGGGCACAGCTAATTAATTCTTTCATAAAGTTAAATACTATAGTTAAACTACTATATTATAGTTTAAAGTCTCAACGAGGTAGGCAGCGCATCGGCTCCCTTAGTGTTGCAGATGTCCATGGGTGACGGTAGCCATTGGCCATCAAGCGGACCAGTTTGCCAGTTTGCCTATAAGCAAACATAAAAAAACACTTTATAAAATCAATGATATTATTAACTACCGTCGTCAATAAAGTCTAAAGTCACCTTTACATTCCGCAAGGTTGCGACTGGCATTATTCGAGACGGAGTTGTATAGTTGAAATACGAATGCCAAATAACGGAGGTGCCGTGAACAAATTACTAAACAGAATTTCAAAGCGACCAACAAATGAAAGCTTTTCCGTAAAGGTCCTGAAATAATAATGACGGGAAGGGACCATTGGAGCGGATCACAAGTAGATTTCCTTTGTAAAAATAACTAGTTTCGATATACAATAACGATTTCATGATAATAATTCAGAGAGTCTTTATTTAAATTACATAGTTTAACCCTTTAAATAGATGAATATTAAACTGCATGTATTTGAAAGTTTGTTTGCGTTCACTCAACTCGTTTATACGGCTTGCAATATACGGGTAAATTGTCGATTGGACCTTGAGGGCTAAATCCTGAAGTATACGAAGTAGCGAAAAATACCCAAAGGAGTGTAAAGGTTGATTTCGAAAAAATATACACACCTCTATTGTTATATTACTGTTACGGATTTGTAGGGGATTTGTAGGATGTAAATTCGATAATGCCGTTGGAATTGTCACAATGTTTATTATAAGTGCCCACAGGCAAGACACAGTATTACAAGTATAGCCGATTACAACAAAACAAACTGAGAAAGAGAAAGAGAAAGAATGAATTTATTTGAAGAAATAGCGAAGTACTTACATTGCTAACATGTATTAAAAGTAACATATATTGAGTATTTGTACCCCGCATTTTCCGCAAACAAGGTTCGCACTCAGCTTGTTGCTGTGCCGGCAAACTGTATGGCAGAAAATCATTATGACATAAATCGCGCAAGTTCGTTTTTATAAGATAATCGCCCCACAAGTATAGTAGGTAAGGCTTCGTTCACGGTCAGAATGTGACTAAGACCTCCCTCAACTAACCGACCCTGGCTCCTAGCACAATACCCATCATTCCTTTGAATTAATAACTTGTCGGCTCAATGGCTTCTAAGAATTTGCATGAAATAGTTTACAAAGGAATAAGGTTTTATGGCGCCTTGCTGCGGCGTAAACAAAGAGATTACCGTGAATAATGGATCATTCAAATGAAAAGGGCTACTAAGACGCCTGCAAAGGATTAGTCGCAACGACTCGCAACAATACTAAACCATAGTGTGGCTTGTAAGGATCAATTTCTGTGAAGGAATATTAAACGGCAAACCAAGAGAAAGTGTCGTTTATGAACAAAATGTTCTATTTTCCATACATTAATTAAAAAACAAATTGCACCGGTCATTTGACGCAATTAATTTACTAATTTCATTGATTGGGATAAAATAACGTGCGTTTGAAATATTTTTTATAGAAACCTATTACAAATAGAATAATTTACCTCATTTCTATGTTGAATAAAATGAAGTCATGTTTAATTAACGTATGAAAATAGAAAATTTTGGTCACAGACAAGTCTTTCTCTTAGTTTGCCCTTTGACCGTACTTCACAGAAATTCACCGCGTATAATGATTGATCATCTCATAAATATGTAACCATTAAAAACTTTTAAATCTCATTCTGTATGATATCATAAATTATTGGCTTCAATCAGCTTGATCAAAATTTGTTATTGCCGCGTGATACGCCTTCAACTAAGCAATTTCAAAAATGTATTTTTTATATCTACTAGTTCCAAATACCTAATAAATCTTATACTAATGTCACGAGTTACGGGACTCGAATTAAAGTGTCGTTGGAATTACTATATAATTTATTAGAACTATACAAGCACGCTATAACACAGGTACAAATATACTAAACACGCGCAAAGTCCGTCACTAAACAGATTACCCAGTGTAGTACACACGTCTGACCTCGCTTGCGATTTTCGCTGGACTGCGTCATCTCTCAGTTGGGGCATCCCTTTATACTCTTCCGATGCAATATATCTGCTCGGCCGCGTGAAGAATTTCTTAGAACCAGCTTGTATTTTAAATACGAGACACCTGACAGTGATCACAACACAGCAATAGGCCCTAGAAGATTACAATACAATGGGCTATTTTTCCAATCACAATTTTTAAACACAAAGTAAACAAAAGAAGACGGTCATAAAAGCGCTTCAGTGCTATCAGCTCAAAAAACGACGTCGGGTAATAAATTTGTGACCCATTTGTAACACTAATATATATAAAGCTGAAGAGTTAGTTTTTTTGTTTGTTAGTTTACTTGAACGCTCTAATCTCAGAAACTACTGGTCTGATTTAAAAATGCTTTCAGTGACAGATAGTTCATTTATCGAGGAACGGAGGAGGAAGAATGTTTCAAAATCGGGGGTTTTTTAACTTACTTTTTTTTAAACTATTCTTATGTTATTATTATAGAAGCTACTAGTGTATAAAATTGGACTAATTATACCTGTTTCCTTAAATTAAATCAAAATAGATTTACGGGTTCTTTGTTAGAGTGTGATATATGTAATATGAAGGTTTCTATTTTAGCTTTCATACAAAGCTCTTAAAAAATCCATCTTGATTTATCAAGGCCTGTATAAAGCCTTTGAGGTTGGTAGGCCAAGAAATTTATTTGAATATTAAAAAATAGCTTCATTTCACGCTTCAATTAATCATTATTTAAATGGGATACGAAAACCGTGGGTTGAGTACCCTGCACTCAAAGAAGTGATTGTTTCATCATCCCTTTGTGATTAATGCTTGGAATCTTTATAGGTGCGCGTAAATATTATATTTGTATTAAATTTTACGATGAGCATACCTTTTGTTATAAAAACTAATTAATGTAAGGGATACAAGAGGATTAGGTTACTGACGTGTGATTGAATCTTTGTTAGCCATCATGCAGTTTATTTTCGTAAATCAATTGAAGTGTCTATGGTTTCAAAACAAAAGCCACAATTAAAGTATAAAATGATATTTATAAGTATCCAATTAATTATTTAATAGTATATTTTCTGAAAGCGTGTATCGAATAGGTTCCAAAACGGCTCAACGAAATTCATTATTTTTTTGGAAACTAAAACTAGAAAGTGTAAGATTTCATGTTTCATTTCGATTTCTTGCAAGGTTTACAAGATGTTAAATATAAAGACTAAGATGTTCGTAAACGAAATGGTGGGCACAGATATTTATACATCTTAAACGGCTGAACCCATTGTGATGAATTCTTTTGTGTATGTTCGTATGGGTCCCGGGATGGTTTAGATTTACAATTGCATCCGGTAGGTGGTGCTGGAATTAGGTTCTAGATATTTATTTTTGGTGATGATAGGAGCCTTAGGAACAGACGAGCGTGCATGACAAGAGCTATGAATGTCAAAGAAGCAAGTGAGGTGTGTAAGAATGGGCCTGTGTGGCGCTCTGTTGTTCGTGCCTACCCCGCAAGGGACCTGGCGTGAAGTTATGTATGTATGAATGTATGTATATTTATTTTTACTCAGAGCTGGATATCGTCTGCCGGACATGCTAGTTTAAAAAAAAGATCACTTACGGTAGTTACAGATAAGACAGTAGTCAGTTGACTTGTAATATTATCTTCAAGAGATTGGTTTCATCATAAAATTACCCATATGTTTTGTTTAGTCTTCAGGTATTGCACTGCTTGGAGCACAGTGGAGGAATTGGCGGTGAGACCACTTTGGCCGATGGATTTTATGGAGCTACTTGCTTAAAAGATGAATACCCTCAGGACTTCGAATTCCTCACAACCTTCGACTTGGAAGCTCAGTTCATCGAAGAAGGACATCACTATACGCATTCTGCTCCTGTTATAATTGTAGACAAGAAGACCCAAGATTTGAAGCAAGTCAGGTGGATAGTTTTTGTGCCTCCCAAATTTTGTAGACCACATAGATCACTTTGAACTGAGATGTGAACAAAAGCGAAGTAGTTTAGTGATTAAGTGCTTGGCCAGACTGAACAGGCGGGCGCGGTGGCGGCGCGGGTACGGGAACGCGCGCGGCACACTTGTCCGTAGTGACGCGCGCGGCTCGGCAGAGTGGTGTTGTGTCCAGTGTTTGCCAAATACAATATTGATGAAAAGGAATTGTTTTTATTAGAAAATTCTTCCTTAAAATAGCAAGTGCTAGAAGTGAAAAATGGGATAAATGAAATTATCTTGACTGTTCTATGGCTTGAATTGCCCGCGTGCTCAACGCGCTATACCGCCAGTGCCGCTCGCCGCGCCCGCGCGCCCACTACGGTCACTCAAATAAGGTTTCATATGTTTTACTATGCCGCGCCGCGACCGCCCCGCACCCGCGTGTGCAGTCTGGCCAAGCACTAATACACTCACCTATCATTCTAATCTCATGGGTTTGAATTTTGAATGGGAAGAAACATGCACATGTGAATGAACAAATAACTTTGCTGCACATACATAAAGGTGGTTTCACAGAAATAATCTAGATATTATTTCTGTGGGTGGTCTTCTCGCCATAGACGATCTCCTTCAGACTACCCTACAAATCATAAATATTGATTTCACAATATTTTCTAATTTCATACTCTACGACCTATCCACTGGGTTTGTTAAAACTACTAATATCAAAATGCACTAATTACGCAATATTCTGAACTATTGTGTATGTTTTACAATTATCATTGCTGACGGTGAAAGAAAATAAGTGTTATTTTAGGCCTAATTTAAAATTTTAGGTTCAATGTGTACGATCGATCAACATTGGCTTTTAAAGACAGTGAAGAATGCAGGTCATATTACCGCTCCCTTAAGAACCTCGGCCGTTACTACGAGAATCCTGACTATCAGTGGAAGTTTAAGTTGAAACCAGGTAACAAGTAAATAAGATTATAAAATACTTTGAATAACTTGGATGTCATTACATGTAAAATAATTTATGATGACTAAATACTGTTGGAATCTCCAAGAAAAAGTTTTTATTAATTTGGTGTGGCATGGAACTGGCCACCAAATATGCCCACTAACTGTTTGAATTTAGAACATAGATATTATTTGTTTTTTTTATCTGTATATTTTTCCCCCCATTATTATTAAAATTGTCATTGTATTACGCACGTGTATTTTTATTTAATAATTAAAATATATACAGTGCAGTCTAACGAATTAATTTATTAGTCCAAAAAAGTGTTTAACAAATACGTATATTAAAATAGCCATAAATCTTTTCGAGATTGAAAGAACGGTATCCATTTTATATCTAAATCCCTCCATTAATATTATTTACAATATTAGCGGGTTTTCTCTAAAATTTGATTCAAATCAAAATTACATTCTAGAATACGCAACTATGTTATACTTATGTTCAAAATGATTTCAACAAAAGCACGCTGCATTACAGTTTCATATTAAAAATAATTTTTTATCTCTATTTATCTTAAAACCTGTCTAGGGTATAAACTTCAGAATTTAGACTTTTACTTTGTGATGTCTAAAATTTTATGAAAGTAAAGAAATCTATATAAATATAAAATAAGTGGTTAATTGTTCCATATTTTCAATTAATTATTAACTTTTATATTAGGTTTAGTGTTGGTGATGGATAACTTCAGGGTTTTACATGGAAGAACTGGATTCTCAGGAACGCGTGTGTTATGCGGTAGTTATGTTTCGCGATCTGATTGGTTGGATAAAGCCAGAACTCTACGACTCATCCACTGATTTTGTTAAAACTATCGTCATATGAATGAAATAAAATAATTAAGACTGGAACAAGACACTTTATTTATTTCTGATCTACCTAATAAAGAAATAGGTATCTGCCAATTCTGAATTAATTTGTTTTTGATCCCTGCAAATTATGAAGTATATACATTTCAAAATGTACGAGAAATAATCCGGCTCTCAATTCAAAATACCTTCCCATCACATTGATATTATACTTACTTGCCATTAATCAATCAATCAGCCTTTCAACGTCTCACGGTTTGGTTCAAGTCGCACAATTATTACCTTAACGAACTGTTTACATGATACGCACAAGAGTGGCAACTAACACTGGCAAATTGGCGTATTTCGTAGACCGACTATCTCGATCTATAGGCTTACTTGCGATATTTGTAAATATTGCAAGTATTTAATTTAAATTTTCCAATGTCTTATTTAGTTAAAAGTATATTTTAAATTAAACAAGTAAATTAAACAATAAAATCTAGTACCAGATCGCTGGCAGTTGGAAACGTGCCCATAAAACTGGAAAAATTACCTCGTTGAATGGCATCATTAGCGTTGTCCGACCAGTCTTTTGGTCACATGAGACGTTTACCAGGCATTTTGCTATGTCTTGATAAAGTTTGTGCTTACTGAAGTACTTGTGTATTAATTAGGTAAGACAAAGTGCATAGTAATGCATGCTTTTTAGCCATGATTGGAACACAGGTAACTGGAATAAGAAACGGGTGCCGTAACAACAACGCTTTTACAAGCGTTGAATCTTACGATTTCAGTCTTCAGAGTCTTAGTTACTATACTATACAATATTATGTAATATATATATTAAAAAGATCCGTATTCTGGAACATCATTGAAGCTAATTAAACCAAGGCTATCCGGTAAAATTATAACGTTGGATTTCCCGGAGGCGCATTATGTAAAGATTCCATTTACAGATAATATAAAGTTTTATGTATGAATGGGCGATGTTTTATACTATTAAATGTATTAAGAGCAAGTATCTGTATAACATAAAAAGGATTTTCTTTACAGGCTGAATGCTTTACTTACAACGACTCATTCAAACCAGAAATCCTATTGCATTCCTGACTTAATTAATTAGCGGTAATATTTATAAAATTATAGTCATTTAAAAAGCAGCCACTAATTGCTTTTTCAAAATTCAAAAGCTTTTATTTACACTAAATTCCACTCCAGTGGAGTTCTCCAGAACTTGTTGTGGGGGTCATAGTAAAAATTAAAAATCACAGCTACTCTCTACACTATTTACGTTTTGATTTCTAAAAGCAGAAAAACGACTTACTTGTTAAATAGTAGTTACCGTGGTGACAGTCCAGGCGTTGTGCATGTATGTCAATAGACGTATGAACGTTTACAACTTTTTAGCCATTACGAACTGGTTGCCAACTTCGAAGAAATATTACGACTCCCTTCTTAAATAATCTTATATCATATGGCAAAAGGAAATCATCGGCGTCCAGTTCCCTCCAAGTTATATTATACTCGGCATAAACGTTAAAGGGAACTTAATACTTAGTTAACGTGATAGCTCAAGTAGGCAAGGCTTGCAAGAAGGCTTCGGATAGTAGCAATTATCCATACACTTTGTATATAATCTCACCTCTCTGATCTCATTATCGTCATTTACGTGTAATATGTGTCTTACAAAGTTCCTTGAATACTCCTATTTATTAGTGCTGTTTATGAATGCCGCTCTCGTTGATACTAGATACTGTTGAAATAATGCAACCTTATTTATGACTTTATTTGAAAACGACACCTGATATACAGATTATATAACATTATTTTAAATTCTTTTATCTTCTACATATCAGAATTATTAAATAAATAAAATCTGCTTGCAAGTAAATTTTATGTATATTTTAAAGGTAAGGTCCAACTACATTTGATACGACCAGTAAACTTGTCAACGCTTGAATATAAAATGTGGTCATATAATATTATTATGGCCGTAACCTGAAACCTATTATATGGTACGGTGAAGAAGTGATAAGCAAAGTCACAAAGATAAACGTGAACAGGATTCTTAATACCCAGGATGGAGCAAGGAAAGTTTTCCAATCAATACTGGATTATGGTTTCGTTTTTGTCAAAGATGTAAGTCACAACTTTTATGATATTGTTACGTGCGAGCGGGGGTACGCTCTTATGGGTTGGAAGAAAACACCAGTTTTTAACTAAGAGCTTTTATTGACTTACACAGCCGCACGCAGTACCTCTCTGCAGGGTTGCCCCTATACGCACGACCAACGATGCACAGTCCCGACGATAAGTTGTCACACCCTCGATACCGTCGCCGATATTACGTAGACCACCTCCGATATTATCGCGTGTAGCTCGCTTCTGGTTCCTCTCTCAAACTACGCTACACACCTCCTTCACGTATCTGTCCACCAAACTGGTCACTAAAGTCACCACTTACTTCGTCTCTGTCTTCTATTAACCTTCTCTTCCAACTCTTTAGTATCCCACTTGTCGCTTCACCGTCTTGGACTGAACTCAACTCTAAAACAGTAGGCGCGCCTAACGCTGTTTATATACCCGGAAGTATTTTCTAGAACCTATCTATCTATTTCTGTCTCTGCCTTCCCGAACCTTCTGTTCGGGAACTTTCCTTTGTACATCTATCCCTTTCTAACATCTATCTATCTCTTTCTTTCGTTCATCGTCTATCCTTTTCTAAATATATCCGTCCTTGTCTTCTAGATGATTCCACCATCATTCGCCACAATATGGATGACTGTGGCCTTAGAAGGTATTAAGACCATTTTTTATATTTAAGCTAAGTTCATAGCTACAGAAGATATTATCAACTCCTCAGTTATTAGAAGAAAAATATTTGAAAACGATGTTATGATATAGCTGATAACGAACCATGAATTTTCTGCTTATGATGCCATATAATATTCAGATTGTTGTCAAAAGCTTCGGTTTCGCTATGAGTGTTGTTATATAACACAGTTTAAGTGCTAAAAAGTATTATAACTATTATTCGTTTGTACTGTTGAACATTTTTATAATAATCTTGAACTTACTCCGCTCTGGTTATTCGAATTGACAGAGAGACACAGGATATATTGGAAATGAGGTGGGTATTTTAAAGATAATCTACACTCCCTACATTCAATATCTGGAAATCAGCAAGCTGATCAGCCCATCGCATGTAAAGGTTTCCTTCAATAAATAGACACTTGTATTACCAGAGCTGCTACCAACCTAAAAGTCGTAATAATTCCATAAATAAAATTCCTTTTTTACTTTTGTTATCTTTCAACATTACTAATTGTGTAAAGGTGTGGTGCTAATAAAGGATAACTTCAGGATTCTTCACGGAAGAAATGCTTTCTCAGAATACAGAATATTGTGTGGGGGCTGTGTCGCGACTCGCGTACAAATTACCTGAACAAAGAGCGACATCTTAAGCTGATTAATTAAACTAAATTCCATTGAATGTTATTGAAGTATATTAATTTAGTTTAAGTTACAAGTCTGTTTAATCTTAATAGCTCTGCCTAAATTTGGTTAGTACAGTAAAACATGATTTTATAATATAATTGCGTCTTACTGAAATACATATAATAATAGGTCAAGTCGCTCTTTTTTTCCCTACAATATCGAGGATTTGAATAATGGTTAGACTACACTAGGAGTAATGCTGGTGTTAGTGTCTGTAGTCACATGTGTCATGTTTATACCATGAAAAATAAAGATTAGTTACATTAATATATATACAGAGTTACCTGTCAATATTTAACATCTATAACAATTTATAACAATGTCGAATCTCAAATAATACATTAAACCACATCTGCGTGACACAGTCACAAACACTAATATTATCCCCAATGGAGCAAAGATTTACCCTTGTTGTAATTATTACATGCTGACAGTGAAGGTAAACTTCGAGAGAAGTTCTATTCGTGCAGAAAGTAAATCGACGGAAAGTAAATCATTTTCTGCGGCCAAGTGACAAAACAACACACTGCCAGGTGGTAGGATATTTGCCCGTCGGGATGGTTATGGCGGCATACGCTAGTCTAGAGTATACCGCTATAGCAGCCTCGAGTTGTGTTTCGGCATTAGTGGCCAGGTTCCAGTCTCTCTTTAGACGGCAGGCGACAGCACATTGGTGTTACAAATGTCCATAGGCGATGGTGACCGATGTCCATAGGCGATGGTGACCGCTATCCATCAGGGGGTCCGTCTGCCCGTTTACTGAACTGACTCAATAAAAAAAGAAACAATATGCAAAATTGCACATCTACTCGTGTAATAGGATCCCAATACATATGTAAATTATATACATATAGAAATCTAAGTTAATCGCATTTATTACAATTAATTATTTTCTTCTTGTAGACTTGTTTGCCTGTCGGTAAACTCCAATATCTATTTAGTTTGTTCTATGCCATAATCTATAGTTATGTTTCCTAGGTTTGAAGTATGCTTTTCTGGTTTATTATGCGTATGGACGTATTAGGGACGTATGCGTTGTTGGGTTTTTAATAAATAAACGCGTTTCTATACGGTCATTTTCATAGCCAATTCTCTTTAGCACGAAGGTCCAAACTACCCATCGCTCAACGATTTATTCATTGTATATGCTCCGTTGAAAGCCTCTCAGCGGGATATTAACCGTATGACGTGGGTTGACATACTACCACTATTATTGCCTCGTTTTCAACGGGATTCCTGAGGTTAGTCCATTTTACAAGAATGAGGAAAAGCTATATAAATACTTGTAAATAATTGTTTCTTAACCAAATTCAAAAAGGAGGAGGTTCTCAATTCGTTCGTATGTTTTTTTCCTATGTTCGTTACTCAATTTCTCCATCAATTGTGAACCGATTTTTAAATTTTTCTTTTAATCGAAAGGCTATACTCCCGAATTGGTCCTAATGTCAGCATGACAGAATGTGATCAGTGGGTTCCAAGGAGTTAAAGAAACTCATGCCAATTGTTAACCAACTTCTTTGTAACACAACATGTCTGTCAAAAGAGTAGATTTTTTTTATTTTTAAGTGTATAATCCCGAAGTAATCCCATGGTCACCACGTTAGGATCGGATGAATGAATCAGATCTCATAGAGAAATTGAGAATAATCCATCTTATTAAAGAACGCTGTGCGCCTAAATTCTTAGTTTGTATACGCGTGTAGGTATTACATTATATACAGGCGCCCGACTTTTTATATACATGTTATGCAATTTCTCCGTCAATTGGGATGATGATAAAATAAGGTAGTGTGGTATTTTAGCGTTCTTTTTTTTACATGAAAATATTTTCAGAATTTATTATAACAAGTGTCATTCAACCCAATTAAACTATGTTAATAATTAATTATTAATATGTAAAATAAATGAAAATGTTTGATACATGGCTTGAAATACCGTTAAAAAATTAATAACGTTATAAAACTTACCGTTATTTCTAGCCATTTTACCGTTAAAACGTAGCGTTAATACTATCGGTAATTTTACCGTTATAGCTATGTTTTTTAACATCGTCGCTCTCTTCCAGCTCGCCTTGATAGTCGAACAGCACTGTAATATTTAGAGTTGTGTTTCTAGATTGTTTCGGTAGCCAACAATCGTAATAGAGCCAATGCTTAAAAATGGCAACGTAGCTTGAAATAACGTAAAAATTACCGATACGTATAACGTTATACATGCCATTTTTAACGTTATATCGTAACGTTAAAAAACAATACCGGCATGGCAGTATCTTTTCTGGTAACTACATATATATTTAAAAGTAATTGATAACTTTTTCGAACCCTGGTTTGATATAAACAAATGCAAATTGTGTATCAGATTTCCGTCTGTTAGGAACGTTTTCAAACTGCTGGAATGCAACCAGCCGTTTGCTCATTTTCTTAACATAACTAATTGATAATTTATCAAATAACATACACTAATAGAATGAGCATAATGAGCCAAATTCTTTCTGCAGATTTGGATCCACGTTACGTCACTGACCCACCAAAACTTTTAAACGCGTATTCTAAAGCTTTATCTATATTATGTATCTAAGTGATCATAATGGTTAACTCATTGAGATTGATGCCGAAGAAATGTCAGAATTTGCCTCGTATTGACGCTGAATTATTCACGTCATACCGCTTTTAGGTGGAAACGTGAGTTGTGTTGAAGTTGAGTATGTGTACACTGTGACGAATTCACAAATAAGCAAGGAATTATTACGTTTTCTTGTTAACTGCCTTCAATTGATAAATGGTATGTTGGTATTATGCTACTGCTTCATCTCGGATAGTGATATAGTCATTGACTGTTGCGTGCAATAGCGATGGGTTTAATACATTATTTGTGATGTAATTGTTAATGACGTAAAAAAATGACAGTTAACACGTATGTATATACTCTAATGTGGCTAATTGTTAACGGCGTTATTTTTAGCGCTATAAATAAGACGTATTTGGTCACAGTCAGTAACGACGACGTCACGAATTTCGATAATTAAAATTATACAAAAATTCAAACGCGTGGCAATGTCGTAGAGATTTAGAATTTTTGGTTTTTTGGTTACTACAAGCTAGCTTAGCTTGAAAATACTTCATATCTCAAAAACAACTAAATAGTTTGTGATCAGGACTTATTTTGTTGTTTTTTTTTAAATTCTGCCACTGCCACAAACTCATTTGTTTGCAGCGCCAAAACACTAGCTATGTCGTCTAACCAATTTATCAAACCATACAGCGCTAAATCGCTTAAAGGGTATAAAATTCGCCTGAATATGGCCGCAGCGATGACACGTCGAAACAAAATGTATAAAATTTAGTAAAACAAGTCGCTTTATCACGAATACAACAAACTTACCGACGAAATGGGGTGACTTCACACTTGCTTGGCTTGAACAGTACCTTAGTTTTTTGTTATTGCAGAAATTTAGCAGACGGGCACACGGTCCACTTGATGGAAAGCGGTTACCATATCTTATGGACATTTGTAACAACAAAGGTGCTACAAATGCGCTGCTGCTCTCTTGAGGGAGACTTGAACCTGATCACTAATACCGTAACACAACTCAAGGTTGTTATGGCGACATACTTTAGACTAGGGATGGAAGCTATCCTGTCGGAAAAATGCCCTACCACTTGGCTGTGGGCTTTGTCGCCTCTTACGACAGGCCGCCCGGTCGCAGGAAATTGTATTCTTTCTCCGTTCCTGCACAGATAAATAGTGCAAATAAAAACATTTTTTAATAGTAACTTTTCTCCCAAACACGTAAAGTATCAACTACAGCCTGGCGCAAACTAAGCGAGTTCTTGTCCATGGACCATAACGACTGTTCAAATAAGCTAGTTACCTTCTCACGTACGTAGATAAATTAAACCTAACTAAAGGGTATAAAGTTTTCTCCAATTGGAATGACAATATCTCGGTGTTTCACGAAGGGCTATTTACTAGCTTCGAGTGAGGCAATCAACTCCCATACTGTTGTGCAGATGTCCACGGGCAACTGTTTACCTACAAAGAAGCATAAAAAGCAGAACGAATTACATAAATAAGTGAAAAAACATTTAATTTTTCTTTGTTTCTTTAGTTAAAAGAAATCGCGTCTGTATAAATACGGACAAGCCTCGGGTACCGCTCTTTTGTCTGAGGGCGCTTATCACATAATAATTTCAGTATGACTTGCTATGAATGTTGTTACTTTTGTGACATGTTATGAATTGTGTATAAAAAATGTACGTTTCTTTACCATATTGTTTGACTTAGTATATTACGATTCTTGTTTATTTATGTGATAATTTTTCATACCTCTTGGCTATAAGTTATGCTAACGTACAAAGGCCTCTTAACCCCTTTGAGGGTACAAAGTTATTTTTTTTTTAAAGCTCCCAACTACCATCAAAATTGCCGCGCCAAAACCATAAGAATTATATCGTCTCTTTTATTCTAATACAAATTCAATGTAGTTAGAGGGACAAAACATCAGTTCAACGTTCGTTTCATTTATCTGTATTTGAACACAAATTTGTGGTGTTTCTCAATTAGTCGTGTGTGACACTCGAGAACAAGTTTGTGGTAATTTAAAGTATAAAGTAATTTGGCACATCAAATCATATTTTTAACTAGCTGTGCCCGCGATGCCGTCCGCGTGGAATTTACTTTCAAAACCCAAAGCCCGATTTTGAAACATTTTTCATTGCTGCTCCACTCCTATGGTCTAAGCGTGATAACTATAGCCTATATAGCCTTCCTTGATAAATGGGTTATCCAACACTGAAATAATTTTTCAAATCAGCCCCGTAATTCCTGAGATTAGCGCGATTAAACAAACTGTAGCCGCAGACGTCCGATCGCCACGGCGGCCGCTCACAAACTGTTGCGGACAGAATCACTCCACTGACGTCACCCCCGTAAAGCCCGTGCGACCACGCCCCGCCTACCGCGGGGACATAGCTCGCTCCGTTAGCTGCTAAGCGTCTGCATTTTTGTAGTACTTTAGTAAGCGCGGAGCGAGCCTACATCATGCATTCCTGAACTGCAATTCAAACACACAACATTGTTTTACTTCTACTTGAAGACCTCCAAAGTGGTGACCCCGCAAGAAAACCACCTTCTGAAGAAAGGATCATCTCGAAACAAAATTCCTGCAGGATAGAAAACTCTGCTCGTCTGTTTAGCCGATCAAGCTCAGACAATATGGAAGATTGCAGTAAAGCAGCAGCAGCCAGCCATGAACTGAAGGAAGTATCCGGCCTCGCTTTGACACCAAGAATTCCACCACTCTGGCGCGACAGATTAAGGCTATGGTTTGTCCAGTTTGAAGCCATCGTCTCGGCACAGAAAAAAGGCGACAAGGCGATGTATGAACTCGTCGTTGGACAACTGGAACGACAGGATATCGACGAAATAAGTGACATTTTACTAAACCCACCCGCTGACAACAAATACGACACCATCAAGAAGAGACTCCTCAACGTATACGAAGAATCTGAACAGAGGCAACTACAGCGACTAATCTCTGAAGTGGAACTTGGAGAATTGAAGCCATCACAATTACTAAGGCGTATGCAACATCTAGCTGGCAACAAAGTGTCTGAAACAGCGCTCCGCCTAATGTGGATCAGTCACCTGCCACCAGCAGCCCGTGCAGTACTGGCCATCAGTGAAAATATTGCCAAGCAGTCTCAACTTAGTGAGCTTGCGTTGGTGGCCGACAAAGTCGTCGAAAACTCCACACCAACAAACCCGATCTTCGCAGTCACTACAAGAGCGACGTCACCGCCACAGCCACAATCACCTACAAATGCATTCAGCGAGCTTCACTCAAAAATCGACCGCCTCACCCAAGAAATAGCTGAGCTGAAGACTAATCAACACCGAACGAGACCTTTCTATCGTAACTCATCAAGATCACGTTCCCGAGAGCGATACAATCAGAACCATCCCAGCCAAACTATCTGCTATTATCATCGTAGATTTGGAAATGCAGCCAGAAAATGCACACATCCCTGCAATTACCAGAAACCGGCGGAAAACTAAGCACAGCGTTGGATGCGGCGGAATCCGACGCCCACATTACTTCTCACCGCCTATTCGTCTATGACCGCAAATCACGGCTATCTTTTCTCATCGATACCGGTGCAAACGTATCGGTACTACCGCGGTTCGGCAACATCAAAGCCAAGCCTACGAACTTTTCACTATATGCCGCCAACAACACAGTCATTCCAACATATGGCGAAAAGACATTGGAGCTGGATTTGAAACTGCGTCGGCCTTACAAGTGGAAATTTATCATCGCAGCAGTGAGCAAGCCCATTATCGGAGCCGATTTTTTGAAACACCACAAGCTACTCGTTGATGTTGCAAGCCGATGCCTTATTGATAAGGTGACAAACCTCTCAGTACAGGCACCAATAGTCAACGCAACGGAACCCACAATACGCAGCATCGACGTGGAACAAAAATACCATCGCATACTAGCCGCTTTCCCCGACATTACTCGCCCATCGTGCTTCAAAGAAACACCAAAACACAATGTTGAACACTACATAGAAACGAATGGCCCACCACTCCACTGCCGCACTCGTCCACTCGCACCGCACCGCTACATGGCCGTCAAAAAAGAATTTGAAGATATGATGCAGCAAGGCCTATGTCGTCCCAGCAAGAGTCCATGGTCAAGCCCACTACACGTGGTACCTAAGAAAAATGGGGATTTACGTGTATGCGGCGACTACAGACGTCTCAACACAGTTACTATAGACGACCGATACCCCGTACCACGACTTAAAGATTTCACGTACTTATTACACGGGAAGAAAATCTTCAGCACACTCGACCTAAACAGAGCCTACAATCAGCTACCAGTCCAAGAAGCTGACATACAAAAGACTGCCATCACAACACCATTCGGACTTTTCGAATTTCCCAGAATGGTACCAGGGCTCAAAAACGCAGGCCAAACTTTCCAACGATTTATCCACCAAGTTCTCAATGGACTCGATTTTGCATTCCCGTTCATCGATGACGTCATCATTGGATCAGAAAATGAAGAACAACATGAACACCATTTGAAAACAGTCCTACAAAGACTTGACGCCTATGGTATAACCATCAATCCATCAAAATGCGTATTTGGAAAGAAAAATTTGACATTCCTGGGATATGACGTGTCAACCGAAGGTATAAAACCACCACAAGAAAAAGTTCAAGCCATTACTGACTACCCCCGGCCAGCAAACATCGAAGAGCTCCGTCGATTCCTCGGTATGATTAACTTTTACCGTGACTCCATACCGAAGGCCGCAGAACTCCAAATACCACTCAACACTTACCTACATAACTGCAAAAAGCGGGACAAAACGAAGATCGAGTGGACAAAAGAGGCCGAAGAAGCATTTGAAGCGTGTAAGGCCAGCATACAGACCGCAGCCTTACTCGCTCACCCATCACCATCAATGTCAGAACCAATGACGCTCATGTGCGATGCATCCAATACATGTGCCGGCGCCGTCCTTCAACAGAGCACTAACGGCAAGTGGACACCGCTAGGGTATTTTTCGAAGAAACTATCCGACGCCCAACAACGATACAGCACTTTCGATCGCGAACTACTTTCAATCTACATGGCCGTTAAACACTTCAGGAAGCTATTCGAAGGACGAACACTCATCATCTACACAGATCACAAACCACTCACATATGCCATTCACAAACCGCCATCCGACAGCGAGACCCAACGACGCGCCCGCCAGCTACTTTTCATTAGCGAGTTCACAACTGACATAAGACACGTAAGCGGCAAAAACAACCCCGTAGCCGACGCACTATCACGCATTGAAACAATCGACGTACCTACATTAATTAATTTTGAAGAACTCGCTAGCGCACAAGAAAAGGACACCTGCCTACCCCAGATCTGCAACAGCCAATCGTCCAACGTAAAAATCAAAAAGATCGTAATTCCCGGCTCGACAAAACCAATATACTGCGAAACATCAACAGCATACATCCGTCCTTATCTACCTGATGACTATCGTCGCATAGCATTCAACGCGCTGCATAATATTAGTCACCCTGGAATACGAACTACACGCAAGATGATACAACAGCAATACTTTTGGCCATCTATGAACACCGATATCGGAACATGGGCAAAAACATGCGTACCGTGCCAGCGCGCCAAAATACAACGACACACACACAGCGAACCCGCATCGTTCCCGCCAACCGAACGCTTTCAACATCTACACATAGATATAGTTGGACCACTTACTACAACAGCGCAAGGACACAGATACCTACTCACGATGATCGACCGCGCGACTCGTTGGCCCGAAGCAATACCACTCAGTGAGATAACAGCGGAACAAGTTGCCAAGACGGTTTACGACCAATGGATAGCTCGTTTTGGTTGCCCTACAACTATTACCTCGGACCAGGGTCGACAATTTGAGAGCCAGCTATTTCAATCATTAACTAGACTACTAGGAATAGAGAAAACCAGAACGACCGCTTATCACCCACAAAGCAACGGGATAGTTGAACGATGGCACCGCACGCTTAAAACAGCACTAACCGCCCGTTTGCAAAACGGCGGAAAATGGACGGACGAACTGGCAACGGTGCTACTCGGCCTACGAAACGCTGTGCGTGAAGACACAAAAACGAGCGCCGCGCAGTTAACTTTTGGCACAGCCCTACGTGTTCCCGGAACCTTCATAACGCCTACCCAACCACAAAGTATACCACTACACGAAGATTTCGTTCATAAACTTCAAGCAACTATCAGAAGCCTAACTCCAACCACAGACACTACACACGAGAATAATCTGAAGACATTTGTACATCACGACCTAGCAACATGTGAAAACGTATTCGTCAGAGTCGACGCCGTGAAGAAACCACTTCAGCCTCCCTACGAAGGACCCTACCCAATCCTGGAACGAAATGATAAATTCTTCAAAATTAAGCTGCCTGGAAGAGAAACCAACGTCTCTATCGACCGTCTGAAGCCCGCCTACGTCCTGAAGCTGTGCACTACGCCAACTCACCCTGCAGTTGGAAACCAGAAGGATGCCTTAAAAAAGGCAGTTGGCAGTAAAGATCGTTGCGGAAACATGGTTGCCTTGAAAAAGGCAGTGTGTGACGACCATACGGACGCCTTGAAAAAGGCAGTTGGCACAGAAAATTTTCACACCCGCAGTGGACGTCGAGTCAAACCACCGGTACGCTTCGCTTGAGGGGGAGCCCTGTAGCCGCAGACGTCCGATCGCCACGGCGGCCGCTCACAAACTGTTGCGGACAGAATCACTCCACTGACGTCACCCCCGTAAAGCCCGTGCGACCACGCCCCGCCTACCGCGGGGACATAGCTCGCTCCGTTAGCTGCTAAGCGTCTGCATTTTTGTAGTACTTTAGTAAGCGCGGAGCGAGCCTACATCATGCATTCCTGAACTGCAATTCAAACACACAACATTGTTTTACTTCTACTTGAAGACCTCCAAAAAACAAACTGTTCAGCTTTATATATTAGTATAAGATTAAATAGTGTAATAACTTAAAAGTTAACATTTTTTTAAAGTAAGAATTTATTCAATGTGTCTCGTGCGAATCAGTTTATTTTACTGTGCTTTAGCATCGCGTAACATATTCTATACAGAACATTTTTGATGATCATTGTATGGTACGAACAGTATTAATTGAAGAAGCACTGTGTGAAACACAACGATATACTTTAAAGACTCACTTCAATCAAGGATTACAAGAGAACTTACTCGTAACACACTTTTGCAAAAGGAAAAGAATTAATTTTAAAACAGCGCTGCCACTATAAACACCACAATATTGTAATGAGGTTCCCAACATATTGTGTACTCGTATGCACATATCGTAAACGTATATCATACATACATACATAACTTCACGCCAGGTCCCTTGCGGGGTAGGCACGAAGAACAGAGCGCCAAACAGGCTTATTCTTACACACTTCACTTGCTTCTTTGACATTCATAGCTCTTGTCATGCACGCTCGTCTGTTCTTAAGGCTCCTGACATCAACTTCTGCTAGTACACGATCAATTTGATCATGGAAGGTGTGTCGTGGCCTTCCGCGACTTCTGCATCCATCCACTTTTGCATTGTATATCTGTTTAGTCATTCTTTCATTATACATTCTTTCCACATGCCCGAACCATCGGAGCATTCCTTTCCTTACCTTCACCCCGACACTCTCTTTCAGACCAACTCTCTTTCTTACTTCGGTATTACGAACGCGGTCCGCGAGCGTCACTCCGCAGATTTTGCGCAGTGCTCGCATCTCGACCGCGTTTACTCTACTTTCATGCCCTCTATTCCATACCCAACTCTCGCTTCCGTACGTTAGCGTAGGTACCAGCGCCGCGTTGTGTATGCCAAGATGTATGTGTAAACGTAAGTATAAACGTATATCGACGTATTATTTTAAAACAATAACGGTTTTATTCATTATTTTATTTGTGAAGTCGCGTAGAGTACCTAATGGCTAGCGCACGCGTCCCAAACTCAAAGGACGCAGATTCGATCCTGGCCTGCAACGCTTGCACCACTTAGTCAGTTTGCTGACCTTGTGTGCATATTGTAATAATTACCAGGTGCTTACAACGGTGAAGGAAACATCGTGATGCAACCTGCACATCGAGATAACCGATGTGTCAAACCTGCCAAGCCGCCTTGGACAAGCATCGTGGGTTCCCCTATAATGGGAGGCCCGAGCCCAGTATTGGGACATGTGTGGGTTGATATTATAATATTACGCAACGGTTTTATTCATATTGAGTTATAGTATGTTTGTGGGCGTCTTTAAGAAACTTGAAGCCTAAAAACTTACTTCTACTCAATATGAATAAGACGGTAAGGATTTTTCTTGTGCCATGTATGTAATTTACAAAAAATCTTTCCACAAATTATTAACAATATCCTAAATTATTTTTGCGATTTCATTTTTATACGCAGTTTATAGTTTAAATATTTCTACTAAAATTTATTTGCATAGATCCTAAAGTTTCCTAGAAGGAATACTAACAATCGTACTGACACATACTAGAGAAATTGGTCGGATATGCCAATTTCATAGAGATTCTTATTTGCATAAATATCCATTAATTTAATTTGCAAAATTGAAATAACTACAACTTACACAAAGTAAAATAATTCTTTATATATTCCTTAGTATCCCGTAGACGTGTTTCAATGAATTAAATTATTTTGAATAGAAATTGGCAGCTTCTGGTTTAGTTTTTTTAATTAGGTAGAGGGTAATTTATAAAGGGTAATGTTTTAGGTAAAACATCATTGCTTGCTATCTCGCAGTCGTTAGAAAATGGCAGGCTGAACAGCCCCAAGTAGCCACATTCATTTCAAGAATTGCTTTTTTCAGCATCTTTATAATATCGGCCTTATCTCACTGCAGTTCGGGTCTCATCATTTTTAGAGAAATGGACAGCATACCCGTTAAGCTTAACAAACGAATTAGCGAGTTTCGCACATCGATAGTTTTCGCGCTTTGGTGCATTTATGATCTAAATTAGCGTCGTACAAATTCCATAAAATTTCCCATACATAGATAGCATTTAGATTGGCTTGGATTCTACCTTACGCGCTTGATGAACTTGATCAACTTGATGTTGAACTTCACCATGACACGTGATCGCTGTTCATTGTCAGATATATAGATGGCCTTATCTAAGTTACTTAATTATTTCTATAATAGTTTCAAAGACATCGGAGAAAGGAAACAACTGTATATACTAAATGCATTAAAACCGTATTAAAATATCCTTCCAATTTTCTTTTTCTAAGAATACTTACCGCTTTCTATCAGCGCCGTACTTAAATAGATTCCAGTTTAAAACACAATAAAAGTAGGAAAGTGGAGTCTTGGGAGCTTGTCATTTTATTCCCCACTATACCGTTGCAATAACAAAACGTTCAAGAGAAGGTGCCAAAGAAATCTTTCCGTCAAATGACGGAGAGAATTCATTTTTGTAATCACGTATAACCTAAGCGTCTATAACATCTTTTAAATTCACTTTTTTTAATTTGCTATACCGTAGGAAAAAAGAGGATGTACATTTAACATTCCTATTTTTCTGATTGCATACCACAGGTTGGTTGGTAACTCCGCAGTTGCGCTCGCGTCAGAAAATAAATGCTACAGGAATTCTTCAGCTTTTCGGCAGTAATATTTAGATACGGTAACTAAAATCATCAGTATTAAATGTTATGAACTGGCTTAAAGGCCTAGTTGCCAAGCCATATACATAAAAAATATCAACATTATTTAGACTATGAATACTATTTTAAATTTGTAGATATAACCAAAAATATGGTAAACTAGCTGCGCCCCGCGGTCTTTCCCGCGTGGTGATTGAAAATCGTCATAATTCCAGAATAAAAGAATTTTCCAAAATAAAAGTAGCCTAAGTAACTCCTTATTACATCAGCTACCTGCCAATAAAAGTCCCGTCAATATCGGTCCAGTTAATTTAGAGATTACCTGAAACAAAGAGACAGACAGACAAAAATTGTAAAAAATGTTATTTTGGTGTATGTACCGTATATATATTCATATGCATGTAGTAAAAAGCGGTTATTTCAATATTACAAACAGACACATTTAATTTTTATGTATAGATAATAATTTCATTGTCTTAATTATTTCTACCTTTTATATATTAACTATATGGTGTTTGAGTGTCTAATCTATATAGGGCTTTAAATTCAAATCTTTATCGATTAGGTATTATAGAACAACCTAGAATTAAAGGTCAATAAGTGTTGTGAATATTTAAGATACGAGAATTCTATGACTTTTATGAAACATTGTAATTTTTATAAGCCATAATATAAGTACATAATAGTCATTTAATTAATTGTGATTGTTTCGTATTTTGTAGTAAGCAGCCGTAAACGTGTATTACATTTAAGTTAGGTAAGAAGCGTGTATAATACAGATAATGAAAATTTAAAAAAGTTGTAATTTTGTGTAAACATATATTAATTATCCTGATGAAATTCAGTTTTAATATTTTAAAAAAATGGTTTAAATATCTAAAGCCAATGTAGCTATTTAGTTTTAAAATATCATCAGAGTTCTTAATCAAAATTATTTTGGGTCCTGGAACACGAGCCTAAAGCTTCATAGCAATAGACGCGAACGGAAGAGTCTCCATTTTACTTAGCTCAAAGACTGCAATACTATAATGGGAGCTATAAAAAGCGAGATAATCTTTCCTGTAATATTCTCTATCCGCAGAGTCCGTTGCCGGGTGCAACAATAAAACAGTCGTTAGAATAAAAATAAAGCCACAGAGGCACGCTGCAAGCAGTTAAAAGTGAACTGATGGTACATGATAATATATCGCTCTTGCTTTTATGTATTTTTCTATCACGATATTAACATTAACAAACATGAATAATGCGCTGTATACATATGTTATTTTTAACCGACTTCCAAAAGGAAGAGGTTCTCAACTTGGTCGGTATTTTTTTATTTATGTACACCGATTACTTTGAGATTTATAATCCGATTTACGTGATTCCTCTTTAGTTTGCTGCGAAATAGTTACCATTCGGTCCCCTAAAAATTTGACATAGTTTAGTCTAGTGGTTTTCATTTTATGATTAATTTCCGTTCCTGTTTCTTAGGACCTATCTTTTTTAAGGCGCGCGGCACCTTTCGCAGGCTTGCGCATAGCTAGACACCAAAAAGTAACAAATAAATAAAACTTAATTTTTAAAAATGTACTACAAAAACTAAAAAGTATAAAATAACTTATTTCTAAAGCTATTTTTAATTATAATGTCTTATTTTTCATATAAATTATGTAAAACATCTTGAAGTCCGTCCAAAGTAAAACATAACAGTTACTATATTTTGAAAACTAACCCAAACTTTTATTACCCAATTCTTGTTTCATTTTTCATTAATATTAATTATTTAGTTTTAATTTTGGTTGTGGTTATTATTTACTCTATGGCAGGCTTATTTACCACCGCTTCACAACATGTGTGTATAAAGTAAGACTTACCGCAGGATTGTGAAGTGAAATTCAGTGGAAGCCCGCGAACTTATTTGATGAAAAATGATTAAGGTTACTCACATACTTGGGTCTTAGGACACATGAGACTTTGAAGGTGGTCAGTGAAAACCAGTACTGTGTCGGAACATGTTCCGGCACAACAAATGACTTTCATGTTTTGTATGTATATTTTCTTATCAGTTATCATCAGTATTGTGTAAGTCGCAATTGGAAATAAATATTTTATTTCCTTATTTCTTTCGAATACATTATTCATCTAGTATTTAACTTCTATAGTCTTACTTCATTCATTAACATATATTATACTTATTTACAAAATAGCAAACCATCAGCTTAGTTTTCAATTAAAAGGAACCCTTTGTTTGTATTTCATTCGTATTTACGGCCTAGTAATTTTGACATAATTATTAGCCAAGGCTCATGGATCGCCAGAGATCGCATTATATGATTAACTTGTCCCTTGTTTTGAAGTAGCAAACAATAGAATGGGGCGGCATCGTTTTGTATTGTGTGAAGGGTCGTAGGTTCATAGTCGGTCTTTGGAGAAAATTGCAGATAACTACACAAAGGTACACAAGACAATGTGTATATATCGTTTAATCATAAAATTATGTAAGGCTATATATATAGCAGCTTTCTCATGCATGATGTTTCAGAATAATGACATTGGGGTTAAGCTGTCAATTTACTGCGCTCAAGGCAAAAATTTAGTAAAAGGTTGGAGCCGCTAATTTTTATTTTTCCGCAATTAGTATACTATACATTAGCATTTAGCATACACCTCCCCGCCAAATACCATTCATAGGTTACGTGATCAATCCAGTGGTACTTAAGAACACTTACTTTGATGAAATGAACTGAACGAATGAATGCAAACATAACTTCACAATAATAAATTAATGTTTTCGCGGTTTAAAGCGTAGCACTTCATTAAACATTTTACATATTTGCCTATTGTGATCACGGCTATTGAAAGCTGTCTGAAACGTCAGAATAAAAATCAATATAAAATACCACGCTTAAAACGTAGTTTTATTATGTGTACTAGTCGCGCGAACTAAGAGAATAATATAATTTTACAATTTTCCACTTTTGCCTAAACCGCGACGGAACTCTATAAATTGTAACCAGATATTAAAATTAGTTTCATATAATTTGAATACTTGTTTATTTGGATGTATACATTCTGATCGATTTCCATCAAATTACAAACATTTTCAAGTTGACAATTTAGAAAATGAAAATGCATAAACTGAAACTGAGGGTAGTTAACCTCCTTACCAAGTAAGTCACTCCAAGCTGTGCGAATATACTTTACAAGCACATTAGGGTCAGGTGTGCCGAATCGCCTTCTTCATGAATATATGGAACACGAAAGCAAATATTTGCCGACATTGATGTGCGGTTTCGCCACGGCTGGGCTAAGCCTGGTGCGACCGAGGCACGCCCCATTCACTTAAAACATGGTCTGCATCTTTATTGATGTATTAAGATCGAATGCGGGTTAAGTGCTTAATACATGTGCCTTTTTTCTGCGTTCAAATCCTTAATTCTAGTTTTATTGAACGTCAATACAACGTTAGTCATGAATCTTAAAATACTAGTACAAGCCATCATCTATGGCACAAGCAGTCTTCTAGTTGCGTCTTTCGAGACATGTCAACTAATTTTAAGACATTGTTCCTCAAATATAAGTCAATTGTTTTGATTTACGTCTCAGGATATATTCTTCCCGCGCGTAATCAGCTTGCAGGGGGAGCCCTATTCTCCGGAGAATAGTCTAGTTTACTGTTCTTTTTGATTGTTAGTCCATTGATTGAAAATCATATTATTTTTTATTAATCGGCAGACAACCACATATTGTATATCCTCAAATTAATCTAGATACTATTGTGTTACGAGTATTTATATAACGAACTACTCTAAGGTCTATGCCAGACACCCAGACCATAGTAAATAACGGAGAACATTCATTTTTCGAAATTTACCATACAAGGAATCGATTCTGGAGCTTCTGCATTGCTGCGAGGCAGGCAGGCAAAGCCTTGGCTCGCCCAAACACAGAGGCCGTCAAATTGCTTGTTAGTTTTATGACAAAGAAGTTTGTTCTAAAAATAAGACATATTTCATACTGCTGCGCCTCGCGGTCTCACCCGAGTGGTGATAGAAAATCATTATATTTTGAATAATTCACACTATGTTTTTATAAATTATAGCCTGTGCGTTACTCTGATATGTAAGCTCATATTATTGTAAAGTGTCCTCAATATCCATTCAGTAGTTTTTGCTTAAAAGAGTAACAAACATACATACATCTATACATTCTTACAAACTTTCGCATTTGCAGTATTATATAGTAGGATAACGAATATAGTTTTATTTATGAAAAAACAGTGTTTAAAGAACCTAAGTTTTGGGTTTTCATATGAATACTAGAATTTTCTTCGCCGCCGCGCCTCGAATCATCGCCTGGTGCGTGCCTCTTGTTTAAAGAGCAAGCATTAATACAGGTTACATTATACAAATTTTAAGTTAGTGCTATTTGCCCCTAGAAGATTAACTTAATTTTATATCGCAACCTATCCCATCTCCTGGGACGAAAAGTACAAAGTACAAAATAGTCTCGACTTCCGTCGTTGTTAACGCCGACCTATTTGTTCGCCGTCTCTCTCACTCTTTTTTTACTTTTTTCCATATTTGTCATGTGTAATGTGACATAGTCTATGTCAAAGAGACTCGTATTGGTCTACGTTCGACCGCTGATCGCGCCGCTGCTTCCGCGGAAATTTCGCCGCGTGTTGCGTGTTGTGCCGTATTTCAAAACTGCTTAAACTAACTTGCGAGCTGGAAGGTACCCCCTGTACCGTAGTATTATCCACGCAAATTGGTAATGCGCCTGGCCGCCATTTTGGTGACGTAACCGTAGCCGAACACTCAGTGCCGTAAGCATCATTGGCTGGCGAGTACGCGTACATATCGAGTTCCTGATGACGTCACGCAATGTTAATTTGACAAGGTTCCAGCGCATTACCAATTTGCGGGGGTAATAGGTAATACACTCCCCGAAGGAACTATATGCCGGGAAGAAATAATCACGAGGAATACGTGCCTGCCGCTGCGAAGCCCGCATCTTTCGTAACGGCCCTGGTGCGGCGGCCTATCCTGTAAGTCCTTTTCTTCTCTCTTATTCCCGGATTTCCGGCCATACACGAAGTCGGAGGGAAGCTATAATTGGATGTATTGTTGACTGGATGTATGGGGTGTTTTTTATAGAGGTATAGAACTTTAAGTTGGCATTACTGTTCAAGATGGCGACCGATTTAACAGCTGTCAAGTGATTTATTCTCAGTTTGGTTTGGCAATTCATCATGAATAGACTCACGCCTGAACAACGCTTGCAAATAGTGCAATTTTATTTCGAAAATAATGGTTCTGTGCGGAATACGTATCGCGCACTACGTCCATTTTATCGTCGACAAAATCGTCCATCAGAGCAGTTAATTCGATTAACCATAGAACGTTTTCGCACCACGTTTACTCTTATTGATAACTCGCATCCCCAGAGACGCCGTACGGTGCGTACAGAAGAAGCTATTGCTGCTGTAGAGCGTAGCATTGAGGAAGACCCGAATGAGTCCATCCGCCATCGAGCACAGGAATTGGATCTGTGTCCATCCACTTTATGGAAGATTTTGCGGAAGGATCTTGGTTTGCGTGCTTACAAAATCCAACTCGTGCAAGAATTGAAGCCAAACGATCATCAAGTAAGGCATAAATTCGTGGAATGGGCCCAAAACGAGATTGTCGCTGTTCCCGATTTTCATAAGCGAATTTTGTTTAGCGATGAAGCGCACTTCTGGTTGCATGGCCACGTCAACAAACAAAACTGCCGCATTTGGATTGAAGCTAATCCTCAAGTGTATGTCGAAACACCGTTACATCCAGAAAAACTGACTGTTTGGTGCGCTTTATGGGCTGGTGGAATCATTGGTCCGTACTTCTTCAAAAACGATGATGGCCAGAACGTTACAGTCAATGGTGATCGGTATAGAGCCATGTTTATTACCTTTTTCATTCCTGAATTGAATAACCATGATGTCCAGGAGATGTGGTTTCAACAAGACGGCGCAACATGTCACACAGCTCGTGCCACAATCGATTTATTGAAAGACACGTTTGGTGACCGCCTAATTTCACGTTTTGGACCTGTGAATTGGCCTCCAAGATCTTGTGATTTAACACCGCTAGACTACTTTCTGTGGGGCTATGTAAAGTCATTGGTCTATGCGGATAAGCCACAAACGCTTGACCATTTGGAAGACAACATTCGCCGTGTTATTGCCGATATACGGCCACAAATGTTGGAAAAAGTCATCGAAAATTGGACGTTCAGATTGAACTACATCCGCGCCAGCCGTGGCAGTCATATGCCAGAAATCATATTTAAAATGTAATGCCACAAGATTATCTTTCGGATAAATAAAATTCATGTCAATTGAATAATCCATCGTTGTTTTATTGCAACTTAAAGTTCTATACCTCTATAAAAAACACCCTTAACGCACAATATCATTTGTTTACATTTTAATTACTTCTAAAATTCTTAATTTAATTTAATAAACGACCAATCAGAGCAGAGCATATGGTGGAGCGGGGTCAGACGCCCTCTACACTTTGAGTGGTATCTACTTGGGTAGACGGAGGAGTTTTTATGACACATTCGGTTGATGGCAATAGGTCGAGTTGGACCATGGAGTATTTTAAAGAAAGTATTTAGTTGGAAGTATGAGCGGTGTCCTGAACCCGCTGCTCGGTCTAAACTATGTCAAAATATTGATCGAATCTCAATTAAAAGTGTAGAAACCGTGGGTATCGTGTATTATGCTCGCATTTTACCCTGATGACGCCCACTAAACCTGCAATAACTAAAGGAGATGGACGATGGATGGTGTGTGTAATAATAAATTCCCCCTTTTAAATTAATATAAATAAAATGGAAGAAATAAAGCTTTCGCCTTTAATAAGTAGTTGAAATAGGGACTTAGGCACACTACCACATTGCCATTTAAATTAGCTAAGAACTAAATACCGGCTGTAGATATCGTTTACGACAGAACTTTATGATAAGGGTTGGGATTACTGGAGTTGTTAGTTACAGGCATACAACGATGATTAATTAATTGTACCTGGATTTGATGTAATTAATGGAGAACGTAACTTGATTTAAGCTATACCAATAAGATTAAACTTTGTAAGTTATATCACAGTCATACAACCCCTGGAAAGGTTTATTCTTTATTAGAGCTATCGATATAGGTTGTTTTTGTTGTTGTACGAGTAAGTTGATAATTTTTAAATGATTATATTTGGTTTAGTCATTTTGTATAAATTAATAGTGTGATGTAAAGTGTTTTCATACCTATCAATTGTTGAAATTCATTAATGTAAATCGATTATGGTAATCGATGTGTCTAGGCACCACCTGGCTGGTGAATGGGGTTCTTGTAGTAATTAGTGGACTGTTCTAGTTGTATGAGCTTTATTTCGACAACACAATACAGGTATTATACGCGACTAAGGTAAACGATGTATGGTTTATTGTATGCATAAACGTCGCCGGACGGTGTGATACGGAGTGAGTGCGTGATAGCAGTGTTGGCGGCTCCCCTCTTAGTAGATCAGAACCGGTTAAGCTCCAAAATACAAATTATTTTATTTGGGACATTATTTTTGAGATTTCTCGTCTTCCAGGTAGAATTTAAGGATAATGTTTTCCATTTTGTTATAGAAAAATTTAACGCTTTTTTTTCTGAAGGCATATTTCGACTCGTTACATTTCTTTGGCCCTGAGGCCCCGTCTTCTTCCACACAAAAAAAATGGCGTAGACGGTATGAATTCGGACAATGAACTAGGGTGAAGGGATATCGGGAGAGGGTAGATAGAAAGATAACTTTATTGTACAGCATTACAGAAAACTCAGAAAACTTATAGCCTAAAAAATAACCTAAATGTGCACATTGGGCGGTCTTATTGCTAAGAAGCGATCTCTTCCAAACAACCCGCGGCAGGAATAAAACAGATTATATTGGTCTAATTGGTATACATAAATATTATAGGATATGCAGTTACTTACATTATATTTTATTCATTAATAAACATTTTTACATACTTATATGTTCAAATTCAAATTCAAATTCATTTATTTATATAAACTTATTTCTAGGCCTTATATAATTATGTCTAAAACTTATAGTAGTAATTTTGAACTAAAATTAAGGCTACATTTTTTTTGGCGGCGGTTGCTGCACTAGACTCGTGGTCTGTATCGCGGCACCCAACACAATTTCCTTATAATATAGAAACTTAAATATAATGGAATTATTAATTAATTACTTAACCTAAAACTATGTGTGCGTTCGTGTGTGTGTGTGTGTGTGTGTGTGTGTGTGTGTGTGTGTGTGTGTGTGTGTGTGTGTGTGTGTGTGTGTGTGTGCGTGCGTGTGTGTGTGTTCGTTGTATGTGCCCCTGGTGTTATAGTCGTATTGGTAGTATACATTCTGTGTCGCTGTAATTTAAAGTTTTCAACCATTTACTAACCTGGTGTTTAAACTTTGTTGCTGACATTTCTTTAGCAGAGGGTGTGTTTTGGCATACTTTATTATAAATGGATATATGGACGTATGGGGGAAGGCGCTTGGCAAAGGATGTATGTATTTTTGGTAAGGGTATACTATAAATTCTACGGGAAGTGAGGTATTGGAAGTTAGGGGCATTTAAATGTTCTTTATGAATTGCTGTGGCTACCTTGCAAATATAGAGTTGTCGGACAGTCAAAACGTCACTTTCTATGTATAGTGTATGGGTGGGATATATGTAAGGTTTTTTATGCATAACTTTAAGTACTGCTCGCTGTGCTCGTTCTACCTCTATAATGTTTGTCTTTGGGATTCCTCCCCAAGCAGCAAGACAGTATAGAAGTAGAGACTGGCATAGCGCATAATAAACCATTTTTAAAGTTTTTGGTGTGGCACAGTTACAAAGGGATTTCATTATGTAAATGGTTTTTCTGACTCTCTTAGATAGGTATGTTATGTGATTTTTGAAATTTAAGTTTTCATCTAGCTGGATACCAAGGTACGTAATGGATGTGGTGTGTTCGATCGACGGGGGATGATCAGAGGGCTGTGTACAAGAGTTTAGGCTGTGCGGCAAATATAATTTAGGAAGCGTACGAGGTTGGGAAGCACGGGTTTTATGGAACGTTAAATATTTAGTTTTTTTAGTGTTTAGTGTAAGCAGGTTATTGTTTAGCCATTTACTGACGTCAGTTAAGCCTGTCTGAGCTGTTTTAAATACCAACTCCCAGGATGTGTTGTTAAATAATACAACCGTATCATCTGCATAACATATTATTTTAGCGCCCTGGATTGGAATTTTCAGCAGTTCATTAATATATATTATGAATAGTGTAGGTCCTAAAATGCTGCCTTGGGGTACTCCGAAATTTACCGTATACTGTTCACTCCAATGCGATCCCACCTTAACAAATTGACGCCGGTTGCTCAGGTAACTTTTAAACCATTCGTGGCTTATACCTCTTACACCAATATGGTTTAGTTTACTAAGGAGGATTGGGATCGAGACCGTGTCAAAAGCTTTCGCTAAATCTAGAAATACACCTAGGCAACATTGATTTTGGTCCAGGAGCGTGGCAATCGACTTTGTGAGAGTCAAAATGGCATCTTCCGTCGATATATTCTGCCGAAATCCGAACTGCTTATCAGAAATAAGAGAGTATTTTTCCAAGAAATTGACAAGCCGTTTGTTAACTACTTTCTCTAGCAACTTGGAGAACACACTTAATAGGGTGATTGGTCTGTAGTTGCTAGGTAGGGTTCTATTACCACCTTTATAAATTGGCGATATTTGGCCAAGTTTCCATTGATCTGGGAATTTTCCAGTGCTTAAACTAAGATTGCATATATGGGTAAAAGGTTGTATTATGATAGGCTTTACAATTTTGATCAGAAGGGGGTCACAGTTATCTGCACCAGGAGCGCTACCTATCCTGAGCTCGTCGATGAATGAGCCCACTTCTTCTTCATCAGTAGGGTACATGAGTAACGAATGGACTGGAGAATTATCGGCTTTAATGTCAGAAGCGAGGGCGGTTTCTGTGCAGTTTAGTCTGGTTAGTGTTTGGTTTGCCAGGGCGCTGCCAACGTTTGTGAAGTATCTGTTACAGTCATTTAGGGAGTCGTTTGGATTATCAGGTCTAATTAATTCTGTTGGTGTGTTGCGGGATTTTGATAAATTACAGATATTGTTTATCGCTTGCCAAAGCATTTTAGGATTGTTACAGTATTTTGACAGTTGCTGATTTTCATACGAAGTCTTAATCTTCATGAGAAGCTTACTTAGGAAGTTGCGATATCTTTTATAAGTTATATTTAGGACTACATTAGTCGGATCTTTTTTTGATTGAAGATGTAGAGAGTCACGATTCCTTTGACACCTCATTAAGCCGGGAGTTATCCAGGGTTTGAGGTTGTATTTGGTCCTAGGAATAACAATTTCTTTTGTATTTTTTATGATTGACTGACTTAGATGCTTTTGAAATAGAGTCGTTGCATAATCGACGTCCTCACTTTTTGTTATAGTTGACCAATCTAATTGTTCCAATGAGTCAGCTACAGCGGAGTAATTCGTAACTAGTCTCGTCCGATGTTTTTTACAAGGTTTTTTTGGAGAATAAGGTAAGTTTAACATACAAAGTCTGTGGTCAGTTATATCTGTGTGGGCTATTAGGCCTACTCCTGTACCTAATTCGACATTTTGATTCTTTACAAAGATGTGGTCTAGACACGCATTTGCTCTTGTCGGCTTAGTAATTGCAGGTAATAAGAAGTGTCCTGCAAGCACATTGAGATAGTCGGAACTTTGTTCATTAAGTGGAATTTCGTTTATGTTTATGTTTAAATCACCTGCAAGTATTAAACATGGTTTTGTACTGGCGCTTTTCAGTAACTGATCAAGGGAAAAGAGAAAAGGCTCCAGAGATGTAAAGGATGGTGATCGATACACCCCAAGTATAGTGATGGTAGGGCATAGATCTATTTCTAGGCAATTGCAATCTTCAATTGTTGGTTCTAATACTGTAGCATTCCAAGTATTTTTAACATACGCAGTAACCCCGCCGCTTTTGTTTATGTATTTATTTGTTCTGTATGAATTATATCCTGATAGAGATGGTATGGTCATATATTCATTTAACCAACACTCTGTAAGAATAATAACATCAAATTCAATTTTTAGGCGCCCCAGAACCACTGTAAATTCATCAAAGTTTTTTGAAATACTTCTAATATTAAACGTTAGTAGTTTCCAATTAGATTTCGTATTCGGTACGTATTCACTACATTTTTCCAGGCTTTCGATATTATGGCAGTTTATATTGAGGACTTTATCTGATTCAGATATGATGTCAATATTGAATTTTATAAAATACGATTATTTCACGGGTAGTATATGAAGAAAGAGAGCCTGGAGATGAGTGTAATACATATGGAGACATGTAATATTGCATAAACGTTATGTGATTAATGGGACAATGAGTATTTAACAAAAATGTGTATATACTGTTTTGATGTTTAGTGTGTAGTGGGAAATGTGTGTAGTGAGTGTTTGTGTAAGGAGTAAAGCATACATGTAATATAGTGACATAAAAACTTGCGGGCACATGGCATATACGAGAGGTAGTAGTAAGACTTACATCTAATACAAAATTTAATTCACAAGGATGTCCGGTAGATTTAAGACACAACATATTTATTGAGGTCATTAATGCTATTAATTTTAATCTTGTATTAAAAATATTGTATTAGCAAGAATTATACTTAATAAACATATATATAAATACAACTATTGAGATTAACGGCTTTACTTATAATTGTTTGTTAAAGTTTAAGAAATTGCTCAGCAACTGATTAACGAAAATCTTACCCATAAACTCCTCTTAAGGATAGGTGGTGGTAAAGTAACTCGTAAATAACTGACAAAAATAACCAACATCCAGAGGTAGTTTTCTTTGAAACAGCCATTGATTAGGGGCTTAAGAGTCTCTTATTTAAGAGATGGATAATCCTTTCTTAACGAGATTAATAAGTAAGGCCCTTTATATATAAATATGCTTAAAAGGTAAAAAAAGAGGATTCTCACTCATCTTACGAGACACGATTAACTCAAGGCAGGTAAAGGTAAGGTATTCGTAAGTTAACCAATGACTTAACTAATGCAAATGTAAGTTTTCTTAAACCAATTCGATTTATATCAATATGTTACCAAACTAATGTTAGGCCAGCAGGGCGTCTGAGAAACTGAACCAGAGCATAGCAAATTGAATTATTAGCGCGCTAACCAGCTTAGCCTTGAATTGAGTTACGTACGTAATAATGTAAACTAATTGACAGTAACGCTGTTAGAATATGTTTGACGTATACCAGCTTTTATGGAACTACACTGGGTTATATCTAACTAGGTGAGTCACGCCCTTTCCGTTGGAAATTATCAAAAAAATTAAAAATATATTGTTAATCACAATCAAATATCCCCTACGTCACTAAAAAATAATGTAGCTATCTACTGGTGAGTTTTCTAAATCGGTTCAGTAGTTCAAGAGTATATTTCCTACCAACAAACTCACAAATTTTACCTCTTTATAATTGTTCAGTTCAAATTGCATTATTTGTATTGTATGAGGTATAGTAACAACAGTCAGTTGGTTAATAAATATTGAGGAATACACACGTCGCCTTTTTCTTTGAATTTAAAACAAATTAGAGGCCGCAGTAAATTGAACGCTATCGAACACAACAATAATATCAGTATAGACAACAAGAACCATGTGTTTATAGATCAACACATAGGCGGGGCTCCATGGATCATTTAGAAAAGAAACTATTACTGACCCCAGACGAAATACTAATATATACGGAGACTACGTGAACCAAAGCGTGAAATAAAGAGAAGCATTTTTTAAACTTGTTTGCGTAAACTTATGTAATATACACGTGGTTTGCGTATGGTTAATAGTTATATGGAAACTGGAAACCATATCACATTTAACCGTACTAATTCGATGAATTCAATTCGATTTAATAATGAGTTCTCGTAACCCACTGAGGCGCTATTGGTATCATATTCGAAGATTGGCATCCTTTGGTCGGCTTCACATTAAGAGTCCAAGATTATATCTGTTTATTAATGTCTATTTTAAGGATAGTCTGAGCAACCCCGGAATTAAAATTTTTATGAGGGGGGCAAATACTGAAATATATCGCCCCCGCACGCTTATATTTTTAACTTAATCATCATCAACATTTCAGCTATCACACGACTAATGATACGGGTGTCTCTGTGGTTTTTAACCTAGGCATACGTGCCCCGCGAAAAGTTATTTATGTGCTTAAAGTACTGGACGTCCTATAGGTGTCGACAGCGATACCCAAACGGAGGGGTAAGGCAGTCAAGCGACGATTACGATACGGGCAAGACGTGTGTATATTCGATAAGCTAAGCCAGAATTGAATCGAGCAGTTTGTACTGGTTGTGTCCAGTTATATTTGTACCTGTGTTATACGTGTTTGTATAGTTCTAATAAGTTTCAACGGCATTTTTATTTCGAGTTCCGCACTCGTAACAATATTAATTATTAAATTGTCTAGTTAATATTCAACGTCACATTTTACTAGTTATCATTGGCGGTCATATTTCAAGACATAACATGAAATTTTCTTAAGTTATTATAGAAATAATGTCACTCTCAAGTAGTTCTGAAAGTATGTTGAAATTAACTAAAGAATATTAAGAAATTTTGACACGCGTAAGGTTAAATTACGGAGCATAACTTTTAAAGTTTTAAGGTTATCTCCTCTAATATTTTACAAAGATTATGTTCATAACAACTTGTAGGGCTAATGAGGCTTGTACTTGGGTAAAGTTTAGTAGATTAACATTGGTTGTTGTAACAAAGTTTTAAGGGGGTCCGAAAAACGTCTATTTCTAATAGATGGCGTGGTATTATCAGCCATTATTGTCACTGCTAGATGTAGACCTTACCAAGCTTGGGCTATGTTCCTGGCTTTCCCCATCCAACTGCTTTAGGCGAATTTGCAAAAGTTGTCCGTCAACCAACCATTCTCCTCCATCTTGTCTATCAGCCACGGATTTCATGGGGACATATCCGGTACACAAACACTTTAGCTTTTTTATCGCTGGAGTACAGCAGACAGACTAACAGCTTGACGGAAAATGATTACAGTAGTCTATGTATCTTTGCAACACCAGAGGTAAAGACGTAATGGTGAACGAAATTTTTCTGGCACTAGCAACTGAATATGTATGTAGGGGTGGCCAAAATTATCATGTAAGTATAGTATGTAAGTATGAAAACTCTGATCACACCCACACGTATGTATGTCAGTGTGATGATATGTATCTGTATCGTGTTTGTAACAAGCGTCTTCTAATTAATAATAATAAGAAGATGCTTGTTATAAACAGCATCAGATTCAACCATATACGTGGATTAATTGAATACAGTATTTATTACTGATATTTATATTATTTTGATATATTCTGATTCTAACGTTACCCAAGGCATACAGTTTAAAATAGAGAATGGCTTGGATTTTGAGAACCGCAACAGGCAGAGTGCCGCCGTTAGATTACGCGTATTTTGAGAAGCGTGTGGTCTCGATGGTGATCTTGCTGTATGCAGTGCCCCCCCCCCCTATTTATTACTTAGCTTGTTATTGACGACGCAGGTGGCTCGTGCAGGCAAGTCCTCGTTCCACAGGACTGTACTTGCAGCAGGGCCGCCTACACTTTGGTGCTATGGAGAATGATATAATACTCCTATGATCATGATTAAATGGGGGCTGCCTGACGCACCACTATAAATATCGGCTGGTAACTAACCGAAATATCAAAAACTTGTCATCTGGATAGTGGTAGTTCATTAGCCAGCTAAAAACAATGTGATGGCTATTTGGCTAATGGCTGAATGACTCGTGAACCAAAAGCTGACGGCTGACGGGTAAGCCGTAAACTTTTCAGCTGTTAGTTTTATTAGACAACCATTACCCAGTTAGCGAAGTGGTTGATAACTTAACCATGGCTATTTTGTTAGTAACACGAATTAGCTGAGTTTGTCAATAGCTACCCACCTCTACTAGTAAACAATAAACGACGATTGCTACTACAGATACGCATCGGATCCCCTTAAAAAGTAACGTCTTTTAGTATTATTTTTCCGAAGGGCGTTAATGTGTTAACGGAGTTTACGAAGTGAAAGTTCGAGGAGTGGATTATATGGCAAATATACTTGAAGTACTTTTATATGTTGTAATTGAGAGTTTCTTGAGTTTAACGGCTACATGTTAAGGTTAAATGTCAGTTGATGTTCTTACTCAATGGGTTAATATGCTTGTACTAGGATTAATAAAAAAATCGTTCGTAAAAGTAATGTTAGATACAAACATTATTCGAGTATTGGACACTAATTCGACATGGATACAGATTACAATGAATATAAATTCAAAGAATGTATGTACTTTGACAGCCTCTGTTCTTGTTTGGGCTGAACCTTTTTCAACTGAGCTAGCTGGAACTCAGAAGTCCCAGGTTCGGTTTCGATTTACAATTTACAACTTTGGAAACAAATCCATATCTCCTCACTTATTGGCTATCTATTAAGTAATATAGGAACATCTTGTTACATTACCGATTGGATAAGATTATTCGATTAGTTTGTATCGATTTATGTCATTATTCTACGTCGGCTTTGATCCGATGCACATGTTGTATTAGCGACACGTATATTTATAGTAAAATATTTTTTCATACCTCCATTATATGCATGCAGCCACCTTTGAATCTTGCTTTGTGGCGGTTCAACATTTTTTTTAAATCGGCCCACTTGATGAAAAGCGATTACCATCGCTTATAGATAGACATTTGCAACACCGAAAGCTTTACAAATGCGCTGCTGCTCTCTTAAGGGGGACTGGATCCTGGCCACTAATGGAACACAAGTCAAAGCTCTTAGGCGGCATACTCTACATCAGTGGTGGTAGCCACCCAGACGAGAAAATACCCTACCACCTGGATGTGGGTTATTTTGTCGCCTATTACGAAAGCCCACACAACTGCAGGAAATTGTAGTATTTCTCTGATTCTACACAGTTTTAATATCAATGTGTAGCAGCATATTGAAAATATCCCGTTTGCCAAATTTCTTTTATTACGACAAAATAATCCACTCTGGTTATTTTTCGGCTAAAGAAGTTTTCAGTTCAATAAAAATAAAATATAACATCCTTGACCACATATAATAAATATAGGCTTACAATATCCATATTTTATTATACTGGAATTTTGGAGAAAGTACAAAAACTTGTCCTTAAACAGCCTATTCGTATTATCTGTTGGGTACATTGATTTGTGTTCGCTAAAGCTTTTTATGTCTGACTGAAAAAGGTCTTTTGTTATCTTACGGACTGTTAATTTGCTAAGAGCTTCCATTTATTGCATAAGTGTCAAGGATTGAGTGTCCTAATAAACGAAAAGCAAGGGTAATCTGAAAGAATATTGTACACAATAAATATTTTGTTTCTTATTAATAAATCGATAGAAATATTACGCTGTTGTTAACATCATCTGAGTGTTAAATCCGGTTGCGTTCAGAACGTTCGCTTTGACGCCCAAGGTCTACTTTCCTACTTTTTCTTCTCGACTTCGTGCGGTCTTCAGCATTCCCCATTTTGAGATTTTGAAATGATTACTACGCCTGTCATCCTTCACAACTTCAAGCCAGTATTTCTCGGGCCTTTCACCTTCATCCGGGCCCCTAGGAAGACGTTCACTCTCCGCATAATTAGCCGGTCTCCGTAAAATGTGGTCGTACCAGCGTAAGCGATTCTCTTGCTGTTTGTCTTCTATATTACGGACTCTTGTGCTATGGCTACTCTTAGAAGCTGTTGTACATTGATTGAAACAAGTATCAAATAATAATCTGATGTACATAGACTAGAAGTAAAATAAATTTTAACCTATATGACCTTCAAAAAGTGTTCTCTAGTCGAACTTATTTTGAATAAAATCTTTTAAATTTGAATAAAAAATGTCTTTGATTTGTTATATTCACCACTGTGAAGCCTAGCAGTTAAATTATAAATAGTCTTATAAATAATAACGTAGTATTTATTGAGGTTTCGTAGCTATTCTGGCAAAAAATCAAACACTTATGATTACGTATTATAATGTACATTCGTATATCCATTCCTTCGTTTGTTTGTTTGCCTACAGGTTAATTGACGTGCATTTTTTATATTATTATGTGTGAGAACGTAGCATGAGTAATTATTAAATTTGACTGTTGAGATTAGTTAATCAATGAAACATCTACGATTGTAGAAGTCTCATTAAATTTAAGATCTCATCTGTGCCATAATTCTGTCAAATAAATTCATGGTAGGTATATCTAATATCTTCACAATTGAATTCGATCTATGACTGATTAGTTAAGGGGTGCAGAAACCCATTTTTATTTATAGTACTAGTACCACAATTTTATGTACCATATACACGACGATGTGGGGAAAAAAAATAAAAACATCTTGAAGTCGGTGCAAAGTAAAACTTAAAAATTACTATATTTTGAAAATTACTAAGCACCGACTTTAAGATGTTTTAAATAATATATATTAATAATAATAGCTTTAGAAATAAGTTATTTTATACATTTTAGTTTTTGAAGTCGGTTTTTTAACGAAGTTTTTACTTTTTATTTGTTACTTTTTAGTATCTAGCTATGTATGGGCGGACCTACGAATGGTGCCACGCTTCTTAAAAAATATAGGTCCCAAGAAACGGGAACAAAAAAATGATCGTAAAATGAAAACTACTGGGCCAAACTATGTCAAATTTTTAGGGAACTACATGGCAGCTACCGCGTCGAACAAAAAAAGAATCACGTAAATCGGATCATAAATCACGAAGTAATCGGCGAACATGCATAAAAAAACGATCCCGACAAATTGAGAACCTCCTTTTTTCGAAGTCGGTTAAAAAAATGTCTAGCCATGCCGCCTCAGCCAGGTCCCGGTCGAATTGGAAGGCCCAAGAAATGTCGGCTTGACGTTGTGAAGGATGACAAGCGCACCAATAGTCTCAAAACGGGAGATGCTGAAGACCGCGCGAAGTAGAGTAGAAAAAGTAGGAAAGCGGACCCTGGGCTTCGGAGTGAACGCTCCGAACGCAACCGGGATATAACACTCGGATGATGATGAGTACCACAATTTTATGTACCATATACACATAAAAGAAAACTAATATATTTTTTAAGAAACGTTATATCTATTATAAATATATTAAGCTCACCTTTTAAGTTTATTTGCGAACGCAATGTTAATCTAGTCGAAAGCTATTCTTGTTTCTTTTGCGTCACAAGACTGTTTATAAAGGGTGTGTCACTTAATGCCTGGAGCATGCGGCGTTTGTTTAGCGATGACGTCACATGGAAGGACTGTTGTTAAGCTTTTTTTTTGCAATTATAATCATTTATAGTGCTATACATGAATAACTAGGATATATCTGGGACTTAGTCCACGTTTGACTTGAATTACCCTCGAAATTCCCGGGACACGAAGAAGAAAAATTAAAAAGAGTGGAAGCTCACATTTTAGTGAAAAATGTGCCGGACCACCACAAACCGCTCCCGGGAAAATTTCCGCGGGATTTCCGGAATAAACAAATATCATATATTTTATTACATAAAATTTGCTGTCGATCAGTGCAAATTGAACCGAAATATGCCTAGTAGTTTTTGCCTGAATCCCAAACAAACAGACAAACCGTCAACCATAGATAACTTAAAAAAACGGCATCGTGTTCTCCATCGTTTATATAGTGTACTCCAGCTGTTTTTTTTTAAGTAGCTTCAATGCACTGACACGGCATGTTTAGAATGTTATAATATTATAGATATCTAGTAGCCAAACTATGCGAAGGTTTTCTACGTAGAAAATTCAGCATAAGGAGACAGAAATTTTATTCTTAAAAAATCTTACATATTGTTTATTCAATTACAAGTTTCTGGAGAAACAAATGACGCCTACGAAGTCCACGTCTTAATGGTATGCACCAAAACAATCAAAACAAAGCGCTTCATCCAAAAGAGTGATAATTATGTCCACCATAAATAACTAACAGACAGACTGACTGACAAAAATACGTACCTTTACTTCGCTTTAATCGCTTTACGCATTTTAATAAGCCCGTTGCCTTAATAAACAATTTACTCCGACTTTTGTTTCAAAACTACCCTACATATTATAAATAATTAACTAAATTCACTCGAAAACAAAATATTTTAAATATTACAATAATGAATGGACGCGCCAATTTGTGTATTAAATGTAACTAGTTATTCGTCTGTAAATGAATTGTAAATTCTTTTGAGAAATGAATGTCTTAAACCATATAACAATGTATATACGTGTAGATAATGGTATACGAGTATATGTCTGGATTGGTTTTTGTGGTTCCGAAGCATACTCTCCGTGCGTGAAGTGTATCTTTAGAAAACTGATAGACATAAAATTATGCGTCGACGATCTAGGCTCTGGAGCATTCCACTAACCGGATATTCATCGCCGTACACTGAAATAGCGTTTACACAGCCTTTTCACGTACAACCAATGCAACTCACGTTATAACAATGGTATTAATAACCATTTCTGACGCTATTATGTAGATTGGAATAAAACATTTTAGCAGTGAAATAATGTGCATTATTCATCACAATGGCTCAGTTAACAATGAACTTGATTAAAATTGACAACGCCAGGCTGACCGGATGTGCAGTATTCATAATACTGGTTCAAGATGATCACTGCTAAATTTGGACTATTGTATTGTGCTATAAATAAATGCATCTGTTTTTATATGGTTTCAATACGTTTTATATAATATGCATTATACACTAATGCCGGCTTGGGAGCAACCTTAAGCAGCTTTTTGACCTGCAGTGAACGAATGAAAATACTTGATTGTTCACCAAAAATTAAAACTACGTTATCAAAAACTAGAGACAATGTTGAACAAATGGCATCCTTATCGCTTAAAGCGATCTCTTCCATGCCACCCCTTAAACTAAGGAAAATATTAAAACATGACAGTGGCAGTGAAAACAATAAATAATATGAAACAATCAAAATATAAATAAATATATAATACAATTTATATATTTAATGTCAGGAGCCTCAAAAACAGACGAGCGTGCATGACAAGAGCTATGAATGTCAAAGAAGCAAGTGAGGTGTGTAAGAATAAGCCTAAATGGCGCTCTGAAGTTCGTGCCTACCCCGCAAGCGACCTGGCGTGAAGTTATGTTATGTATGTAAAATTTATATACTATACAAATATATAATTCGTACAGAATTGCAATGTGCATATTGTTATCTATATTAATATTAAGTATAAAGAGGAAATATTTGTATTTTTGTAAAGAATAAACTCAAAAACTCCTGGAATGATTTCAAAAATTATTTCACTGTTGTTGCTCCATTATCCAAGATTAATACAGGCTATATCTATTACTAAAAACAATAGAAAATCTCTACTAAAACTTCAACAATGTAACCCAAGGTGTTAAAAAATTGTGCGTGAGTGGGTCCGGGGTTGGTTTAGATTTAAAATTAGATGTAGGTGGCGCTGGAATCATTTTTTGTGGCAGGACAACGTCTACCGGAACCGCTAGTAATAATAATATATATGCTTATATGTATTCATATTCCTGATATGGTAAATTTCGGAAACGATTTTTCTCCGTTATTTACTATGGTCTATCTTGGATCGGACCCAGAGTAATCCGTTGTATATTATCTATAACCAAAACGTAACTGGCTTAATTTAGGGATATATAATATATGTGTTTTTCTGTCGATTATTATTATATTGTTATTAATTTTACTTAAACTAAATTTTTTTTTTTTTTTTTTTTTATTGCAGGAGATCAGCAGACAGGCAGACGGCCCACTTGATGGACAGCGGTTACCATCGCCTATGGACATTTGCAACACCAAAGGTGCTACGAATGCGCTGCTGCTCTCTTTAGGGAGCCTGGAACCTGGTCACTAATGCCGGAACACAACACAAGGTTGTTATGGCGACATACTCTAGACCAGGGGTGGTAGCCATCCAGTCGGGCAAATGCCCTACCACCTGGCTGTGGGTTGTTTTGTCGCCTCTTACGACAGGCCGCCGGGCCGCAGGAAATTGTATTCTTTCTCCGTTCCTGCACGGAATTTACAAATTAAAAATTACTTTGTAAGTAATTTTATCTTATCACGAATGGAATGCGATATAGAAGTTCATCCAATAACCGATGTGTAAAAAAACCTGTGTGGGGGCTTAAGTAAGTTGAGTGGTGTGTCTATGTTGGTTAACCCGTTTTATGGGGTGACGCACCACTGGCAAAAGCCTATGACTCAATCGCCCGAGAGGGGAGTACAAAAAATAACGACGAGTTGATGTACTCCTGCAGAATGTTAATTTCTTACTTGTTCTTAATTTAAGTTAGACTATATATACAGAAACCTTATCGTGTATGCGATCTGCACACCATTGTTCTAATCAATATTAAACATTATATTTACACGTTTATGAGATTGGGCATTTCTACTTATACAGACAGATGCCCAATCTTATCGGCAGCTCTAATAGCGATATCGTCTATCTGTATTTACACAGCATCACGTTCATGTATTAACCATCGTCTTTAACTGAGCTAAATTATACATCAATAAATTTCTGAAGAACCATGACGCAACACCTGCAATGAGAAAATGTGCCGGCACGTCCTCTGGTCCCGCAGGCCGAGACTACAGTGAAACATTTATGGTCTGATATTGTTTTTTATTTCCAAAAGCAAGCAAACAGGTAGATGGTCACCGCCACCTATTGACGTTGGCATAACCAGGATCGTTGCCAACGTTTTGCCGGTCTCGGTGAAATTCATCAAATTTTAGCCTTATCTTATACTAATATACAAAGCTGAAGAGCTTGTTTGTTTGATTGAACGCGCCAATCTCATGAACTATTGGTCTAATTTGAAAAAACCTTTCAGTGTTATATAGTCCATTTGTTGAAGAAGGCTATATATCATCACGCTAAGACCAATAGGATCGGAACGCCAATGAAGAATGTTTCATAATCGCAGGGATTTCGAAAACAAATTCCACGCGGACGAAGTCGCGGGCACAGCTAGTGAAGTATATATCTTATACTAATATATAATGAAGAGTTTGTTTGTTTGCTTGACTGCGCTAATCTCAGGAACTACTAGTCTGATTTGGAAAATACTTTCAGTGTTAGATAGCCCATTTATCAAAAAAGGCTATAGGCTATATATCATTAAGCTAAGACCAATAGAAGCGAAGCACCAATGAAGAATGTTTCAAAATCGAGGGGGTTTTTATACTTACCTTTTTCAACTATTTCACGCGGACGAAGTCGCGGGCATAAACTCATATGAAATATTAAGACCAAACATAAATAAGAGTGGACGTGAAAGGTAAAAAAGGGTCGGTGGTAATTTGTAGTGGCGTATGAAGATGGATTACCCACAAATGTGGGGAGTGCTCTTTAGAAGATGTATATAAGGAAACAAGCCTTACTTCTTATGCTCTTAGGCATATGCGTAGTAACTTTTATTTTTATTGTAGTACCTTATAGGTTCGCGTTTGACCACAATCTCGCCCTATGTGGAGCGAAGATGTGGTCCAGGATGGAGCACGCTTACCTTGAAGGTGCCTATTCACACGGGACTTGAAAACACCCAGGTTATAAATATCGAGAAAGACAGACTCGGCAATGAGTTCGACTCTTTTGCGGTGCGTATGATGAAGCTAGATGCAAAGTGCTTCGTTCTTATAGGTGGAATATCCACCATATATCGCTGCCGTATGCCGGGTGCGTAGGCTTGTCCGATGATGGAAGAGAGATCGCAGAGCTCAGCTGCACACTCTCCAAAGTAAATCCGATAGAAAACCGATAAGCTGGTAACCTTGCGTCAATGTTCGAGACTTTGCATTTTGTCATCGAAAAGCTAGTCGTTGCCAATCAGCCTCCTGGCTCTCCGCTCAATCGACTCTTATTTTCGAGTTGATATTTATTTGGCTGAGCCATTCCAAAGGTGAGAGCAGTACTCCATACATGCTTGTACTGCTAATGCTGATATTAAATGTATGAACCAAATTGTATCAATTTGGTTGAAAGGTGCAAAACTAAAAGCCGCGACAGTTTTAAATCGCATTAAGAAAATTCGTTTCCGAAATTTACCATACTAGGAATCGAACTCGGAGCCACTGCGTTGCAGTAAGGTAAGCCGACATAAAATTAGCTCGCTCAACTACAGAAGCCATTCAGGTCTCCACGGTCTCTTCAAGTATAAGAAGAGTTTAAGGATGTTACTTTAGAAAATATTATCTCGTTACATATTTTAAGTCTTAGTTATAAAGTTGTTAAAAGATATGGTTATAGTTTTATAAGATCTGACTAGCGATACGCCATAAAACTATGTACACTCCTAGTTACATGTATTGCGCCTATCCAGAATCTTTTTTTTTTTTTTTTTTATTGCAGGAGATCAGCAGACAGGCAGAGGGCCCACTTGATGGACAGCGGTTACCATCGCCTATGGACATTTGCAACACCAAAGGTGCTACGAATGCGCTGCTGCTCTCTTTAGGGAGCCTGGAACCTGGTCACTAATGCCGGAACACAACACAAGGTTGTTATGGCGACATACTCTAGACCAGGGGTGGTAGCCATCCAGTCGGGCAAATGCCCTACCACCTGGCTGTGGGTTGTTTTGTCGCCTCTTACGACAGGCCGCCGGGCCGCAGGAAATTGTATTCTTTCTCCGTTCCTGCACGGATAAAAATCGAATCTTTCTTATTTTTGCGATTTTACTAAATAATTTTGTAGCATTATACAGGGCTACATCTTTTTATAAAATTTCATCGATTTAATCCCAGTAGTAAGACATGCGGACAGCCAAACAGCCGGACATGGCGATATACGAGTTTCGTATTTGCCAAAATCGCTACGGAACCCTAAGAATTGATCCTTTATCCACTGTCAGCTCATACCTATACATAACTGCATGCACGTAACATTTAACTCAATCATTTCAGCGATAAACGTCAATTTCCATCTAAATTGGTTTTAATTTAATGCCACTACCCACATTTATACACGGTGAGTGACTGTGATTGGACGTATCTAGTGTACGATGTGTGGGATAAAATAACAGTGTAGAAATATTAAGAATTTAACTGAAGGTAAACATTTAACGAATATTTTAAACGAAGTGTGAAGAAGAAGCTTAGGATAAAATGGATTAACGCTAGAATAATTTTCAGTAGTTCAACAGAGGGAAATTTACTATAGTATATTAGAGATATATTTAACAACTGACTCTGGATAAACTGTTTTGTAAAGATTATGAAATATAAGAACTTGTCATAGTTAGAGACCATTTAAGCTATTTTTTAATCTAAAGGAACAACGTATAGGGAATAATCATTATACTTTATATCTCTTTTTTTCACATTATTCCAATTCTTTGGGGTCGGCACAATATGTCTTTTCCTTTAACATTCCTCTATTACGACATGCATATTCTGTCACGCAACAAATAATTACAACATAATATTGTTACAATTTGGGCCACCTGCATATCTGTAAACAAAACACATTTATTACCCGTCGGTGTTTGAGCAAATAAAATTGAAACGCTTTAATGACCGTCTTATTTTGTTTACTTTGTGTTTAAAATTTGTGATTGGAAAAACAGCTTATTGTGTATTATAATCTTTATGGCAGTCATTAGCCAGGCGTGATTCTTTGAAATTCAGTCCACGCGGTCGAACAGCAGTCGAGCGATAAGCACAAGTGAAGCAAGACGTGTGTACTACATTCGGTAATCTATTAAGTGACGGACTTTGTGTGTTATAATATGTGTACCAGTGTTATACGTGTTTGTATAGTTCTAATAAATTCTATAGTAATTCGAACGGCATTTGAATTCGAGTCCTGCAACTCGTAACAATATTATATAATAAATATTTTTACATTGTGTAACTATAGAAAAGATACGCTTTTTCTAGCAATCTTGTTACAAGGAATATTTTTAAAAACTCCAACTTTGACTATAAAAGATGTTTTTATAATGTTTTTTGCAACCCATTTAACTGGAGAATTAAATTACTGCTAAGAGATTTGCCAATATATAAAAGTTTACGCTGTAGCAATTCCAAAAGGGATACAATTTGACTTAGTACAATGTTGAAATATTTTATTAAATTTATTTTATATTTAATGTTTAAGTTTTTACTTTTAGTTTAGTAATATTTCATGTTGTTGATAATCAAGATTAGCAACTTTAAATATATGCTAAATAAAGTATTCACAGTCTCTGTACCATTGTATGAAAGTGAATTAGTTTGGTTTTTGTTCAGATATGCTTACTTGTATTGTGTGTTGTTAGTTGCTTTAATATAACTAGGAAATTGAAGTAAGAAGTGATGAAGATCTATATCCAAATATTAAGTTATTATGTAGGTACATAAATTAAGAAAACAACCTAATTCAATAATGCAATTATTGTTTACACTTCTATAATATTAATTTATTCATTATTCGAAACTATAATATGAAGTGATATTGATAAATACAATTTATGATAATGGTACTTTATAGACATGAATACCATTTGTATGGCGAAAATGCAAAGCTTCTCGCTTGTTCGGGAAAGGCAACTTTCGAGGGTAGCCATGTCGAAAGCATTTTTATTTATTGCAGGAGTTCAGCAGACGGCTCACTTGATAGAAAACGATTACCGTCGCCTATAGATATTTGCAACACCAAAAGTACTACAAATGCGCTGCTGCTCTCTTAAGGCAGACTGGAACCTGGTAACTAATGTCGGAACACAACTCAAGTTTATGGCGACATACTTTAGACCAGGGGTTTTGTCGCATCTTACGACAGGCGGCCCGGTCGCAGAACATTGTATTATTTCTCGGATCCTGCAGGGATATTTAGTATTAACTTTATTTTAATATGCTTACGTTAGGAATGAATACAAATATTTTGTTTAAACTCACTTGAAATGAATATCACAACATTTAAAAAGTATTTTGTATGTTTTCAGATTGACACAATTAAATGTTCTTGAAGTAAGCCCCTGCTAGACTTACGACTGTCAAATTTCAAGAGTTGATTTTACTGTTTATTCGATGTAATATTGTATTGGTATAGTTGTATGCTTAAACGTATCGGTTCATTAATTGGCCTGAAAAGTAAGAGAATCGATATCAATAACAAGATATAAAATGAATGAAACAAACGAAATGATAAGATAGCTCTTAATACTCATGGAGTGTCTGCATTACTGTCTTACACATACGGCATATTAGAAGCATATGCTAGATATATAAACACTTGACATTTTCGCCAGATAAGATATTTGATACATAAAGGCCTATTCTTATCTCGACATCTTAGTAGCCCGTAGGCATCTAGCGAAGAATGAATTTCTTATTTTCAATATTTCTGACCCTTTTTATTATCGTCATAAGTGAAAGTAAGTCTGTGCCAAAAAATACATGCAAAAAAATTTTGGGAGATGAATTGATCAAAGAGATCTGGTCTTACGAAAACGTTAAAAACGATATATTGGACTATGTACTAAAAGGAGACTTTAAAGGCAAAACATACGATGAGTAAGTTTCGGCTAACTTTTTGTTTGTTGGAGCATATTGCAAATTAACACTAAAGTACATGTTTTTCTTTTTTCAGACTGGCAAAATTTGTTGATAAATTTGGGGCCAGGCCATCTGGTTCAGAAGTACTTGAGGATTCTATTGACTATATGATAGAATTGACAAGTAAAGAAGGTATTTCTGACATCGTTACTGAAGAATTGGAGGTAGGTGTAAATCCGTGCAGGAACGGAGAAAAAGTACAATTTCCTGCGGCCAGGCGGCTTGTTATAATAAGTGACAAAATAACCTATAGCCAGGTGATGGGATATTTACCCATCTGGATGGCTACTACCCCTGATCTAAAATACGCGTCCCCAACAACCTTGAGTTATATTCCGGCATTAGTGGCCAGGTTCCGGACCCCCTTTAGAGAGCGGCAGCACATTGTATCTTTGGTATTATAAATATCCATAAGCGATGGTAACAGCTTTTCATCAGACGGGCCGTCTGTCTGTCTGCTAAACTCATGCAATACAAATATCTTTTTATTTATAACATATAACAAAATTTACAATACATTTTATATATGTTTCTTTTTATTATAGACTATTCAAATTGATTAAATTCCAATATTTATCAGGTTCCACATTGGGTAAGAGGTGAAGAAAAAATAACAATGGTAGAACCAAGAAAGAAGGATATTGCTCTACTCGGACTTGGTCGCAGTATTAGTACACCACCTGAAGGTATAACAGCAGAAGTGATAGTCTTCAACAGTTTTGATGAACTTGAAGCAGCTGATGAGGCAGATATAGCCGGCAAGATACTCCTATTTGATCCTATTTTTACTGTTTACGGGGATACTGTTGCATACAGATCACAAGGTGCATCTAAGGCTTCTGCTAAGGGCGCAGTAGCATCATTGGTGAGATCAGTTACACCTTATTCTTTATACACCCCTCATACGGGATCACAAGTTTATAGCGAGGATGTTACTCCAATACCAACAGCTGCAATTACATTAGAAGATGCTGATTTAATAAGAAGGATGTATGACCGTGGGCAAAAAATTATCTTGAACATTAAAATGTCTTCGACATACGATACGCAGGTTTCAAGGAACACATTAATTGATTGGAAAGGATCAGAAAATCCAGAGAAATTAGTTATAGTCTCTGGACACATCGACAGCTGGGATGTTGGGCAAGGTGCTATGGATGATGGAGGTGGACTATTCATCAGTTGGGCAGCTCCAGTTATTTTAAATCGTTTAAATTTAAAGGCAAGAAGAACCATAAGAACTATTTTTTGGACAGCTGAAGAATTAGGTCTTACAGGTGCTTATGCCTATGAAAAAGCTCAAAGAAATGAGAGTCATAACATTAACTTTATCATGGAGTCTGATGAAGGAACCTTTGCTCCACTTGGATTAGTAGTTGCTGGTACTCAAGAAGCTAAATGCATTATTGATGAGATTTTAAAACTATTCATAGACATAAATGCTTCAAAGTTAATAGAAGATGACAGTCCAGGTTCTGATATAGCAGTTATCATACAGACAGGTGTACCCGGTGCTAGTCTTCATAATGCAAATGAGAAATACTTTTGGTACCATCATACTGAAGCTGATACTATGAACGTCGAAAATCCAGAAGAACTCGACTTGGGCACTGCATTTTGGACAGCTGTTGCTTACATAATCGCCGATTTATCTATAGATATTCCACGATAAGTATCTTATAGTTATTTTATACCATTTTAAGCTATATAATAAAGAAGTGAAGATTTTTCAACTATTCATACCCATAAGATATTTTTACTTGACATCTTAACTACTCCTTAAATCAATAAGCGTGAATCCTTATCCACGCTTCATTTTCTTTCGGGATTGAACCCCAGGGAGCAGTATAGGGGATCGAGAATTATAAAGATATTTTCTATGTGACGGCAAAAAGGGAGGTGATTTTCTTTGGCAACGCGATTTTCGTTTCGATAAAGGTCTTAAATTATGTTATCGCCTTGAGGCTGTTTGGCTGTTGTAATAAAAATAAAAGTTTAGCTTTTCGACCAAATGTTCTGTTCAGGTAGAAAAAAGTCTTTGGATACAATTCACCAACCACAGTATTATAATTTTATTATAGCTTGATCAATTAGTATTCATTGTACCTATATGCTTCCGAAAATATTTTCATACACTTGTATACTCATCTATACTAATATATAAATGTGAAATAAAATTGTTTGAATTTGTAAAATATGGTTGGCTTTTTGAGTTCCGTGGTTGTTTTGGCGAAAGCAGAATCTTTATGTATTTGCTATGTTCGGCTATCCGTGTGTCTATGTGACAGTATTTTTTTTTTAAACTGCTAGGTCTATTTAGAAGTATAATGTTATATAGTATACCTAGTAGTAAATAGTTAAATCATGTAAAAATGTGAAAATTAGGACCAGCCACTATACGCGTTACTATAAAGCCTCAAATATATTTTATATTTGAAAAACCTTAAAATGATTCTTATTGACATTTAAATAAATGTGATGAGATATTAGCATCAAAGAACGAAGAGTTTTTACAATCAAGTTAATAGAACTTAAAAAATCAAAATTATTTTTTAGTTCAGCAGACAGACAAACGGTCCACCTAATGGAAAGCGGTTACCATCGTCTATGGACATTTGCAACACCAAAGGTCAACCAATGCCCTGCTGTTTTTTCAAGGGAGACTGAAACCTGGCCACTAATACCGGAACACGGAACACAACTCCAAAGTTGTTATGGCGGCATTGTTTAGTCATCCATCCAGTCGAGCAAATACCATGCCATTTAGCTGTGGCTCTTACGACAGGCCGCCCGGCTGCAGGAAATTGTATTCTTTCTCCGTTCCTGCACTGAATTTGCGATTAAATGCTTTTGTTTGTTTCCGTAATCAAATCATGAAAACAGTCAACATCAATCACCTCTACGGAAACCTTCGTTGTGCGCAGAATTCCAAGCAATTTCCTAATATATTTTTAATTTGTAGGTTGGTTGGTTTTGTCATAACTGAGTCCAATGAGGCTCTGTGCAGGCAATTTATGAGGCTCTGTGTTCAGAATATGTCGCTGCCGCCATAGTAGAAGCATGATTTGCCTCGTTTATTACGTGAACTTCATCAATTTGCTCTTCGTTAACTATAATTTAATTAAAACCTCATCGAAGCGTCAAATTGATGAGATATGAAAGCCTATTGAAAGTGCCAAATATCCGCAGCCTATGAATAATTCAAGACAGTCACTAACAAAATTAAAGCCCGAAACCCGTTTTAGGATGGACATGACAAAAGTAGGTAACGATTAAAAACAAATAAAACAAGTGAATATTGCTGCTAAATATCAACCAAATAACTGACTAATGGCCGGTTCCCATAAGAAAGCATTTATTCATTCGCTCACCATTAGTCGAATATGGACATTACTCATATAGAACTTATGTTAAATTTTAACTGATAGTAAAGCAAATGAATGCTGGGTAAGATATAGGAAGCGGCCATTTCCAAGGGGGCTAATAACGATTCTTCATCAGCTCAAGCCTACAAGCGGCGTAAATTTTTATCCGTGCAGGAAAGGAGAATGAAGACAGATTTCTACAATTCAAGTTTGAGTTATGTTCCGGTATTAGAGGCCCAAATTCAGTCTCCCATGCAGCAGCACATTAGTACCTTTGGTGTTACAATATCCATAGACAATGGTAGCCACTTTCCATCAGGCGGTCCGTTTTCCTGTCTGCTGTACTCCAGCAATAAAAAAAGTAATAAATAAATACAGAACTTTGTAAATATGTTATATGTCTATTTGTGCAGTTTGGAGTTGGGCTGACCGATAAATACTTTCTACAAAGAAGGAAAAGAAAGGCTGTCTTATATATGTATAAGACAGTCTCTAACTATTACAGTTTATAGGCCAAATTTTTATATTTAATTTTAGAACTAAATATTAATTTATATATACTTAAATGCTATTGTCTTCTTAAAAGTTTAAATTAATAACATGAAATTACATAAATAATTCTTAAAGCGGTTAACGCACTTGTGACCGCGCGGATTTGAATCCATGCTGGAAAGTATGCACCGCTTAGGTAGTTTTCTGACCTAATATTATGACACGTACCACGTGCTAATGGTGAAAGAAAGCATCGTGATAAAATCTGCACATAGAGATAGCCGATGTGTCAATCTGCCTTGTGGACTCATGGTGGGTATACTGTCTATCCTGTCATGGTGGATATATTCCCATATAAACGGGAGATTGAGACGTTTATGAGCTGCTTTTTTTAAACATATATTCTTCTTCTTATTTATAAAAATTAATTACTACTTACAAACGGTCCACATGATGGAAAGCGGTTACCATCGCCTATGGACATTTGCAACACCAAAGGTGCTATAAATTACGCTGCTGCTCTCTTAAGGGATACTGGAATCTGGTCACTAATGCCGGAACACGACTCAAGGTTGTTGTGGCGACATACTGTAGACCAGGGGTGGTAGCCATCCAGTCGGGCAAATGCCCTACCACCTGGCTGTGGGTTGTTTTGTTGCCTCTTACGACAGGCCGCTCGGCCGCAGGAAGTTGTATTCTTTCTCCGTTCCTGCACGGATATAAATTATGCACGGATTTTATTCTAAATTTACAAAGATAATTATAAAACTAAGAGCTATGTTACTGATTTACTTTTAAGTTAATTAAATATTCACCAGACTTCAAGTGCTAGGCATAAATTTATTCATCAACCCATTAGAGAGCATTTTCACTAGCTTTCGCAAAGAATTTTAAGTAAACGAACATAAATTATTCTCGAAGTATTTTTCAAGGAAGACGGTAATTGTGCAAACAACGCTACTGTTTACTAAAACAATACGGTAATTATATATAAATACAGGACGCCCAGAAGTGCTTCACTTAATGACAAAATGAAAGCGAAGTTGAAAAAGGGAAACCATTCATTTACTTTTTAATGCAAATGTTTATTTTTGCATTTTCAATTATATTCTCCGGTACATTTTATTATATTAGACTTTGTTTTAAGGTAATGGTTAGAAAATATTAAATAGTAGCTGTGCCCGCGACTTCGTCGGTGTGGATTTTTTTTCGCGGAGCTTAAAAATATATATATATATATATATATATATATATATATATATATATATATATATATATATATATCTAAAAAAGTAGCCTAAGTTACTCTTTATAACATCAGCTAGCTGCCAGTGAAATTCCCGACAAAATTAATCCCGCTGTTTCAGAGATTAGCAGGAACATCAAAAGTGACAAAAAATTTAAAAAATGATTTTTTATATAAATACCGTATATAATTTCATATGCATTTAGATCAAAGTGATGCAACATGCACATCAAGATAACCGATGTGTCAAACATGTCAAGCGTGGCGGGTATACCGTCGATTCCCCTACCGTGGAAGGTCTGAGCCCAGCAGTGGGACAGATACAGGCTGTGTTATTATTTAGATCAAAGCTGTTATTTTGATATTACAAACAGAAATTTCGATTTTATTGATCTGTATAGATTTTTTGACTTTAGATTTAACGCACTGACTGATTTTGTTTGACTAACACTGGTTTAATTTATATTATATTTTATATAAATAGTAACTTTAATAGACATTTTAAATTGTATTATTTGGTATGAAATATAATTATTGTATTATCTAATCAAATACAATGGTAGATAATATTATCTTAGTGAATACAGTTACTATAAAGTCCATGTTATTAGATAATTTAAAATTGTTAAGTCATAAAAGTACAACAAAAAGTCTGGTGACTAGCCACCAATACCGAGACCTAATTAAGGATAAATTCGCTTACAAATGGCTGGTTTATATATCTTACTTTTCATTTGACATTACATATATGGAGCTTAAAAAAAATAACCTATCGTAAGGCAGATGAGCGGTTGGTGAGACATGAACCGGGTAAAAGTGACTAAAGAAATTATAAAATGGATAATAAAGGTGCTACAGCCTCGATTATATGTGTTCTTTTCGAAATTATATTATTATATAATTATATTTTATATTATATACTACAAATATTATTTGAACATTTTTTTAAATTTACAAATCAAGTAGGCATATAATTAGTGTGTAATAAAAGTGTGTGTGTATGGCTGTTCTGCGCCTTTAGGAACCCTTACCCATAGATATCAGAAAAGCTACATCACTTGCCATATTTTTAAAAATCCGTCCAAAACCATTAACTTAGTTTATAATAGAATATGTATTTTTCTGTACAGTTCATCCTTTTTTGTTTTACTTCTTTTTGTAGAATAATAAGTTTTTAAAAGTATCCTCTCCGTCAGGTTGCCTGGAAGAGATCGCTTTTAGCGATAAGGTCGCCTTTTATTTGCCGTTAAATTATTGTAATTATTTATTTGGTAAACAATAAAGTTCTTTCTATTCTATTATTTTTATTCTATTGTGGACACTACCCAAGGAACAATTCGAATTGCTGTTCGTGTCTAGCTCCCATAATTTAGCCCCCCCCCCCCGCGCCTCCCCCCACTTAGAATCGATATCGATCTGAATTAAACACACCTGTCCACACGTGTTATTTTTATAATCACCCTTTTATTATCCAGGTTGTGCGTCTCTGGAATGAGCTACCTATAAGACAGGCCAAATCCTTAGAGTGCTTCAAAAATGAGGTTCACAAGCCTTACTTTTCTATTCGTATAGCAATTTCTAATCTGTTATATAATTATATTTGTGTGTATATTGTCACATGTATAAATACGTGTGTGTATGTATATATAAACAGTTATCTTACTTACCTTACCCGACGATTGAACTTAATGTTCTCAAAAATATGAACACTCTAAATTCTATCTGCCTGGACTCCTAGCTTAGTAGAATATAAGAAAATTCTAACCATATTTCCACGGATTCAAAGAGCTTTTGTGTGAAAAATATTACACTTATCCAGCAATCCGTAGAATACGCAAAACCTAAGAATGACTTTATAATTTCAGGGCAATTTGATATCGCATTCCAAATCACAATAAATAAACATTCATATCACAAGCAACAATCCATTATATGAAACTGAATAATTTCAATTCATATGAGGATTTGTAAGCATATGAAGAGTTTTTTACATTACAATCCGAGGTAAATTGCAATTAGGGCAAATATGGCAAACTCATTACATTGTTCTTACAATATTAAAAACTGTATTTACAGCGATATCTAGATATCATTATAACCGGAAAGATACAACAAACAAAAATATTACCACATCTCAGTTATGTAGAAAGGTTTTTCAAATCAAATCAACTGATTCTAAGAAATCCGATCTATGCGGGCTGGCAGCCATATTGTATGGCATGTGCATACATATGCAGCAATGGCCCAACGGAGAGATGGACCGTCTAGCGAGAACCACGATTAAAGCAAAACGTGTACATTCGATGAGCTATATATTGATGGACTTTGCGCGAGTTATTGAATCGTGCCGTTTACATTGGTTGCGTCCAGTTATATTTGTACCTGTGTTACACGTGTTTGTATAGTTCTAATAAATTCTATAGTAATTCCAACGGCATTTTAATTCGAGTCCCGCACAATATGCATATGTGCGCCTTCTTAATTATTACATATTCTGAACGTCAAGCCAACTCGTAGTCGCCACTTGTTATGTAAGGAAGTCGCTCCAATAAAACAGGACAAACGCTTTCCTCAATAAATAAAATTTTAAAAATATTTTGTAAGCGAAACGGAAACGTTATTCAGCAATTAAGGCTGTTCAAAGTGATTTAAAAGCGTAGGGATTATGAAAATTATTATACAAACAATTAATGCCAAGGTCTTAATTACATTTTGAATAAAAGTAATTATTATTAAGTCGCTTTAGTTACGTAAAACGTAAATATTTACAAGATTGAACATTCTGTCAATTTATGAAAGGGATATTGATTATATTAGAAACACTCACTCAGCCCTTGTTGTCATTCATTTTGGATTGGTCATAAAGATCAAAGTGGAAATGCCAGACTTCCAATCCCGGGACAAGAATTACATTTTACCTTATTGCCTTGAAATGGCTAATAATGTACTGCATTTTAAGAGACTTAAAAGATATTTATTTAGGGAACAATAAATCACTTGATTAATATCGAATTAGAATTTGTTGTGTTACAACGAAAGTAATTGGATATTTTACAAACATTACAATAAATTCTAATATAGTGTTCACATAAATAAACAGACGTGAAAATATGTTGGTATCTTACTTTCAACAAATCATTACAGTAATTTTTTTACTAACAGTTTAAACAATAAATAATAAGCTATTTGACTTGTCAAAATTGAGACGTCATAAACCAGTATTTTCATACAAAATCAATGAGGGCTGCGACGTTTTGTGCAATGGTAAAAAGTGGCACAGTTAATTTCACTGTCAAATATCCAATTGTGTGTTTATGATTTAATAAATAACATAGAACTCAGAACTTATTATGTGGGAATTGGGAATTTTTGGTGGGAATGGACCCACGACGTCTCGTGTTAACTCCTCAAATCCATTGGCCTCTATAGGCCAACGGATTTGAGGAGGAGAGTCGCAATAATTAGCATGAATATAGATTCATGCTAATTATTGGGACGTGCATATATGTTATATCTATATATAGTATAGGTGAGGTGTGTAAGCCTGAATGGTGCTCTGTCGTTCGTGCCTACCCCGAAAGGGACCTGACGTGAAGTTATGTTTGTATGTATGTATATATAGTATAACTTTATTATTAAAATATAAGCAAGCATACAATAATTATATATACCACAATCGCTGTTTCTAATCTAATTTATTCCTGCCACGAGTTAACTGGAAGAGATTGCTTTTTAGCGATAAAGCCACCTTTTAGACACAATTAAAATAATTGTAAGTTTCTAATGTTTTTCCTAATATTGTACAATAAAAACTTGTTTATCTATCTACCAAAATATCATGATAATAATTCATCAACAAGTTCGTAAATAAGAATTAGACCATATAAACGTTTACACCATTATGACAAGAACTAACATTCTAGTCAGCAATAGAATACAAAATATAGAACGCTCAACATATTCAAAAACTGTTTGAATTTAGAGCGAACATCAAATGTTAGAAGGAAATGAATGCCCAGTCAATTTAAGTCTATGGAAATAGTACGGAAATAACTACACTACAGCTCGAACATGAAGTACTGAAGTGAAATAAACTAAAACAGATTGTTTATTTTTTTATTATTCATCATATCGTTATTGTATATAAATGAACGTGTTTGCAACTGTTCACTGTTTAATATGGATTTTACAAAGATTTTTTTGTGTTTTGAGATAGAAATTCATTATTGCACACCCCAATGATCACAAATAGAGAGGTATTGGTATAATTGTGGCGAATACTTTATATTCACTAAAACCTGATTGTTCTTTCTGTCAATCTGAAATAAGATTGTGGAATATATGCTTTTTTTGTATTAGATGATCGAAGGATAATTTCATTAGATAATTTCTTTTCACTTACAAGAAGTACACGCGCCGAATACTAGAACCTATGACTAATATTGTTATCTTCAAGGTAGCTAGTACTTACTAAGTAGGTAGGTAGTAGGCAAGTAGGTAGGTAAGTAGTAAGTAGGTAGTATGTAGGTAGGTAGTACGTAGGTAGGTAGGTAGGTAGTAGGTAGGTAGGTAGTAGGTATGTGTGTGCTGAAAGAGAAAAAAATGTGTAAAAAGATTTTTTGACAAATCAAATAATTTTCATTACAAATTAAGTGTTATATAGGTCTTAAACTTGTTTAGTTCATACATATAATTGGGAATAACACTTAATAGTTGTAGCTTTTAATACCATCGCATTATCCGTACCACCAATTTTCTTGCCATCTAAAAATATATCGATGAAAAAATCCTTATTAAAAGATGATATAATTGAAATTTCTGAATAAATTTAATTAAAATCATCAAGGAATTTGTACAGAAGAAGTTTTTTTCTTAACAGCTACCCTAAAAATTTGTTAAATTGCGTTTCACTTGGGCTTAATCAGCAAAGTTTTTCTTCTTAATAGTCTTTATCGTGGGATATAAATCAGTGTTTCACAATTTTGCGATATGAATAATATTATAAACGGATTTTTATGAATCATGCTAATGCTTCATTTATATTCAAGCGCTGTAGCTACTGCTCGCACTGCCAAAACTAATTCTCAAAATACTTCTGTGGCAGTGAGTGTTTACATGCTGTTCTGCGAAGGCTGCGAAGGCGTACACAGCAGACAGACCAACGTGAGCTGCTGAGAGACCACCTTAATATTGCGTCTTTCTTTTATTGTTATTTCCTTTATGAGTTTGTATTGTGTGAGTCACTCTTATAGTCGTGAAGGATTATAGGTAGAATATAATACAACTAAGTTTTATTTTATTGTATTATTTAATGATGTCTTAGTTTAACCAATTATATATAATACATTATGATAAAGTATAAGTAGTATATGTACCTTGCTTTTTTCTTACGAGACAATTTTATGGCCTAAGTTTTCATTACATTGTGCGTATATATGGCAAATTCTAAACATGTTCTACTTAAATAACTAACTTTAGATGTTCCTTGAGTCAACTTGACACATATTAATAATATAAATTGCACAACTCATAATATCTGTTGTGCCAAAATGATCTTCTAAAGAAAAATAATATATCTTATATGTACACTGTGTGTATGGGCGTGTGTGTGCATATAACGTATATTGTACACACAAACAAGTTATCATCTATTTTTAAAAATAATTCAATTTTATAGATGAAAATTGTTAAATCAGTCACACACGTACTTGGAGTCCGATACTATACGGCGATACAGGTTCTAGTGTGGAAAATGTGTAAGCATTATTTCTGTTAATTTTTTTGATAATAACTTGATTTTGATATGATATTTGATATACTGCAAACAAAGTGTAATATTACCCTGAAAATATAAGAATTTTCAAGAACACGTTATAAAGTGAAGTTTAAACGAGCAATATTCCTCTTCTGATGCTATAAGATTTCTTCAATAGAAAATTGCACTGTACAATTGAATAGCAAAGACGTCCGTTTCTATGCCAAGATATTGCCTAACTCGACTTGGCTTCAATTCTATAAGTAAATTGCACTTTAGAATCGTTACTACTTGTTTCCGTAGGCACTAAAAGAAATTGCATTAATTTAAATTTAACTTAACAATATCCTTCAAATAGACCTATGGTACCATCTGTCCTGTCAGAAGTAGTTTCAGTGAACCTGTAGCCCTTTGTGAGGTTTTTTGATATTAAGTCAAAATAAGGCGAAAAAATAAATATTCTAACGAATTACGCAGGACTCGAATTAAAATGCCTTTATGAATGACTACAGAGTTTATTAGAACTATACAAACACGTCTAACATAAGTAAAATATAACTAGACACTACTAGTACTAACTGAACGCTTCAATACGCGCAAAGTCCGTCACTATATCGCTCATCGAATCTACGTCTTGCTCGTATCGTAATCCTCGCTGGACTGCCCCTCTCCGAATTGGGACATTGCTTTATAGTGCACCGATGTCATACCTGGCAATATTCGATGCAATACAATAACAACAAGGATTATTTCGACACTAATGACGGCCATAAAACAAGTACAATAACAATACAATGTTTTTCTTAATTACAAATCCTAAACACAAAGTAAACAAAAGAAATCATAAATTCAGGAAGGTAATACAGTGCGCTTATCGACAGGCAGCTGTGTCGGCATGTTACAATATTTCAAAAAAAAAAATACAGTGTGTTTCGGACATAAAAGGTAAGTTCTCACCAAATTGCGTTTTTTTTTATTAAAGATTCAACTAAAAAACCAAAACCTTGGTTATTTGCATTCATCACAGAATTTTTGAGGTTATGTGAAAAAAGTGTAAATACAAAAGTGGTGTAGATCTTTTTATTGCCTAGACTAGACTTGGCCATTTCACTTTTTTCCATGCGATTTCTAGTTTTGCCAGAAATCGAGATAAACCGTTTTTTACCATTAAAACTCACCCCTTCCACTTTCCGACCTTAGATCGCTCGTAAATTATTTTTCCTTTAATTTTTGTTATATTCTCTTCCTTTTCCAATGGGTTTAATCCAACTATTTTTATCTTTTTTTACCATTTTCAGAGGAATTAGCACTGGTCTATCAGATAACCGTGATGAGTAACTTCTCCTCTACCTAAATATCTGTTATCTCAAGCCCAGGAGTGGAACTTTTATAGACTGATATTATATTTTTAATTTATTAAGTCGAGAAAATTCATACAGAATAAACACTACCTTATTAAACCCTTGAGGAAAGCACTCAATTTAATGCTTGACTGCGTATTCAATGAATACTATTAAGTTCTCTGCGTATCAGAATTCCTAATACTATTACATGCAAACTCAGAGTGCAGGCACGATGCTATTATGCTAATAGGATTGAATACTCGTGATACAATTACGTACCGAAGTAAAACACACATAAGAAATTAATATAGTGCTATCAATATATATCTACTATAAGAAATTTGTACGGGGATTTAAAGTAGTGAATAAAAAGGCGTTTTTTACGGTTATACGAGTATATAACACATTCACTGCGTTATAAATATTTTACATATTTGACTACCTGACTATGCGGTAATTAGCGTTGTCTTACCTCCTGTGGGGCCCCCCATAGGAGGTGGGGGGCCCGTCGTCGGAAGGTCAGAGTGACTTTCCGACTTGCCGCGGGTCAAACTGTAGTATTTACCTCTTCTTTAAAGAGCACCCGTTAATACAGGTTACATTGCATTATATTCTTATGTTGGTGCTATTTGCCCTCGGAACATTTACTTCATTTTATATCGCAAACTATCCCATCTCCCGGGATGACCAAAATTACCACACTACCAAAACTTCCAACCAAAACTACAAACACTACCATAACTATTAAAAGTATCAAAATTACCAAAAATAACACAACTACCAAAACTACCTAAACGGCCTAAACGACCAAATTAACCAAAATAAACAAAATTACGAAAATGGCAAACCACAAATAAAAAACCTATCTTATTTTCTGGGATAACTTTTAGATAAATCTATCCCAGAATCTATCCTATAATCTTGGATGAAAAATATCCCTTGTCCACCCTCGGTATAAAAGTTATATATATACCAAATTTCAGCCAAATCGGTCCATTGTTTCCGTAAAAGCATAACAAAAAGAAACAGACAAATATGTGTTTATCCCGGAAACTTTTCCATTTTTCAGGATAAAAAATTTCCTATGTTCATTCTTGGCATAAATAGATATAAAAATTCATAGTCTATAAAAAATACGATAGTAACTCGATATGGTTATATGTTAAGCTTTTATGGAAATCTACTAGGAATACCGGATCGGTTTTGCTGTAATTTTGTTTAAATGTAGTTTTAATACCGAAAATGGACAAATACTTTTCATGCCCGGAGATTGGATAGTTTGTGATATAAAATGAAATTAATCTTCGGGGTGAAAATATATACATACACACATAACTTCACGGCAGGTCCCTTGAGGGGTAGGCACGAACAACAGAGCGCCATTCAGGCTTTTTCTTATACACCTTACTTGTTTCTTTGACATTCATAGCTCTTGTCATGCACGCTCGTCTGTTCTTAAGACTCCTGATCATCTTCTGCTAGAACACGATCAATTTGATCATGGAAGGTGATTTGATTTGACATTGGTCGTGGTGGGTGAAAATAGCACTAACATAAAAACATACTTCAATATAACCTGTATTAACGCCTGTTCCTGACAGAGGTTGACCTGCACAGCCGCGGGGTAAACTCTAGTAAGATATCATTTTATTCCTGATATTCTGTCTCCGAATATGTTTAACCCTTTGCAACGGTAGCTATATATTCAGAAGGATATTAATCAGGTCAATAAATTTTATAAGCAATTTATTTTCACGTGCTTATGTACCTTTGAAGTCAGGATGTGATGCGGAAAAATGAAAGTCGAACAGCAAATCTGGCTTTCTTTACTCGGGAAGTGACTTGTCAAACTTGGCAAGTTTTGTTTTTGCGCTGCCGTAGTAAATATCTTAAAGGAAAGATAATAATTATATATGTAGATTGATGATAATGTACTAAAACTAAGCTAAAACTAATTAGTTATGTCCTAGCTACCATCCATCACACCACTGAGGTCATCAATCAAGGGCATTGATCACACTCAAGAATAAATTCGTGTTTATAACTTTTCTTCCTTATTGTTACAGTTTTTTTACTTAGGCTACAGTGGAAATCAGTTTAAACAGGATCTGTTTGTTTATCTAATATATAAAATTCTCGTGTCACAGTTTTCGTTGCCATACTCCTCCGAAACGGCTTGACCGATTTGGATGAAATTTTTTGTGCTTATCCGGTATCTATGAGAATCGGCCAACATCTATTTTTCATCCCCCTAAATGTTAGGGGTAGTCCACCCCTAAATTTTTTTATTTATTTTTTAGACAAAATTTTTAATTTCTGTTTTTTATGATACAGCATTAAAAGATACATACAACCCTAAATTTTCAACCCTCTACGATCAACCCCTATTTTTACCGGGCAGGACGACGTCTGCCGGGACAGCTAGTTTTTGCTATAAAAGAGTATGGCACAATTTGCTGTTTTTCCTTCAATAGCATGATATGAGTCAGGCACCAGGCAGACGTTCTCACATCTTTCAGTCTACGAAGCTTGTTTAACGTGCCTAACTCGACATGCTTTTTATTTTAGTTTAGAAACTCGTAGTAGTATCCATCAAGTGTACGAGATAGACAGCATTTCTTTTGTTCGCGAAGCCGGTTTGAAATGATAAGGAGTTACGAGTGCCGTTCACGCTATAATTGATACTGCCCGCTGGGCCACTTGGCGCAACCTTAGCAAAAGATTAACAACGTCCCTGCGCAACTTTGATAAAATGAAATAGTTACTGAGACAGTGCTATTTCTTTTTAAAGTATCTATTGTTCGTATTTTTTTTTTGGTAAGAACTTAGAATTTTTTAATGACACGAAATATAAATACTTTCTATGTTTTATTCTGCATTAATTAATGCTCATTCACACTACTACGTGATTTGCTGAAGTCCGGGTAGTTGTCCGGGTAGCCGCAAATAAGAAATGTATGGAAAATCGATTTCTATATGCACTAGGCTGCGGTTGCCGAATTAGTCCCATCTCTCGAAGCACTGTGGTCCCATTGCCGATTAGCCTATCAGTCGTTATACGCATTACGTGACAGCTAGCGACAGTTGCAATTCAGCAAAAACTATAATGTGTGGATACTCGTGGTACTGTCGTTAGTCACCCCATGTCATTTTCCGACTCAGTACGACAATATGTAATTTAACTATTTATTTCAAGATAATTATAGTATTATATAATGGCCTGGCAACATTATAAACTGCCAATATGCACGTTCGAAAGGACAAACTGTCGTTCGAAAAAGAAACACAACATCTCCTTTAAGATATATGTACCTATGTGACAGTTTATGCAATAAATGATATTCTATTCTATTCATTTTATCTTCATCTGCCTGACGCCTAAATGGAGTCAGAGGAGAAATCATACATATCATAACAGTAGTATCCCACTTAAAACCACACATTGTATCGTTCAGTTTAAGACCGGTACTCAATCACGTGTAACAATTGAGGTTCCAACTACCGAAATCCAGCTAGATAGATATCGATATTGAGAGATAGATAGCTCTTTATTGTTACAGGGCGGGCTTATTGTTATAGGTGGCGGGGAAAACGGAGGACCTTTTCTACCTGCTTAACATTCGATAAGTTAAATTTGGTAAGTTATATGGTAAAGAAAAGAGTTAGGAAGGAATAAAAAAATCTCACTTTTTTGCTTATAACTTCTTGAACTTTTAATTTAGGGCAAAAAGTTATATAAACATATTTGTAGGCAAAACAATTTGCTACAAATTATAACTTACAATTTTTTGTAAGACGCATATTTTCGAGATAACGCGAAAAAAGTGTTTTCACCACTTTTTCCAAGATAGCGGCCGGGGGACAAAGATGGCGACCCCACAAACTTGAGGTTAAGCTTCTATTGACCCCCCACACATGTTTCAAAAATAAAATTGCGTCCTCTAACAAATGCAAAGCTCATTTAACATTTCAATGGAGTATATGAACAATGGGCGGTCTGATCGCTATAGAGCGATCTCTTCCAAATATCCGTATCCGATAACCGATTACAGCCGAGCTATGGATTGTGGGAAAGGAATCGAAAGTGTACCGTTAGCTGTATAATAAAACGCATATAGCGGCCAGCCGGACGACTAAGCGGACTGCCACGAGTTGCATAGAGGGTATGGGCTCTTAGATAGTACAACTAAGGTTGCCACCTTTTTTTGAAGAAAATATAATATCTATGTTTGTTGACGATAGAATTCGTTGATGAATATGAACGGCCCGCTCGGTGATACCCGTAGAATAAAATAGATAACTAAATTACTATAAATAAATAATATTGAATATACTTATGTATATATATTAAAATAGCAAATATATTAAATGTAAAGATTGGTTATTACCTATGTTCTTTTTATTTATAATAAATAATAGCTAATTGATCGCTTAGAGAGTAATGGAATGCACGAATTTCACTCGGGATTGAACCGAGTCAGTTGCCCGCGACCACCGACCGATACATACGTGCTCTGGCATTTCATTCTCTAGAAAATCAACGGCTAACTATTCAAACCCTTTAAACCTTGTTTTAATTTTACCTTTTGCACTCTTGAACGTAATATCCGTTACAATGTTTTTTAACCGTAAAAATGCAGTACTTTTATTAGTAAAAATGTACTATTTTTTATTTCATATTTCATTTATTTCATTATTCACTTTTCTATGTGAATTTATTACTACTTTTTTGCCTTGGCCAGCAAAGTTTTATTATCCGAATAAAAACGCGACAATTGAATTAGAAATGAAAATATAGTACGATATTATATATTATAGTACGGTTGGAAACTCTAAGTACAGCTATACATTGATACTTTTTTACTGGAAATATATTGTAATCAAGATAATAACATAATAAAGATTTAATAATCAAGCTTGTAACGTCTATTGACGTCATTGACGAAACCTACACTTTGAAATGACGTCAAAACTATATTTGGATAATTCTGATTACATTATAACGCATATCCGTAATAATTTACTTTTTGATAATATAACGTAAACGATGAAAAAATTTTCCATATTCAATATACCTAACTACATTTATTGCTTGTTGTAATTTACTATTTAACCCAACCGTAATTAAAATCCAAACTACACATTGATAAATTAATCAAAAGAAATAGAAATATAATATTTTTTTGTGTATTTATTTCGGAAAGGGATGTTGTAAGATGGAACCGCATAAATGATAGAACCCGAAAATTAAATATTAAAAGTGAGGTATCTAAAATATATATGATATTATACTCAAAATAATTAAACTTACACATTCATAGTATTTGTCATTAAAAAGTTCCATTGTATATCAGGCAGTATTTATGAAATTAAGACAAAAGCATCTTAAAGCTATATTAAACCTAGCGCAAAAACAATCACAGATATGAAACCCAAGTGGATCAGCCATCACAATTTAAATTTATAATATGTATACTAAGTACTAATAGAATATATTGTCATACAATATATTAAACAATAGCGTACCCAGTACCAACCTTTAAGTATAAGAGCGTTTCAGAGAATTAATGTATGCACCCACGGTAATTCAGAAAGTTTGTTCGTATAATTAATTGTTCAATGTAAATACATAAATTTGGCCTATTAACAATAGATTTCGCAGAGATGTTTGCCAAGTAAATGCTGTTTGCTGAAGTTGAGGCCATTATTCTTACATGTTGTCGACAAGACTTCCGTATTTATCAGATATTTTAATTACGGATTTATTTTATATAATAAAATTTTTTATTTAACCAAAGCCATGAAGGAACAAAAACAAGTGCTATAATTATTCATGCAACTCTAAATGAGAGTAAGTTTTGGTGAGGAGAAGCTTGGATCGTGGGGAACGTGCTTTTCTGTCATATGACGCTATTTATCTTTGATCTACATATTTAATATCCAAAAATTTACGAAAAAAAATCTGTAGCATACATATCAGTGGTCAGGTAGATGGACATGGCAATAATACTTACTACTTAATACTCTTCTTGCAATGAATGGCTTTGAAAATCTAAAAACCGGATTTTTACCGAACTTGCACCAGACAATTATTACCCCTGCCTAGACCCGCGGATCGTGCACGCCGTTCGTCAGTGGACCTAGTATTAGGCGAAGGAAGGAACACCGAGAGAGAGATTTAAGTAGATAGTGACCAGTTAGCTGGTCGACTTCCTGGAGGAGCTGGGCTGCATGGAGTAAACCCTCATCCACCCTCGCACGCAAAATAGGCGCTTTGTCATCGAGTTGCGGAAACCGCCCGCTCGCAGGAGAAGGAGAAGAAGAAGAAGATAGTGACCCGTTCACAGTCGAAGATGTCGATCACGACAAAGAATCGGCTGTTCTAGTGGCCGAAAATTTTATATATATGAAGCTGGTCACACTTATTCGACACCGGTTTTTTGTCGGCGTCGAAAAGAAATATTGGATCTCTGGCCATCCCCTCTTCATTCATAAAAAAATCGTGTCGGGTTTCGTTCGCTAGATGCTATGACCAACCCAACACGGCGAATCTCATACACCCCCACCGCATTTCCCTCACGGTGGGCAGTCCTTAAACGAATTCCCCCCGATGAAAATAAAAAGAAAATGGCAAGCCATATCGATACCTCTTTCATTCAAAAGCAATAAAAATCCCTAAATCAAAGACAAAAGCGTATTTCACTCAAGCAGGATTTGCGTAATAAAACATTTTTGTGAGTAAAAGAAATCCATTGTATTATAAAAGTGACTTTTATATCCGCCACACGTCACCTATCGCATCTTAACCCTCGATGGATTTGGGAGGACTTAAGATTCCACACATGTTTTCACTTTACGACAAAGGGTCAGACATACAATCCTCGAAAGGGTAACTTGAAGCAACAGCCGCAGGGTGACTGAAAGCTTTGACTTCATAAGCTTAGTATCACTTGATATTTTATAACTTTGTAGTCGACTAGCGGTTGCTCCTCATTTCATCCACATTTCGTCAGGTTAAAATGGATTTCTATATTTAAAAAAAAATATAATAAATATAGGAAATTTATAGCAAAACATAGTCTTTATGACGCTCTATTAAGGTGTAGTGCAATTGTGAAATAATTCAAAAATAGGAGTAGGTGCCAAACATGTAACTAAAAGAAAGAAAGAAAACGCTTATGTGTCAAATGCGACACTCATTAAATGCTATGTTGATGAAACAAAATAATTTTAGTGTCGCATGCCGCAATTAACAAATGAAGTTGGCACTCCGTATATTGCTGTGCCGAAAGTTAATCCACTCAGCATCAGCACTGATTTTCAGTGCCCATCTCTAAAGTGATATAAATGACTGCTGATTTTTTACACTGGTACGGGTTATCGTTTTACCTTTGTCTTACCTGACGTTGAATGATGACGCAATCTAGTAAGCATGATTGCCTAAAAGATATTTATTGACTCGTGGCTTGGAGAGTCCTAGATTGTATTTCAGGGAAAACAGGCTTCATCAAATTATTCCATTCTTCAGTACTATGCGTCAGATAAGTTGACTAGTAAGTATCTTTTTTTTATATTAAATAGGTTCGCGTTTGACCACGATCTTGGCTGATGCCGTACGATGATGCGGTCGAAGATGGAGCACGCTTACCTATATAGTACCTATTTACACGAGACTTGAAGATACCCGGATTGTATTTTTCGGGAAACACGGACTCTGGTAGTGCATTCCACAATTCTGCGGTACGCACAAGGAACGTGGAGGCGAAACGTTTAGTACGCATCAGCAGCGTTTCCACTGTGAAACGATGGCGTAGACCAGAGCGCTTTGTAGTCCGAAGATAGAATGGTGTAGGGGGAATCAGGTGGAACAGTTCAGCCGCACACTCTCCGAAATGAATCTTGTAAAAAACCGATAAACTAGCAACCCGGCGTCGATGCTCTAGGCTTTGAAGCCTTGTATCAACAAGCTGGTCGCTACCTATCAACCTCTTGGCTCTTCTCTCAATCGACTCTAGCGCCTCAAGCTGGTATTTGGCAGTGTCGTCCCAAAGGTGAGAACAGTACTCCATGCAAGATCTTACTTGAGCACAGTAAAGATTGCGCAGTTGCTCTGCAGTGAAGTACCGTCTCACCTTTGAAAGTATACTCAGACAATTCAGACAACAATCTCGGTTGATTAGTCTGGGTTATTGTTCATTAAATGCTTTTTATTTTTCGGTATACAAATACCAATAACGGTGGAAGTTTCTTACAGCAGTATAAATCGTATAACAATTTTGAGAACTCTGAAGTACTTCAGTGAAAGACATGAATAAAACATAAACGAAAAACAAATGCAATACCCTCGACAAATCTCAACAACAGAAGTCAATGTTTCCCGCAGACTATAAATTTTTCATAACCTGTTTATTTCATTTTTATTGTTTTTATGAACTTCTATAAATGTTATAAAGTAAATTATTTACTCCAATGAAGATACATACTGAGAAGATATTATTTGCTAAAAACAAATAAGTGAAGTGTAGAAATGTTTAAGTGACTTTTTTCGGATGTTTGTTTATAATGAGGCGGTTTCGTCTGCGATACAGCCTATGGTCCAATGCGTATTATTTAAAACGTTAAAACACATACATATATAATATATATACATAATAACCACATTAGTGTGTATTGTATACATAATCTCATCTATCAACCCAACATAGCTCGCACCATAGCCCGATTGGCGACTTGAATTGTGGACCAATCTTGCCGTCAGTGTCCACATCTCGGCCCCATAGTTCCGGACGGGGTGAACGCACTGCCGAAGACTTTCGCCTTCAACGATTGCGGGTTGGTCGACGAGGAGAGTTGACGAAGCTTACCTAATCCACCCAGCCCAACTGGATCCTCCTATTGGCTTCCCCCTCCAATTGTGCCTGCCGACTAGTATTTTTTGTCAAAGGTAAACATATTCCTGCACAACTTCCAAAGAGTTTCAAACTCCTGGTCTAGAATATGCCGCCATAGCAACCTTGAACTGTGTTCCAGCATTAATAGCCAGGTTCCAATCTCAGTCCAGAGAGCGGCAGTACATTGGTAGTGCTTTTGTTGATACAAATGTTCATAGGCGATGATAACAGCTTTTCACCAGTGGGCTATCTGCCTGTTTGGTGAACTCATGCAATAAAAAAAATTTGAAAAGGATCGCCATCGAAGTTTACCTGTCTCGGCATGACGTGTTGATTGAACTTGACTGTTGTCTTGTCCAAATTCATGCCGAGACCGACTTGTCAGGAAGCTTTAAGATGCCAGGTAAATTTCAGTAAGTTCCTTCAAGATCTCTGCAAAAATAACAATATCGTCAACGAAAGGGAGGTGAGATATGCCATTAATGCTCCATCCACTCCAGTCCAGAGTTTTGGAGATATCCTCTATGGCACTAGTGAACTGTTTCGAGGACATCACATCCTCCTGTCTCACCCTGAAACGTAGGGGTATAGGCTTCGCCCTCTGGTCCTGCGTCTGGACGGTCATTGTTACTGCGTCATACAGATATCTTAACACCTCAATGCATCGCCAATCCAGAACAGCCGAAATTTCGATTAGACGAAAGCTTTCTCACAGTCCCCGAATGCCATACACAGCGGCTGATTATACTCTTCGGTGTTTTGTATAATCTGCTGGAAAGTATGGATGTGGTCTACTGCGCTGTAGTCTTTTCGAAACCCAACTAGCTCTGGTAGTTGTTGAAGTCTTTTGGCGTGAAGGTTCATGACGACCCTCTAGGCCAACTTATGGACGTGGCTCAAGAATGTGGTTGGCCTATAGTTCATCAAGAGAGTTTTATCACTTTTCATGAAAAACAAGACCACATCCTTGTATGACCCCAGCCCTAAAGTTCTTTATATTTTTTTACTTTTAACTTTTTGTTATACAAGCCTCATAATCAAACTTAATGGGCTTTAAGTAGGAAAAAGATATTGCCTGCTAGTTTTATTTAAAAAATGCTGCTCTCATACAAGAAGTTGTTGACCGTCGTTACAGCGGTGACACGGTCTAAAAATACTCAAGTTATCTTGAAATCCGTGGAGACATTCCAGTGGTGATACAATATTCATAAATAAGGCGGTATGGCTGGGGCCGTACTAAGGAACAATGTTTGAGGGTGAAAATTCTTTATTGCATCTTTAATTAGTAAAATACATTGTTCACGCTCCTAAAGTTCTGTAACGAAATGTAGTATATAATTAAATTCGATTTAACTCTTAAACAAAAATAAAGTAGCAAATGGAATAAGGCTTCTTTACAAGTTTTAATACAAACTTGCTAAACAGGACACTTTGTGAAGGTTCATGATTATTTAGTTTATTTAAGTAGGAGATGATGCGATTTTTACCAAAGTCGTAATTACCCTGTGATGATTATGGAATAAATATTTATTATTTACTTATAGGTTCTCCTCCTTCCAAAAATTGAAAATGTTACTTTATAATTTAAACAAATTTATATATATTTTTAAGTACTTAAAAACCACTTTTAATGAAAATTAATTCGTACAAGATTTATTGTGTAATTTTGACTATATACTTTTAGTAAATTTTTAAAGATTCTATGACGAAACATAGAAAGTCTCTTTCTCACCTTTCACTCTACGTTACCCTACACAATGCATGAACCGAAATACTTTACTGAATTTACCTAGACCTCATAATATGATGAGTTTTGTTTGGGGAGGGAAATTCATGTCAATCCCTATTAATATTATAAATGCGAAAGTAACTCTGTCTGTCTGTCTGTTCCGTTTTCACGTAAAAACTACTGGACCGATTTGGCTGAAACTCAGTATATATGTTTTCAATACCGAGAATGAACATAGGATACTTTTTATCCCGAAAAGTGGGATAGTTTCCGGGATAAAATATATTTGTCTTTCTGTTTGTTATGCTTTTACGGAAGAACTAATGGGCCGATTTGGCTGAAATTCGGTACGTATGTAAATTAAATACTGAGGGTGGACAAGGGATAATTTTCATTTTGGCTTTTTTGGTCATTTTGGCCTTTATGGTCGTTTTTGCTTATTCGGTCATTTTGGCCTATTCGGTCATTTTGGCCTTTTTGGTCATTTTGGCCTATTTGTTCATTTCATACTGAGGGTGGACAAGGGATAATTTTCATTTTGGCCTTTTTGGCTATTTAAGCCTTTTTACTCATTTTGGCCATGTAGGTCACTTTGGCCTTTTCGGTCATTTTGGCCATGTTGGTCATTTTGGCCTTTTTGGACTATTTGGTCATTTTGGTCGTTTTTGCCTATTCGGTCATTTTGGCCTTTTTGGTCATTTTGGCCTATTTGGTCATTTTGGCCTTTTTGGTCATTTTGGCCTTTTTGGTCATTTTGGCCTTTTTGGTCATTTTAGCCTATTTGGTCACTGTGGCCTTTTCGGTCATTTTGGCCTCTTTGGTCAAGTTTTGTTTACAGATAGACGGGGGATGGTATAATTAGCGATATAAAATGAAGTGAATCTTCCGTGGGCAAATACATAAAAATGTAATCTAATATAACCTGTAGCACTTGATCTATAAACAAGAAACACGCACTAGAGGTTAACCCGCGGCACGGCCGCGGGGTAAACTCTAGTATATACATAATGATGCTAAAACTTCAATTAATATTCCTTCTTACAAGAATACTATTTCAAGTTTTATTTTATTATATTATACAATATAATTAAGGTGTATCGAAAGTTTATACCCATATTTCTGTACTGCTAAATTCGTGCCTGGACTTTCTGACCCGAAAACCTCATCAATACGATATAATATTGTGTATATAATCACTTAGATATTCTTATTCAATTGTTGCGTGATATACACTACTCGAGTATATTCATTAACGTGATATTTTTATTTTATCTTTGGGTTTGCTTGAGATACTTTATGTCCATTGGATCCGGGCTAGGATAATGAAGCTGTTATAATAACATTTAGGGTAGCCAATATCCTAAGCGCAAATTTCGTTACAATATCAACTAACTTAAGTATAAGAAAATATAATAATAGGTATGCAATTGGAATAAAGATGATATTTAACTGTATTGTAATAGGCTCTAACAAGAGACCTTTGGATGTAAAATATATAATAAAATTTTATTACACGGTAGATGTTTTATGGCCACCTTCTTTTAATTACATGTATGCAATGTAAAGTACTTTGCTGCTTTTTATATAGTGGTCTTCGTTTGACAGCTATCTCACCAGAACTTAACTGAAGACTTTATATAGTATGCTGTTTCTTCAGCTAAACTTTTTCTTTATTTCTTCCTTTCCAGGGCTTTGTGGCCATTTTGTTATAAAAGAGCCCTCATAAATCGTCATACCCTTCCATCTCTCTGTTTATTTTATATAGTTAGTCAATTTTTGCGGAAAGTACTTGGTTTGTCATGTTTGGAATTTATTATAAAGGTTTATATAGGGCTACAAAGTGGAGCAGTGTATATATGTGAAATTATTAAAAATAAGAATGGTTGACACACCTGTAACTATGTTTTGAGTTAGGATGTGCTTAGCATTGTAAGATATCATTAATTAACTCTTGAAAAAACATTGCAATGTCCTCTAATGAAGTCAATAAGAAGCATGAAATTAGCTCCCAAAGCCGTGCATATGTTCCTTCCTCTAAGTTGTAGACTATGAACAATAGCCGTTGATGATTTTTTGAGATGCTGGATTGTCTGGATCCTATTTCTATTGTTCCATACCCAAACCACCTTCAAGAAAGTCTTCGTTGTGCACATGGAGTTTCCTAAGTCCATACGGAATTAACTGTAGTCTAATATAATACAGGATGTATTTTTCAAGTGGGCCCTTAAGGCCAAAGCCTAAGCTGTGCTAAATAGCGGATACACTCAAACGAGTCTCGAGGCCGATATTGACGATAAAATATAGTATAGTATAGGCCACTTGGAAAATTAATTCAGTCTAATATATATTGTTATAATTACCAGAGCAAATGGTAAGAGAACAAAATAGTAATATACCCTGTACGTCGTTACTACCAATCTATTCTCACCTTGGCAGTATCGACGGTACCTAGGACTGGTGCATTTATGAGCTGTTACATATACAAATTATACGGTCATAAAAGTGGCTTTACGGACAATTTCACATGTAACATTGGATACAATGTACGATATTACACCAAACCGTCTCTTCATGAGTTATAAATGATGTTTAAAAACATGTGTCACAAACTTTTATGGGGGTGTAATAAAATGCGATGATACTTTTTTCATACAAATGTTGTTTAACTTTTACGATGAGGTTCTGTTATATTTTATGTAATGGTTAGGCATATTTTTATATCATTTACCTCTTGTCATAAAGATTTTCTATTTTCCGTTCTCTGGAGTTATATGTATAGTATTTATTATACAATTCGAAACATACTGTGTCCATACATTGAAGCTTTAAAAAAAATCAAGTAGACTATAAAATATATATAAAAACGAATGTTTGTCTGTATGTTCTATATAGAATCGTAAACTATACGTTTGATTATGTGATGATCTTTAGCAAAGTTGTTGTGCATGAGCCATAATAGGTTTCTGAGTTGGTTTACAATTGGACCCGATAGCTGGCGCTGCTATCGGCATATCGATTGAAGCTTTTCCGGGCAGGACGACGTCTGCCGGGACAGCTAGTAGACTGTAAAAATGATGGGGAACACGATGCAATTTCTTATTTGTTTGTCTGTTTGTTCGGGAGTCACGTACAAATGATTCGAAAATTTTTAGATTTACAATCTGCGTTACTGTTTGTTCCGGGATTCCCGTGGCAATTTTACTAGAAATTATTTCAAATAGCCGAATTAAAAAAAAAGAATTCCAATTTGATTTTTAACTGATCGATAGCAAATTTTACATAATAAAATTTGTGATTTTTATATCGGAAAGCTCGTGAGAATTATCCAGGGAGCGGTTCGAAGTTGTTCGGCTGCATAAAAATGAGCTTATTCCAACATAGTTATGACTAAAACGATAGGTGAAATTCTTTTTTAAATACTACGGTACTTTGTATCCCGGGAATTTCATATAAAGCGTGAACGAAGTCGCGGGAATGTCTTAGTTATAAATATGAAGTGAATTATAATTTTAAAACGTACTTGTTGTGATTGGGTTAGTAATTTTATTAAAAAACCTAAATTAAATCCTAAATATCAACTTTAAATCCAATAATATATTTTTTTAATAAATTATAATCTTTTATCAATCATTTAACAATAAATGTTCGTGCTCAAAGATTAAGCGTTAGTATACAACGTGGCAACGCCGCTAGCCTTTAGGGAACGTTCCTGGTGACAGTGGTTTGTGATCAATAACTTCTCTTTAGGTATTTTCCCTTTTTATTTAGTTTTAAGTTTTATATAGTACACTTTGTAGTTTATTTTTAAGTTTATATTTATGGTAGTTTTATGTATTTTTCTTTAAAAAGTTGTAATTGAATAACAAAACTTGAATATTTTCTAAAAAAAAAACCTATAAATTATATGTTGTTTAATTATATGTACATTTTATTTTGACTTTCCACTCCTCTTTTATCATTATACATTTCTTCCATGTTAATGGTATATACGAATTTCAATTATTCGGAATAAAGCAGACGATGTAAGTATAAATCATGCAGAAAAACAAAAATCCAATACAAAATTTCATTTCACGCTGTGCTGTAAATGAATGCATTTCTACTCTGTAACAATGGTTTTTAAATGCCTTGTGCCAAATGCAATATTCACAATTGAAAACGCAATACATTTTTCCCCTTTTGTAAGCCAGCCTTTACATGAAATAGACTTTTTACGAAATTATTTGTTTATTAGAGAGCGCCAAACGATCTATATAAATAAAAATGAACTGTAGAAATGTATGTACGCGTATAACCTCTAGCTTACTATAAACAACATTTGACCAGACGCCTTTTGTGTATATTTTTTAATTAATTTGGATAAAAAAACCGTATTGTACAGAGTTTAGTATTATGAGTCTTATACATAAGTAGTTTCACTTAATATAACACCAACATCCTTTGCCACATATTGAATAATGGAAAATATACTAGCTACCGTAAGTAAAAATAAAAGAGATAGAAAAAAATGGTATGAAATAACTGAAAAGAAGAAGAGAGGGAGACCTGACTAAAACACAGAAACGGAGCAAAGACCACACCGATTGCCTGCGATTAGCCGCAATTAAGACGTTAATTGTCAGAAATACTTGATAGTGATAGATAGCGGTTTACTTGTTTTTGCAAACACAATATAGTGGATATTGTTCTTGAGATCATGCTACAACACAAAACAAAACAAAAAAATACATATTTTTATCGTTACCTAACATGTAACGATAAAAATATGTTTTTTTGTACGTTTTCCTAACATGAAATTAAATTGTAAGTTTTTTAAATTGAAAAAAAAAATGGTTTGCTAGATTTTAGTACCATACTAAAACTAACTCAAACATGCAATTAAGTACTAAAAATAAATTAGCTTACAAATATAAACTTAAAAATAAACTACAACTATACTTTAAACTATATATAAAAACTAAAACTAAATAAAAAAGGGAAAAATGCCTAAAGATAAATTATTGGCCCCAAACCACTGTCATTTACCGGGAACGTTCCCAAAAGGCTGGCAAAATAGACGCCAGCCTTCTGCTCACGTGTGACGTCTATTAGACTTTAGGACCCCACGGACCTAGAGTTTCCACCCTCAATGCCGCAAATGTGTAACCATTTCCAATAGCGACATATGTGCAATGTTTGCAATCAATAAGAAGAAAATAATTCTGTAAAGAAATAGTGAACGTGCACATATCGCAAAGCTCAGGAATTTTCTTTATAGTCTATTCTGCACCTATAATGAATCTACAGCCCGCTCAGCCGTTTCAAATATTGATGCGGGGGGAGAACTTGATTTAATGCAGAAATTCCTAACATCAGTTAAGTGCGGGTAATATTCGCGGGTAGTGAAGAATGTAAATGTCTAAAGTGTATTTGTCTGTTTGATTTTAAAAACTTTATTTCTAATGAGAGCTTTACTGCTCAACAATAATGGGTTTAAAAAATAAAACATATTTTTATAAAATTATTTAGATCTTCAGACGGGCAGACTGAACCCCAACCTATCAGAGTGAAGCCGACCAAAAGAAGGTTGATTTTAGAATATGGCAGAATTGTGGAATGCACTACCAGAGTCCGTGTTTCCTAAAAAGTACAATCCAAATATCTTCAAGTCTCGCGTGAATAGGTACTATCTAGATAAGCGTGCTCCATCTTCGACCGCATCATCGTCCACCATTGGACGTGATCATGGCAAAACGAAAACCTTTTTATAATAAAAAAAAGAATATAGGAAGCCGATAGTGCCGCAGTGCGTTACGAATAACAGAGTTAGTTCTGGTATAAGTGGAATAATTTCCAGAGGATACTTCTCCTATTGCCCACACAGCTGCAAACCACTTGTATACTATATCATTTTACGCACACAACTTTGTAAAGAATGCATTAATTTGAAGATTTCGTTCACGTAGGCTCCGTCTAAAACTTTATCTGAGATTAGGACATAAAAACTCGCAACTCGAATGTGAATACTCACTGTCTTACACATATTGAGTTAGTCAATTTGTAGGGTTCTTTGAGATTCATAAAGAAGCCTAAAAACTTACTGTAACTCAATATGAATAAGCCAATTATCAGAACGTTACACCTAGTTTTTAGATAATAAATTTACAATTTAGATAGCTGTGTTTACAGTTGCCCACGAAAACTTTATAAGATTTAACTATTTTCAGTTAAATCTTACAGCATATGAATAAAACAAGTACTCAACTCAAATTTACTTTCGTTGAAACTTTTTAACCTTTACTACTATTAAAACTACGTTTTAACGATTTTAAGCGCTCTAATTCTCTATATTGTAGTTTAGAATTTAGATAAGTTTTAAATCTTTGAAGTTAATTTTATTGACTTAAATTGATCGGAAATGTGATAAATGAAGTTACAAAGATACCACTTTAAAATTGACTTCAAAGATTTAATTTTTAAGTTTTAAAGGATCTCTGTTCATATTATATCTGATTGAAATTGAAATGTTGAATGAGGCCGGTTTCAAAGAACTGGCTCTCGGAGTATCCGTTTTCAATGAATTCATCTTGAATGGTGGTAATGAACGCAGAAAGAGATTCAAAGATTGTAAGTCATAAACGACGGATAAGTTTAGCAAACGTTTTATATTATAATTATAACTGATTAATTACAATATAACATTATATTATAATTAATGACGTCTTACATAATGTATCACTACATAGTATAAAACAAAGTCGCCTTTTCTGTCCCTATATCCCTATGTGCGCTTAAATCTTTAAAACTACCCAACGAATTTTGATGTGGTTTTTTCCAATAGATAGAGTGATTCAAGAGGAAGGTTTATATGTATAATACATGCATCATATACTAAGGCAACATTGCTAATTTTAGAGGTTTCTATGTAGTGATGCCCGTGCAAAGTCGGAGCGGGCCGCTATGTTTTTATATACAACGTTCATAGTTTTTCTGTAGTGTATTTAATTTTGTATCAGCATTGCACCCGTGCGAAGCCGCGGCGGGTCGCTAGTAACAGTATAATTTTGAAATTGATTAACTGACGATAAAATATAATTTATAGTAATGTGACATTGTTTTATGCTTCTATAAAGATAAAGTTTTATATTAATTTAATAAATTGTTTATTGATTAAATAATGTAATTATGGCCAGGCATCATTACAATCGCCTGTATTGTACCTCTGAAAAGACAAACTGTCGTTCCAACAAAAACTCCCACTATTTTGTATTTTTTATGATTGTGACAGTTTATATAATAAATGTTTATTCTATACTATTCTACTAGAATATCTACGCGAACTCGTCCAAGCTTGATTTGAAGCCTCACGGGATTCCCGGGAGACAATAAAGATAATATAAGCTATCGTTTTAGTGAAAACTGTCCAAACATAAGCTATTTCTACGCGCCTGAACAACTACAAACTGATCCCGGGATAAAATATGTTACACATTTCATTACATTAAATTTGGTAAGGATCAGTGAAAAAATCACATCAGGATTCATTTTTTTTCCATTTGGCCATTTTAAAACATTCCCAGAAACATTCGCGTGGGATTCCCAGGATAAAAAGTAGCGCATATTTAAAGTATGAAAAATTGCTGTCGACAAACGGAAACCGCATCGTATCTTTCAAGTTTACGTGAAGCCCAAACAAACAAATAAGAAATTTTTGAAAAAAATACATCGTGCCCTCCGTCTTTTGTAGTCTATTTCAGTGATTTTTTTATAATAAAATGTACAGACACATATATATTTCTTTGTCATGTCTCATGTCCTATATTTCTTTTTCAATACAAAACGATTCACAAGCAAACAAATTGTATTGTCATGTTTTCGTTTTATAAAGCTGCTTTCATTTATATTAGATGTATGGAATTTGGTTCAGGTGGTATATTTCTCACGGCGAGCGCTCCTTATACCGTGGTAATCTTTATCCTGTTTTCTACCTTTCGCATTAATTTGTTTCATCGAATAATTTGTTCAGTAATTCAGAACGAAACTCGCCGATGTTAATTGTATTATAATTTAGAATTGCATGTCAATCAATAGATACAATTATACACCATAGCATGTTACAATTATAGTGTATTTACATAAAAAATCTAGCAAAAAAGAAACCTCTTCAAGAGTAACTAAGAACCAAAATAAAATATTCTACAACATCGCGAATTATTGATTATATTAACTTTAAATTGCGTAAGCTATAAACGATGCAGAACACGATGCAATTTTTTTTAGAATTCTTATCTGCTTTTTGGGGATTTACGTAAAAACTATGGAGATAATTTCGATGCGGTTTCCGCTGATCGATAGCAAATTCTTAGATTTAAAATCCGCGCTACATTGTATTCTGTAAATTCCGCGGGAATGCTTCTGAAAATGATTTACTTATTTAACATTAAATATGTGTAATAATAGAACATTTGTCTTATTTCATATATTAAAAAATATACTTCATCTATTAGAAAGAAACATACTTTATTCAGGACAAGAACAAGTATTAAATTAGACCCAGTGTAAACATAATGTTAGGAAAGAAGTACTAGCTCTTTTCTTCCGCCTGGGGCCAAAAACATTAAGGATATGCCTAGTTTTAGAAATGTTGCTTCTGAACCTCTTGGAAACAAGAACGATATCTCGTAGCAGTGTAGCGCGTAGTCGCCGCGTAGCAGTGTAGCTCAGTAAGCTCGCGAGCGTAGTGGTAAACGGACGCTCACGCCGCGGTTTCCAAATTAAAATTACGAAAGTAAACAAATGATAAGTGACAAAAGAAACTTAGTTCCAACAAGCTATGTGACTTGAATACCTTCACAGCGTGTAATTAACACTCAAAGGTAATTTTTTGAAGTTTGAATCACTTTGCTTATTATTTTTTAAGTTTTACTAATTTAATTATATATTTAAAATTAAACAAAAAAAGACATTTTTTAAATGCTTAAGGTTCAATTTTCTTATTAATATTTACTTAACTTCTCGCGACTAGTCTACATAATAAAACAACCTTTTTATCGGTTTTAAGCACGGTAATTTATTTGTATGCAAATATATTACCGCGTTTAAAACCGTTAAAACATAGTTCAATTACTCTGATAATTTAAAAAAAAATCAATGTTTAAGCTTTTCTGGCAGCATTTAGCCTTGGAACAATGTACATTATTCTATAAAATTAAATTTATATAAATTCTGAAATTCTAATTTAATAGAGACAAACTGTAGATAAAGCTGCGTACGCCTGTTATTGGCATGTATGCATTTATTTGATTGTTATATTTATTATTAAGTCATAGTCTTATTAATGTGTACTATTCTGTTGGTATACCTATAAAATAAATGAATGAATTATTGAAAGTAAATATTTATTTAAAATAATGGGTCTATACCCAAAGCCACGAAGAACCAACATTCACACAGAGTCACTTTTATATTTATGTATGCTATGATATCCATGCTATGAATATATGTTATTTAATTATTAATATATAATTAATAAATAAGTAAATGTACAAACATAAAATATAACTTATATACATTAGCTATACGAACATAAATGGGTCACATAATTCAACATTATATTATATCAAACATAGTATCGTGATTAGTATTATGGAGAAAATAAATTGTGAGTAACAGATAGTCAATACTTGAGTTAGCTTTTAATTCTTAATATTTTCTTAAGTTTTCGCGACTTGTATTATATTAAACATTAAAACTACGTTTTAACGATTTTAAGCGTGGTAATTTATTCGTTTTTTTATTATTCCGACGTTTCAGTCACTTTTCAGTAGCCGTGATCATGGAAGACAAAAAATGTCAAGTGTTAATGAGTATTGTTAAGTTTTATTTAGCCTTAAACTTGTTCATTTTAATTATTTAGATTTAATTTTTTTATCGTTACTACTTATTCTATGGGAGCCTAACCTAATTTACCACCGCTTCGCAACACGTTGTGGCTTTTTATGCTTCATTGAATCAGCCACTCAATAATGTATTTCAAAAGTGTATGGGTTTAATTGGTTGAAGGTGACATGATTTGTTGTGTGAAACAGGACGTCTATCGAAATAAATAAATATTGTAGGAAGTAGTACATACTGTATATGAACTTTTTAAAAAGGTTTTTAAATACAAGTTTTTGAGATCCTGGATATCATGTAGCAGCAGAGTGCTAGCCAAGACAAGTGAAACGAGCCCAAATACGACGAGTCTATCTTGTTTAGTACATGAGTTCCTATGGCCACCTTCCGACTCCACCTTCAGATCAGCTCCATTGTAGCATGTTATTGCATTGTCACGCGATATACATATGGGTGCGAAATTTCAGCTCAATCGGAAACCGGGAAGTTGGTCAAATTTAATTTGCAAGATTCCTCCCGAACTTACATACATACATCCATTGAAAATTAAATAAAAGCTTGTAAAAAGTGACGTGCTACATATATAGTTATTATGTAAGATTTCATTTAATACATAAATATGTAAATACATACAAAATTGTAAACACATATCGCTGGTTTGCGAGAATACTGACGCATTCCAAAATCATTCGAAATTGAACTAAGTATGCAGAACGATCATAAATTGCTGATATTTTATCATGAATAATGACGAACAGTCAATTTCGCGCTAGCGTTTGCTAGAAAGAGAAAGCATCACTATTCATTTAAAATAAAATACGCTATAATATATCACAAACAGAGGCTCAATTCAGTCACCGACGATAATAGAGAGAATGCAGACTCGATTATGGTAAATACGTATGCTTTTATAGCATTCAATATATCCTGCATTGTTCCTACGTATCAATATAAAAGAGGAACGCGTCGTAATAATAATACATTATATTTAAGCAACAATGAAGACAAAAATTCGTGTTTGTAATAGTTTTTTTAATGTTTACATTGTATTTATGTGTGTATATATATGTGCAGGTATTATGAGGGAGGACTTGCGTGGCAAAATAAATAAACTAAATCTCAGAAAATAAAAAGAAAGGACTAATAGATTTAGTTGACAAAAATATAAATTTCAAAGTATAATCGGCAATTTTATAAAAGTTTATAAAATGAATGATTTTTTGTACTTAGATTTTGAGATTCCAACTCGTTTATTTTTTGGATGACAATGTTGAACATTTTATTTTTATTTCATTTACTTTGGAGAAAAGTTTTTTTTAATTATTTACTAAGTTAAGTTGTATGTTACATAATTGTAATTTGGATATTGTAAGTGCAAGTCATGCTTTAAACAATGTTGTAGATCTTATCTTTGTTCTATTAGGAGACTTTAACGATAAATTATGTTGATTTTTGTATTTAATAGTCTCAAGAATAACGACTGATGTCTGATCGAGAGTTTATTTCACGATTTTTTTTTCATAATTTTAATAATAAAAAAATATTATTTTTAGTTATGTTATTAACTCTATAAGTTGGTTTTTATTTAGTAAAGACAGAACCTCATTAACCGAAATACATTCTGAGATATGCATTAAAACGTTTTCATAAAAACTTAAAAACCTCATTCTCGAAAATTAATATTTTTTAGTTACGTCGGTATTCTCGCAAACCAGCGATATATTTATGATAGTCTTGTGTTTGTCGAACCTAAGAAGAAAAATCTTATAAACTTGCTTCAACTGTGCAATTTTGAAACCTGGCATGTGATATTGTTTTTCAAGCGCATGTTCGTGTATTAAATATCTTGCTAAGTATTTGCCGATGTCCTCGTGTTGGTTGTATTTGCCACAATATGTAAAGAATATATCAAAATATCATACAGATTGCAACAACATTTTATCCGTGCATGAACGGAGAAAGAATAGAATTGCCTGCGGCCGGGCGGCCTGTCGTAATAGGCGACACTACACCCACTGCTGGGTGGTAGGATATTTGCCCATTTGAATGGCTACCACCCTTAGTCTAGAGTATGTCGCCATAACAGCCTTGAGTTGTGTTCTGGCAGGGCCCAGGGTCCAGTCTAGAGAGCGGCAGCACATTCGTAGCACCTTTGGTGTTACAAATGCCCATAGGCGATGGTAACCGCTTTCCATCATGTTCACCGTCTTCCTGTCTGCTGAACTCATGTAATAAAAATAATCTTATTAAATAGTTTTGAAATGGCATATAGTTGAAGTTAAGTGGTGTAAAATTTCTTAAATGCACTTACTAGGTTTTAAAATTGCTCAGCTGATATTTCTTCATTCTTCACTTATATTATAAAAATATAAACCAAAGTAAATAAATAAATAAAATAAGGGTCACCACAAGTGGAATAATATATTTAAGACAAAAACATTCTGTAATAACATTTATCCGAAAACAAAACCGAAAAAGTTGGAAATTTATTACTGGTAAGTTAGCAACTGAGTCACAACAAAGAACCCATTCAGTCTAAATAGATTACTAAGTAGCTTCCCATTCACTTTATTTAATAAGCGAAATCGCAAAACTGAAGAGAAAACAAGTAACTTATTAGATTTATGATGCTCTTTAGAGGAACGAGTCTCTGTAAGTAAGATTACGCATTTGCGGATAATTTCCATTACAACGAGTAGATGCCGAGCTGACACAGAGCTTGGACTTTTATTGTTCGTTTTCATCGAATCCGTTTAAAACGTTCGACGAAACTCAACGAAATCAAATTATGAAAGGCGTTTGAGCCTTCAGAACCTATCCTGTAAGACGAATAACCATATTGATTCCATTATTATGTTTTAAAGTTTATTAGTAGGGGGCCCAAGATGCTAAATGTGGAGTTACTCGAGCATCGTGGAGACCCGTTGGATTGTGAAGATTAGATGCTAAAAAGAAAAAATGTTATATGATGTATGCCCTTTCACTGATGGGGGGAGCGTGTGCAGGTTTTTTCTTTAAAGAGTCGCACAGAAATACTCAAGCGCGTCAGATATTCAAATGGGATGTTAAGTAAGCCCTAAAGGAACTGTACAGACGGTTCAGCTTGTTGTCCTTGTCATGCTGGCCCGTAATCTGACAATTATGTAGAGGATTTTCCTTAATCTGATGGTGTAAAAAATAATTTGAAGCATAAAAAGTACCCTCACCCTGTATGAAGGGTAAATATATGGTAGGGCTACATAATAGGGTGCAAGGTTTCTGCCCTTATGTCATTCTGCCACGCTCGATTAAATCCTAAATTCTCTACTTGGCCTTCATTACTATATGGTACTTATGCATCTACCGGGGGCCCTTAGCTAGCTAGGAAAGCAAGGGACTCATCTATCCCCGTCAACGAAGTGGGGTGTGTTCTCCTAGGGCACACTCCAGGCACTTTGTTGCACTGGATCGGCTGGGTGTAACTATGTTCTAAATCTCAGCCTTTCCTTCACAAACTAAAGCGCAGGGTCGACAGGGAGGAGGGGGTTTTTAGTGGGTATTGGGGTCGCTTGCCCGTGCAGCTTCCTCTGAGTTTTCCACACTATTCTGTGACGTCGATCGCGGACGGAGCACTGACAAGAGCATACTATTGCTGCAGTGTTATCACCCCTGACCGACGCGTGTCGTTCCCTAGCAACGGCCTAGATTGTGCGTAAATCGGTTAAGCATTTTCCCTCGCCTCAAAAAAGTTAAAAAAAAATGGTACGTATGCATCGAACTATGCAGTTTGCATTTAGGTATGGATGAATTTTTATTTGTCAAAGTATTGTACTAGTAATAAATATGTCGAACATAATTCGTAAATAATCTGCTTCTGTAATTATTGTGCTTATCATCAGTATCAATATTAATGGCGAGTGCATGTCTTACCTCCGTTTGACCTCCGAAATGCTTAACGGTTTAATGAGTCCTCTCGACAAGTGAGTATTGGCATGACCCTGTCATGTTTAATGGTCACGTCATGCCGAAACTGATACTCGTCAATGACACCCCTCTGAAGTTGTGTAAGACGTTTACCGTGGACCAGTTTCCGAGTGGGTGAGAATAATTTCGATAAGGAGTCAATAAAAGGATTCAGTTAGGTTGGGCAGCATTCTGAAAGCTCCGTTGGTTCTTTATGTCGACTATTCCGCAATGTTTGAAGACGAAAGTCTTTGAGTCCTACCCGTCATGACGTATGATACCGAGAGACGGATATTGACACTGGGGTTGGTTTACAAACTGAAGGTCGCTCAACGGGCTATGGAGCGAGTTATGTTGGGATTATCTCTTATACATAAAATCATAAATGAGGATATCCGGAAGAGAACCAAGGTTATCGACATAGCTTGCCAAATTAGCAAGCTGAAGAGGCAGTGGGCCGGCCACATTTGTTGCAGGACCGATGTCCTAAAAACAGACGAGTCCTGAAATGGAGACCGCGACTCGGCAGACGTAGTGTGGGACACCCTCTAGTCCTATGGACCTACGATCTCCGCAAGGTCACTAGTAGAGGCTGGATGAGAACAACGGAGGATCGGGTTAGGTGGCTCAAACTTGGAGAGACCTACGTTCAGCAGTGGACAACGGTTGGATGATGATGATTATGCTTATGGACATGAGCAGCAGATTACAGTCTAAAGTATAGTAGCACTACTAGCAATAGCAAAATTTTTTTATAGCCGGAGTACAGCAGACAGGCAGAGGGCTCATCTGATGGAAAGCGGTTGCCGTCAACCATGGACATTAGCAACATCAGAAATGTCACTAACGCGCTGCCGACCTCGAAGAAATTTCATGACACCCTTTTTGAAAAACCACGGCTGTGAGCTCACTCCAAATCCTCACGGTGCGCATGAAGACAAGAAAGAACTCTAGGAAGTGGGGATGAACGCCCAGCCGGTGTCATGCTGTGCGGTGGTAAAAGGCTGACGATGGCAACATTCTGAACAATTCCTCGGAACACTCCCCATGGTACAGTCGGTAGAATACGCAGAGCGTCGCCAAGACGTACATATTATATTATATTATTGCGTAAGACTAGCGTAATGATTCCCAAGTGAATTTTTAAATATGGCAAAACATTTAGCTTTTCTGATGTCAGTGGGCAAATAGTTTCAAAGGAAGGCAGCTTATGTGGCAAAGTAACTGGAATAAAATGTATTGTATTTTTTTTTTTTGAAAGCTGTGTCTGACACTTGTATAACAAGATGTTGTACGTGAAAAAAATCGATATGACGCCACAATTTATGATTCAGACACTGCAACCTAATATCATTAGTATTCTAGTCGAATTTGCGCAATAAATCTTTTCAACAATATTTTTTTAACGTGATTGCTTGACCTCAATAAAAAATTCTTTCAATACTGAACTCGGTTTTGCCATTAGACCAAGCCTTGTATTGTTCGGGTGATATCGGTTTACACCCTCAAGGACGTGTTAATTCAATGTACTCCACATTCATTTTCTTATTTTTGTTATATTTTGAATCATCCTACACCTAACTATGTACTGTAACATGCTTTATTAGTATAATGAAACCTATATACCTGGAACCTGAAGGGACATAATATTATATTTTTCATCACTGACAGGGGCTTTGTATTTGCCTAGTTTCCCACAGAAAGGTTAATGAGAGGTGTCATATTTATAGAGGGCCCCACTATTAAAGGTAAAGAGGGGGAAATTTTAAGATGGAAAAGTTTAAACAATAGAAGGAATTTGTTTGTTTGTAAACAATCGTATTATATGTTGCCTTAACCAGACAAGTTGTCTCACTTATACGAGCTAGTAAACTCTGAAGTCCCAATTATAGAGATAATAAACATCGAAAAATCTAAAAACACAAGTCTCAGTCTAAAATGTTTGAAAATTTCCAGTAACACAGGAATTTCAATGCAAAAGTGTCGGTACCTCATTGTAGTTATCCATAACAAAGATTTCTCACATATCAAGGGCCACTTATCCAGGTTTCACTGTATTCTGTCTGGGATTGGCTCCAGAGCGGTCCGTTGTATGTTACCCATTAAACAAGCGTAACTTGCTTAGCTTGGGATTTACAATGACTGTGTTTGTGTGTTGATTATTATAATTATTTTATTATTATACATGTGAATGTGTTTGTAACGCTTTCAAACAAAAATTTGATGATGAACACTCACACACGGCTCGTTGGAAAGTCCCACAAATTTGTGGTCAAATACAGATAATTGAAATGAACGTTGAACTGATGCTTTCTCCCTCTAACTACATGGAATTTGTATAAGAATAAAAGAGACGATATAATTCTTTTGGTTTTCTCACGGCAATTTGGATGGCAGCTGGCAGTTTCTGGAAAAAATAATTTTAAATTTGGGCCAGATCGTCACGAAATTTTGCGTACACATATTCGAAGGTATAGTAAAAGATACAAGGTACCTGTCAACCACAAAAAAGTACTTTTGTATTATAGATGATTATAATAGATGATTATAGCCGAATGAATCGAGTTTTATTGGCGCCACTATTGCGTTCCACTAACGAATACACCTTCACAGCAGCGAAAATGTCAAAGCAAGTTTGATTTATTGCTCTCATATTGTTTCATCTTTACTAAATAGCGTGACGGGTATTTTTTGTACAACCTTATGGGAATGCATTTGTGTACTATGTCCGGACTCGGAAGGAGGTTACCGTAGGGCGCATAGGACTTTGATGTGCGCATGCATCTCGCGGGTACCGAGGTCAGTCAGGGTCCCGAAGGCGCAGATATGCGCAAGATCTCCTCCCGTAATACCGCTGCGAAGGCCCTCTAGCATCTATGAAGCTGAGGAGTCTTCACTCCTGTTGACGAAGTGAGTGTGCCTTTCCCGGGACATTCTCAAGCACTGAAGCGCTAGGATCAGCGTGGGCGTAACTACGTTCTAAGTCTCACGCTCTTCCTGCCATAAGTGCAGGGCACATAGGAGGAGGGTGGTTTTAGTGGAATATTAAGTTTTCGAGTCACCACACAAGCCGGCCATTTGACTCTGGTGCCCATTCGTGGTGTCACCTCTCGTCGCTTTGGTCTAATCCCTAGTAAAGGACCCAGTAGTGTGCGAGATGCATTTCTCCCGCCTCAAGAAAAGGACGTATAGGATCGCAAACGTCGGGTCCTCCACTCTATCTACATTAACATAAGCGAAGCCGCAGCCAAAAGCTAGTATACATATAAATGGTACTTATCCATTTCACTATCATTCTATAAACATACTCTACACAATAAGAAGAAAATTATAATTAAATCCATTTTAACTCTGAATAGAATGATCTCGTTAATCACGAAAAGGTTTTTTCAAGGATATAACGTTACAAGGACTTAATAAATTGATAATAATTGAGTAAAAAGTCTGTAAAATTTGAAACGGCAAATATTTGAAAAGGTTTTTATGGGGAGTTTTATTCAGTGAAATAATTCGTCGTCTATGAATTAAGAAAAGGAAAACGAATTAAAAAGCTTAAATGATGAAAAGAAACTTAAAAGTGACATTAATTTAAAAAATATGGTCAAGTGTGTATCAGTCTACGTACTGTGGAGGTTTCTGACAATCGTCCATTGCTTTTGATATTTGGATATAAGGTCCTAAAAATATTCAATCTAAATTACTTTGGGTCTCAAATTTTTTCTACATTTTCAAGTCAGTGCGAAGTAAAACATAAAAATGAACGTATTTTGCATATTTGTTGTTAATTTCTATGTTTTACTTAGCATCGACTTCAAGGTGTTAAAGATATGTTGTTTTTTAATTACGAGTCGGGTCGGATTTTGATAAAATTGTATTTTTAATTTTTACTTTTTAGTTACGCTGGCTTTATAATAAGTGCCTGTAGAAATTTTACTTGTAGAAAGTTTGCCTTTCGATCAGTGTAGGCGCTCTTCAACAAGGGTTGCTCTAGATTTCTCTGAGATCCACTCATCAGATCCGGTAGTCCCATTGTCATCAAGTCTAGTGATTCTACCTCAAGAATATACTTAAGTATAAAAAAATTCGAAAATCGGTCAACAATTGATGGAGATATCGCGTAACAGACATACAAAACAAACATACAGTTGAATTAATTGCCTCCTCCTTTTTGTAGTTAGTTACCTTATACCTCAAAAAATAAGTAGATTGATCTTGTTTTATTGAAAGTATTTCTTATGTTTTGTCACCTGGAATGATTTCAAAATTTTCCACCTCATATATTTTTTCTAAGTCAGTATCCTCTTTTAAAATCATGGTTTTTAATTATTTTTGGTCCTCTCAGGTATAATAGTGCTGTATGTGTTATGATATGTACTGTGTTTATATAGTATATAATAAAGATTTTTATTTATTTTATAATTTTGAATATTTTAATTATGTATTGCCTACACCGCCATATTTTAATACTATCATTAGTTTAAGGGGTTGCCTGGAAGAGATCGCTTTAAGCGATGAGGCTGCCCGTTGTTCAACACTTACTGTATCTAGTTTTTAAGAACGTGGTTTTAATTATGGTGAACAATAAATTGTTTTCATTCATTCTTTTTTTAAATAAATTAGCATCATACCTCACTGCTTCATCGAGGATAGTGATAGAGTAATAGGCCCTTTTAAGCAGACGTAGTGATGGGGTTAATGCGTTATTTGTGATACGATATTGTTAAAGCTGTATAAAATAATGTTAATGATGTCAAATATTCCCAGATAATGAAGCTATGTAGTACCTATGTAGCTATTCGTTAACAGAGCTATTTTTAACGCTATAAATAAGACCCATAACATTATCGCAGGTCAACCCCGACGGCTAAAGATAAGTTATCAAAATTACAAATTAATCTAAGAAATAAGGATTAATGTGTAATTTAAATCTGACCTAAAATAAATGTCTATAATATTTTGAAATTCTAATCATGCCTTTTCAGTACATTAAAGCTATTAAAAAATAACAACTGGAAATAGTCTATATTAACCATTAAGAACACGATTCATTATTTTTTATTTCTTGACTGTTTGTCGTTTTGTCTGTTTATCTGCTTGTACGGGATTCACGTAAAAACTACTGGGTCGATTTCGATGCGGTTTTTTATGATCGACAGCAAATTTTAGACTTAATATCTTTTTTAAATGCTGTGATATTTTGTATCCCGGAAATTTCAATCAAACGTGGACAAAGTTGCGAGCTTATCGTAGTCTATCGTAGTCACTATGAATGTGTTCAATAACATGTTTCATATTATATTCAGGAGAAAACACTTTGTTTACACCCACTTAGTCCATCTTATAATGCTAAAGTTAAAGGAACGACCCTACCTTTTTATGACTGCAAGTGAATTTCTCACTACATAACGAGCTTAATAAAAATGCATTGAGAATCCACATAATTCTTTCTATTCAGCTTTTTTTTTCACGTTCATGTACCGCAAATAAATTACACATATATGTGTAGTTTTTTCAGAATACATAAAGTAAATAATTTTGTAAAACAAATTTGTAAAACATACATACTACATACAGTTTATGTTAATGAATGAACAGAAAAATTGGCGAACGGATATCAGAAACGATTTTATAAAGTCTTCATGTTTACGGAACCCTAAAATAATCACTGTGCATAATTTCACAAATAAAAGTTTCTATTTTACCAGTGAATAATCTCAACATGTTCCATAGGGAAATCGCAAAAAACACTTTATTCAGCTATATTACTCAACTGTAATCGAAACGCGACAACATCTAAGCGGGGATTGCGTAAAGAACCGTTTTGATCGAAAAGAGTCTTTTTATTGGAGCCATTTGCGTAATAAAGCCGATCGTAGACGGCGGATAATTAATAGGCACTACTTTAGAAAACATTATTTTATCCCCACAAGATCTCATCTTATTACCTATGTTAACTGATCAACAAAAGTCCCGCAAGTAAGGGAGTGCTTAGGCTTCTAGACCGGGGTATTTAAGCTAACCAAATCTAATACGATGAAATTCTTTCGGAAATTTACCATTAGGTCCTCGAGACTAAGCAGAGATATCCTATAGCACCATTTCCTATGGGTACTTTGTCAGCAGGCTTGCAATTCATCTATTCTTGATGTTGTCTCAAATATGGATGAATAAAATATAATCCTCGTCACCGCAATGCAATACTTAATACAAAACGATTTCAACATCGATATATCTAATGACAGTTCTCGTACATTCTTCAAAATAATTTCCCAGATAGATTAAGTCTGTTTTATTATTGTTTTTATTCATTTAACAACAAAAACCGAAAACTAAAAAACAAATAATAAAATTTATTTTTTGCTTTTTAGTTTGAAGTCAATTGTATTTTTGTGAAAACATTTTTTTACTTGTAGATAACTTTAAAAAAAAGAGAAGACACAAAAAATAGAATTACAAGTTCTAAAGTAGACTCCCAGGCAGGAAAATTAAAGGTTCTATATCATAGATAGATACTATAGAACGACTAGCATTCTAGTTAAATCCACTTAGTGTTCAAATTTAGTGATCGATAACTTAATCAATATACAGCATTCGGTTTTCTTACAGGCGACCTAACGAGTATTCAAAGTTATAATTCTTTAACATGATAGTTATACAGTATGCTACATAATATTCCCCGCAAGCGATGTACCGGCAAATGAAATTCATTATGGGGCGATACTTGTGTGGGGTACGTAGCCACACACGCGTCTCTTTATTGCCACTCTTTCGAAGCAACAAAAGGTGTAATGCTAAAAATTAGACCACCCGAACTATGAGCTCTATGGCATTATGAAAAGGGATCCCCAATATGGGCTCTAGTATGACTAGCTATAGTATGACTAAGAAAAAGCTTCCTCACCCCGCATGCGGGTTCTATCGACCAGTGAAAAAGAACTTCACCAAACACAAGGTCTACGTACGATCCGTACTGATACGAGTGCGGGACTCGAATTAAATTACCGTCTGAATTACTATAGAATTTATTAGAACTATACAAACACGTATAATACAGATACAAATATAACTGAACACAATTAGTTAAAACGCAATGCGCGATTCAATAACACGCGCAAAGTCAGTCCGTATATAGGTTATCGAATGTACACAAGTCTCGCCTTGATTGTGGTTCTCGCTAGACTGACGATCTCCATTGGGCCTCCATAATGCACCGATGCAATATATCTACCTGGCAAGCGTCGACGCAATTTCCTAGAAACCGTAATCCGTACACCTGTGTAATTATGCCTAAAAACGGCCATAAATGAGTACAATACATGATAGACTGTTTTCTATATACAAATTTTAAACACGAAGTATTCAAAAGAAGGTAGTCACAAAACAGTTTCAATGTTATTAGTTAAACGCAGCGGCAGGTAATAAATGTGCTTTGTCTACAGCTATGCAGGTGGCCCAACTCGTAACAATACAATGAAGTATACTTAAGAGACCTATACCTAGAGCGTCCAATAGTCACAGATAAGAATCTTTGATATGAAAACGAATGTCGTGTTTACGCCGTCGGAGCACATAAGGCGTTATAATGTCGGATAGACACGTATTGTGCTGTTTCCAGACGCAAAAGGGTCGTTTCGCAAGGGCTGAGGATTTAAACGAGGTGTCGTTTGCTATCTGCCTGCTATAATTTAAATAAAAACACCTGTTTATCGAATTTGCAAAGAATTCATATCGATATATTAGAAGAAGAATATATTTCCAAGCTGATACCTATAAATGCAAGAGTGAACATTTTACGGTTCCATACGGTTTTCATACGTGAAAACAAACACATCTGGTACGTATCACTCCGAAGTCTATGTACTAAAGCTGATTAACTCAGGAACTACTCAGGTTAAAGACTGAAAATTAGTACGACACATAAAAGTCTTGTGTGTATATCTGCTTGCCAAGCGCGCGTATACTTATATATTGTGTGCGAACATAGTCATATCGACAGAGTATAGATTTTTCAGTCCTATAAGTTTACACATACATATTTAAGTAAGAATCGTATTTGTTATTATAAAGTAAGGTAAGGGAAGGAATGCTCCGGTGGTTCGGGCATGTGGAAAGAATGTATGATGAAAGAATGACTAAACAGATATACAATGCAAAAGTGGATGGATGCAGAAGTCGCGGAAGGCCACGACACACCTTCCATGATCTAATTGATCGTGTATTAACAGAAGGTGATGTCAGGAGCCTTAAGAACAGACGAGCGTGCATGACAAGAGCTATGAATGTCAAAGAAGCAAGTGAGGTGTGTAATAATAAACCTGTATGTCGCTCTGTTGTTCGTGCCTATCCCGCAAGGGACCTGGCGTGAAGTTATGCATGTATGTATGTATGTGTATTATAAAGTAACCATATGGCGGAAGTAGTCAATAACCGGATAGAGAATTCATTACAGTAGTAATCGGAAGTCATATAACCCGATTGGCAATGTAGAAGTGCTTATTATTGAGCTTAGTAATATTGGAAATGGAGTAATCGAAAGTTGGAAGTTTATAAGGGTGGCGTAGGTGGTGTTATGAAGGAAGTGATAAGTCGTGCCAAAGTATTACAGGATGGTGTCGCTGCGGATACGCTACGGGGACCTTATAAATACTCGGTGTTCAGGCAGAGGGAACAGTCGTCAACGGACAGTTTGCAACGAGAGTAATCTACACGGGTAGTCTTGGACGAGGAGCACATAATATATTGTGTTGATAATTGCAGTATTCTTGGAGGGCATTGCTCGACACCTGACAAGCGTGGATGCAACTCTTGGAGTTCTATTATTCCTAATATTTCTGTGTATTAGTGTACAATATTTAGTATTTTAATCATAATTATTCTAGTGTAATGAATGAGCTTTGATGGTAATATTATTATTGTATTATACGCAGCGTCATTCGTCCGGCGTGACGAACGAATGAACGTGAACTATGACCCTAAAGGCTCACTTGAAAATTATAATCTGTATATACACACATATGTTTAAATACATATATCACTAAATCCATAAAAATTTCTATCAAACTACCAGTTGTTAAACAATATGTTGACGAATTATTTCACATAAGTATTAAAAACAAACTGGGTCACATAAGTAAAATGTCATAACTCGAAAATCTTTGCAAAAGTTAGATGATTAAAATTGTGCCAACGCTCGCTCCGAGCTCCGAAGTATGCGCCAAATTGGAAATAACTGGGTGCCGCTCTGAATTTATTCTGATTGTCACCATTGAAGTTGCTGTAATTTTTATTCTGCATAATTTTATATTTCATACATAATTCATACGTATGGAAGTTAGTCAGACGCAGTTTTATTGTTCAAGTTTACTAAAAATTAAATATGAGAATAATTTGCATAATATTTATGGTCGGTATTAATACAATACGACGACCAGATTATGTGGCGCCAAAGGTGCGTATGACGCAAACTTGAGGAGGTCTAAGTCCATTAGTGGGAATGTATTGGCCGACCACCACTCTTGAGTTTCTTCAATCACTAAGATATATTTTCTTAAAATCTTCCTTATATAAATTTATATCTTCATGATAGAACTATGCTGGGATAATTATCTTAATTACAGCTCTTGGACCGGCTTGATCGGTGTGATACCACGCTCTCACGGAATATCGGCGTAAAACAGTCAGACTTGTGCTAATCGTATTTCGTGCGATGAGTGAGTTCTTTGGTAGTCTAATTCCCCCTCTCCGTATACCAGTCTTATATCCCGTCCCTTGTGTCCCATTCCTCTTGTATGACTCCTGTTTGTCATCCCCCTAACCCCTTCTTTATCCCCGTCCTAAAAGCTGGAAAAAGCGACGGTAACCATTTGCCTTGAGCTGTCTGCCTGTTTGCCAGCTTCGGATTAAAAATAATGTGTGTGTGTGTGTGTGTGCAGTTCACACGCAATAGAAGGAAGTGTGACGAGGGGTGGGAGGGATTCTAAATTTCGTAACGTACCATTTCATATATTACTAGCTGTCCCGACAGACGTCGTCCTGCCCGGTAAAAATAGGGGTTTGTCGCAGAGGGTTAATAATTTAGGGTTGTATGTATTTTTGTATGTTGTATCATAAAAAAATAGAAATTAAAAATGTTGTCTAAAAAATAAATAAAAAAATTTAGGGGTGGACTACCCCTAACATTTAGGGGGATGAAAAATAGATGTTGGCCGATTCTCATAGATACCGGATAAGCACAAAAAATTTCATCAAAATCGGTCAAGCCGTTTCGGAGGAGTATGGCAACGAAAACTGTGACACGAGAATTTTATATATTAGAAGATATCTTTACAATATCATTAAGCTTTATAACCCGAAAATTTAAGTATTAATAAAAACTTTAAATATATCCAATTCTATCTGTACGAGCATAGTGTTTGAATTATTAAATTCTATTCTATCTCATTCTCTCGCATGCTACTCCTATAGATTTATGCGTTTATCTCTTTTTAACTGACTTCAAAATAGGAGGAGGTTCTCATTCTTCGGTATATTCGTTACTCGGTTTCTCCATCAATTATGGACCGACAGATTTTTCTTTTATTCGAAATTTATAATACTCCCAAATTGGTCCCATTGTCACCAGGCAGGATCTGATGAGTGGATTCCAAGGAATTGGAGAACATCACGAAAACTGTTAACCAACTTCTATGAACACGATATCTGCGTGAGTAAAATTCTTAACCGATTTTTAAATTATTTTCTTTACTCGTAACTGTATAAGCTCCTGAAGTAGTCTCATGGTCACCAAGTCAGGATCTGATGGGTGAATCGGATCTTAAGGCTATCGAGCATTACCCTTATCAAAGAACGCCCTGCATTTAAATTCTTGAAAGAAATCTTGTATACGCGTGTAGCTATTACATTTTGTATAGATGCTTAATTTTTTACATGCGCGTTACGCGATTTCTTCATAAATTGTAGATCATTTTTAATTTTCTTTTTTCTATTCGTAAATATGTAAAGTCGCGAGGCGTTTCGTGTTCACTTACTCAGGATCTGATGAATCGATCCTAGAGAAATCGAGACTTATCTATGAGGATTTGATTTGTGGATCGCCAGGAAATTGAGAGCAATCCTTGTTGGAGAGGATATACAGACAGTGATGGCAAATTTCTGTACGTGTGCCAATTGTACAATTTCTACAGGTGCTTAATATATAACGCTATTAAAGAATTTGCGTAAATAAAAAAATATGTTTTCTAGGTATAATTGAATAAGAAATAAATTGAAATTACCTAAATCTAACAACTATTAACAAAAACTAAAATATCCTATAAATAAACCTAACTTAAAATTATAAATAAAATATTGGTCCCAAACCACTGTCACCTACCGGGAACGTTCCCAAAAGGCTGGCGGCGTTACGACGCTGAATAGCCATGCTTATCCTTTGAGCAAAATAGACGCCAGCCTTTTGGTCGCGTGAGAGGTCTATTAGGCGTTCGGCGACATCTCGATAAAGTTTTAGAGCGCTAGGACCCCACGGACCAAGAGTTTCCACTCCAAACGCCGCAAATGTGTAACAATTGCCGATGGCGGCGTACTTCTGGCGCTTGAGGGTCTCCTGTTTTCTAGCAAAACCGACTTCACACTAAAAACCAAAAAATAAATATTAAACCGAGTTCTTTCTACAAATCTTGAAGTCGGTGCCATGTAGGAGCAACAGATATTCATTTTTTCCACTTGGCTGCTGAACTTAAACAATATTTCATTAAAAGTTTACGCTTTACACGAATAAAAACTTTACTAGAATAGAAATTTGAATTGGAAAATTGTTCCACTTTAGAACTGAATAAGAAATTCGCCTTATTGTATCGAGCAAATCTTATTCACATTATAACTAGTAAATTGGTAAGTGATTTGTTATCACGCATTTACAGTTCCATAGTGGCGACAACCGTTCAATGTTTTCGTTATATATGATGATATGATGGTTATAGCTGAACAAAAAGTAAGTAAAAACATGTAATCTAAAATATTCATATCTGAAAAATACTCAACAGCTATTGTTATAGGTGTATTAACATTGGTTTCTAAAATACTGGTTTCGCCTAATTTAGGACCGACAAGAAATATAAATTACACTGTAAATGTTACTTACTTATTTTTATGAGAGAAATTTATATTAAAAATATTTTTTAATATTTCATAATTGTTTCAAAACTGTATATATTTTTGAACATTTGTTGTTTTAATATCGATTTTTACAAATAAACCACGTATTGCGCAAACCCCTCTTCTCAATCCCGAATCACACGCCAAGAAATGGGGATGGTACTTACCAAACGCCTTCGTGCGTGGACTCCAGCTAGGCCTAGCACTTGTAAATTGATGGTTTTTGTAGTAATAGCTAATATAAACACGTTTCACAGTTTAATGTATGATATTTAGGTCGTTTTGATTGTTCGATATCGGTATTAGGTTTTTGAGAGACGCACACGTTGGAATCCTCGACTCACTACTGCCGATTCGTTTTGCTTCACCGCCTAACGCCCTCTAGCGTTGGCTTTCCCAAGCCCCTCTATTCGCGACGATGTAACCGAGACAGAAAAAAGAGGCGCGCAATTTAAAATAAATGCATAAGGTAAACGATGAAGTTGGTACAATAATAATTCTGAAGTTGAAATGGGAGACAATATAACTCATCATCATCCGAGCGCTAAATCCAGGCTGCGTTTGGAGCATTCGCTTTTCTAGTTTTTCTATACCACTTCGTGCGGCCTTCAGCAATATATATATGTGTATATATATATATATATATATATATATATATATATATATATATAACGTATGTCACAATATATATACATTATACATACAAAGATAAATGATAGGAAGGACGGATGAGTGGACAGATATTGCGAAAATATGAGGTTTTCTTTTTTGTCGAAATGGTTACGAAACTCTAAAAATGTATAACATATTTACAACATCAAAATAAGTTATAAACCTTTTCAAGTACTTGTTCATTAACCGTCGCATAGTAACCTATTTTTATCTAAATTTCATTAATATTTTAATTTAAACTTTATTCTTGACTTCATTTCGATTTTTCATACAATGTCTAAGTAAAGAAGGATTTTAATAAAATTTCTACAATGGCACTCGTTAAAACTTCAATTAAAATCTTTAATTAAACCCATTTTAATTAAATTTATACTTCATTCCATAGTTGAAAGGTGATATTAATTACTCATCAGATAAATGGAAGAATGACAAAAATATTCAATACTACCTATTACCCACGAGTTCGTACGCATATATTATTTTATTTTCGAATGTCTTAAAAACAATGGGTCGCATATTGGGAATCTCATAAATTTAATCATCTACTTTACCCTCTCAACAAAAAATGCTGAGACTTGATGTACATTATTATCAATACAGACGTTTTCTTACATCTTCCATATCCTTAACTCAACTCTATTTCCTTGAACTCGTACGTCAGTCACGAAACGGTTCTCTAGAACCTCTGTTCCACGTTCGACAATAATCAAGTGGAACTTCTCATCGAGGTTTTCTACTTGCGCTTTGATATGGGGTTGCATAAAGCGTTGTAAAAGTTTAAGAGCTCACCAACACTTTGACCGTGCCACTGGTGTTACAAATGCCTACAGGCGACACTAAGCATCTTCCATCAATGGGCCGTATGCCTGATTGCCTACAAAAAGCATTAAACCTGATTTACTGCTATTACTTACGACTGTTTTAATTTGATATTTCGGTCACTTTAGTAAAAGCACTACATATTCTTTAAATTTAGTTTCAATTACATTCTTCGTATGTTTAGTTTACTTTCATTTGTGAATAAACTTTTCAAACTTTGTCGGCAGATGAAAGCATGGACTGCGCACGAGCAAGATGCAACATTGCCGTGCTGTCGAACGCTTCACGTAAAACACGCTGCTTACGCAAGTGCTCTCTATACATTGGTAAGTATTTATTTAACATTCTTAAAAAATTAAAAAAATTAGGTAACATCAAATTAAAGAACTAGATGAATACTTGTTTGAAAACAGAACAAAACGTTGAAATTTTGAAACCAACCAAAATTTGATATTTTTTTTATGTTCTACATGACTTGGTTTTGCAGATGTATATGGGCGATGTTAATCTGAGCGGTCTGCTAGTTTACTTGTAAACATAACAAACCCCTATAGGTGTACACTTACATAGGTAACATTACCAAAATAAATTTTGATGCATTCCTTCAATTATGTGAGTCAAATGGTTTCAAAGCGTACAGGGTATTATATTATATTGTAATTTCGTACGAGTTTTAAAAAGTTTTGTGTCCTTTATTGTCACTACTATAGGGGTTCCTGAACATTGCGCGAAATAAAAAATAAAAAAGTAGAAAAGTGGTCTTCCAAACAAAAACTATAAAAGCAAACAGTATGTAATGGTAGGATGATGTATCAAAATAATTGCTTTATTCAATTGTTTTTTTTTTAAGATCACATCAACGTATCTATTTGATAATAATATGTTGAATGTTAATTTGATTAGAATGGCGACAACGAAGATAAATTATAATTTAACGCTTAAATGAATGCTCGCTTTTTATAGTTGCACTGACTATTTAAAAGGAAGAAGATAAGTCTAGGCTAGCTTAGTGTCGAGTATGAAAAGGAATCATATTTGATGTCAAAATAAGTATTAGGCGGGAAGTCAGTATACAAATATATGTAAGCCAATTATGTAATGCATTGTTTAGTATGATATGATAATATCTGTGATATGTCAGAGAACGTTTTCCAAGTCAAAAATGAAATAGATTAGATAACGAAAAAAACTAAATAATTGAGAAACAACAAAGCAAAATAAGAGATTTTTTTAGTTTTCGAAAGAGTTAGTTTTTGCTATTGTAGGTAAATACATAGTTTATGCAACAAAAACACACATAACTCATGAGATTGTCTAAGAAAGGTCCAAAAATGCTAATGGATAAGATAAATACTAAATAATTGAGAAATAAAGCAAAGGAGAGAAATTTTAAGTTTTCGGAAAAGTTAGTTTCTGATTTAGTAAGTAATATATAGTTTACGTAACCAAAGTTGCGAGAGAACGTTGACAACAACCCACATAACTCATAAGATTGTCCAAGAAAGGATGTGTCATTAGTTTTGATTACGAAGGCGGCGTATCAGACAAATCATCGTTAGTGGTAGGCTTAGGCGGGACAGTTTGTGACGCGGGTAATAATTATGGACACAGCCTTGTGAGGATTTAAGTATCGGACTAAATTATTTAGAATATATAAATAAATATAAGCATAAGATTCAGCTCATCATTTTTTTATTTTAATAGAATCGTTTTATTCGTGGAAATTATTTCAAGATCAGGTCAACTTATTAATTATGGGGTGGGGTATAGTTATAGGACGCATTTATTTGTTATAAATAGATCCGAACTTTTTTAATATAGGTTAGGAGTCGTTACTTTTTATAACTACCCAATATTCACTTTGTATCTCAAATAATCAATAAATGCGCCTATTATACCGTACGTTGAATAACTAGGTTGTATAAAATAGGCGCTGTGGAGATTCGCTTGACGAATATGACAAGCATTAAAACAATGTCGAACCTGAATCACATATTAGTTTTAAATTTAATTTATAAATATTCAAATGGTTGTTTTAATATAATTGTTATTATTTCCTTTCTGTCTGTGTATTCTCATATCCTGCCTGAACCTCTTTTTAACAACTTTTTTCGTTGTCCAGCCTTTTAAGAAATCATTTGTTTGTTTTTATATCTAATTAATAGAAAATGTTAGTAATGTAGTAACTGGTGCAGATAGCTTAAACACAATATAGATATCAAACTCAATACGAAAAGTTGTGGTCGCAGTCTTTGTATCGCATGTTGGATCGCAGCCAATTTGATATAAGAAGACATCTGTCGAACTTAACAAAGAGATACCCTGAAGTTTAACATTTTGGAAGTACCAGATTGATCTTAGAAATTATACTTACAACAACTTTCTTTCGTTCCATTTCGTTGAGTTAGCGATACATTAGTAAAGATTGTGTTAGAAAAAAGCCTTGAAAACGATTAAGTGTTTTGTTGTAAATCAATAGTTAAACAGAAATGTGGGTTATGCTCAAGACAAAAGGTTACGTTTTTTGAAGTGAAACTTCTTTATAATCGATACCAAAAAGAGATAAACCCATACATCTATAGTTTCTATATAGGAACTAAGCCTGCGAGAGAATAAGATATGAGTTTTACATTGTGCAGCACAGATTAGAGTGTCAATAAGACCGATGATTAAACATAGCGCCAATTAGGACCAAAATAGAACTGACAATAACATTTTTCAAGACTAAATCAGTGAAAACTTGAAAGTTGATTTGAATTATAATATGTTGACGGATGTAGGCTAAGGGTCTTTATTTATATTATTAAAGTTAGAGAAGAATTATCTGGGAGTATATTTTTTGAAGTTTCATTTCTACTACGTGTAACACATACACAATTTTTTAAATTAGTTATTCATATTCCTCAGCTTACTGTTCAAAGATTTCAAATAAATTATATTTTCATCAGTTAGGACAATAAAGTATTTACGTATGTAGATATATGTGCTGGGACGTGTATACCCTAAGGATTGCCCAACCCAATCCCTGCATAAGCAAATACTTTTTACTAAATTGTTATTCAGAAAAGAATGAAATCTGATTTACAAGAACATTCTAGTTTCGAAGAAATATGACAAAAGTTTGAATCAAAAGTAAAGTTGTTCTATAAATTCAGTGGCTAGTCATATTTTTAGTAAATATTTAGAACAGTCAGTAAAGTTAGTATGATATTGAATGTTTTTAAAGACCACGGGCCATAAAATTGCACCGTACTTTTAGAGGGCTCGCGTGGGTCATGCAAAAGCCAACACATAGAGGTCCCTTGACAAATGTAATCTAAATGTGACGTGACACTGGACACTGACCGGCGATTATCCCTGTATGCACCATATAATAATGCGCCCAAACACAAGCCCCGGCCAGTGTAGGACTATTGTGGAAAATAAGAATAGAAAGTACCGGGCTATTGGGGTGAACTACTAGTGGAACTAGGGTAAAGGGTGGTCTGGTAATATGGCGACTATGCCGTCTGCTCGTCGGAATGTTCTGGGAACATTGAAAAATGGGCAGACGGTGATTCGCCACTCCCTGCATGGGTCCCAAGAAATGCCATAGAAGACAGGTGCATCACCCATGTTGCCTCTGTCTTCTATGGCGAGTTGCTAAAGGGTGTAGAAAAGTGGGCTGCATGTTAACAGGAGCTACTTCTGATGTAATGCCATTTTATCACTTCTACACCTAGAGTTTGAGTCTTAGCTCTAGCAATCTCAACTCCGTGCTGGCTGGCTAAGGCAAACACGGAGGAGGGAGCCTTGCCTTGGCTCCTGGTGTCGCTACTCACCTGAAGCTTCGCCATAACGCTCCCCTGCGGGCTTAGTGTGATTATTATTGAATAATTACAATAATGTTAATTTGTTATAAGTCTATGATGTAGTGAGCTCAGACTCTCATAGTTTTCCTTGCAGTCATAAGCTACTTTGGCACTAAAAATGTCCATGGGTCCCAAGTATCCGTGCAGGAACGGAGAAAGAATACAATTTCCTGCGGCCCGGCGGCCTGTCGTAAGAGGCGACAAAACAACCCACAGCCAGGTGGTAGGGCATTTGCCCGACTGGATGGCTACCACCCCTGGTCTAGAGTATGTCGCCATAACAGCCTTGTGTTGTGTTCCGGCATTAGTGACCAGGTTCCAGGCTCCCTAAAGAGAGCAGCAGCGCATTCGTAGCACCTTTGGTGTTGCAAATGTCCATAGGCGATGGTAACCGCTGTCCATCAAGTGGGCCGTCTGCCTGTCTGCTGATCTCCTGCAATAAAAAAAAAAAGTATAGTTGTGTGTAATTTGATGAAACACTTTTTATTAATTACCTATATTATATTTATTTTAATATTATACAGCAAGTACCTATTATTTTAAACATTAATCTTATTCTTACTACATGTTAATGTCTCAGTGTTCTATTTAAGAGGGGAGAGGAGGTCGGCGGTAAGTCACCGCTGTCACTGCTGTCAACCTCTATTGACAGTGACGTTTTATTCTACAGATTACATGTTACTACAGTAATCCTTCACGGCCAGTCCGCCAGTTTTGTCACCAAGAAACAAAAGAAAAATTATTTAAAATGTAATATCAGAATTAATTATGTACTAGGTGTTAGCATTTTCTTATATTTTCAGTGAAAATCAGCTATTTTGTAATTTTATATTGGTTTAGACTATATGATATATCTTACATCCACTCGCTTTTTCACACATCACACTGAAAAACTATAAAGTCCAAAGAGGTATCGTACACTACAAATCCATCGACACCAGATTATAATTTTATATAGTAACGATAATCTACTACATTTAAAACACATGAACTTTAAGGCGTTAATTCACCTATTTGTTATGATACCAGAAAATAACTCACAGCTGTATAAGATGACAAATTTCAATTCAATATTAATTAATAATGTCAAATACTAAGAACTGATGAAAACGACACGTAAACAATATATATTGACATCTACTGAACTTTCTCTCCAAAATATTCTCGAATTTCATGAACTAAGCGAAAGTTAATCAAGAGTCATAATAACTTCAAGCAAGACTAAACTTACTCGATATTAACTAAACCTTTATTATCATTAGCACTTGATACACAACCGAATAAAATGAGTTAACGCGTAAATATTGTTAATCATAATTAAACATAAATAACAACCACATTACACACATCACGCAACATCCTATTTCTCATATCCTAGAGCTAATACACTTAACTAGACGATGCTTGTTTCCGAGAATGCTTATTTTGTGTAATAATTACAGGTAAATATTTCCCGTATCTATCTTTAATAAAAGTGTAATATACCGTAGTGTAAAAATACTATGTATTTACAATTACTCTTAAATAACAATATTCAATAAACACAAATCTGATTAATAGCAGTTAATTAAATTATTGTCTGCTCATGTGAATTGTGAAGATCAAAATCTATTTTGGTTTTATCGAACAAGTAAAATAATTAAAAACATTAAATCAGACCAATATAATTGGCGATTGCTCGCCAAAGATTTTTGATATTATCATCTGCTTTATCTATCGTTAAAAATACAAAATTATTTTGTATAAGTTTAAAGGAAGACGACTTTTTTTACAAAAACGGTCTAGTTTGTTTGCTCCTTCCACACTAAAATGGGAATAAGCAAACTGTGGCGAAGATTTGTACTATGTACTTTTCATAACGATCATAAACACAAAATTCTTTTTATTATGATAATTGGGATAGGTTCTGTGATATACAGATCTTAGAATCTGTCCGGAGCTCCCTCAAAAGCACTAATGTCTAAATACACACAAAATAAAAGAAGTTTATTTAAAAAAATGTTTCAATGGAAAATCCCGATCGTTTAGCGACATATAACTCGTTTCACAATAGTCAAAGACTACTATAATTTGGCTAAGGCTTCTTTTTTATAACTTGAATATCATATATACTTAACAATAGTCAGATAACACAAATGGTGCAGTGTTATTTAAACAAGAAGTATAAAATACATCAGTTTCAGACAAGTATGTGATAAAATTTTAAAAAGGGGACAATCCTCTCGCTGCGACAATTCAAGATTAAAGAAATTAATTGCACTTCATTTAATGTCACGACCGCTAGAAAATAAAGTTTTTGCCAACGTCGCCAGCAAGTTACTTTTAACACTAGCCCTATTAAAATACGAGCGAGTGGGCAGAAAATGACGTCAAAATTCCCAGGGGCACAGTTAATTTCACAAACTGGAAGTTATAATAAATAATATTACGCAGTTTTATTCTACAACTAAAATATACATAAATTATAAATTAGTACAATGAAAAAAACTTTACCTAATTAATCTCGTTTTGAGAGCTCTTTGTAGAGGCTTATGGTCTAAGGAGTCCACGGTCCAAGGGTCTAAACAGCAATCGGTACAAACTAGCCTAGTTTTTAGTTATAAAAATATAACATTATTTTTTATTTTTTGTTTCAGAATATATCAATATTAGTGGTGCTTTTGTATAGTTGGAGAATTGGCGTCAATGCTAAGAGATATAAAGAGCTTGACGACGTATATTATGGTAAGTTGTAGCATGTTTTCATATTAAGAAAATTGATATTTTTTTACAAATACTAGATAGATACTAGGATTTTATAGGATTACTATACTAGGATTCATGGAGTTAATTGTACCTATTATTTTTTTTAGTTCTTTTCCACATCGATATTAAAGTTACATGTAAATTCTACAAATTCATTCATGATCGCCCAGCAGGGGAATATTTCTAAGCTAATATAATAAATGTTCGCGTTATATATATTTATATTATTTGGAATCAATTAAACCCCTTTAATCGCTCTAAACATTTCATCAATACAAAACCCTCGTCGTAACTTATAGTGGCTCCTAGTAAACTTATATGAGATATAAACTATCTTCACCTCAAAGCAAATTAACAACTACACACAATATGAAATTGATTTATTACACTGTTACTATGCTTGTTATTTATTTATATATATATCACCCCAAAACATGAAACAGCTGAAGCATAAATGTAAATTTGCGTCGTTCAATCACCATTCATATAATTTTTTACAATAAAAAATTTACTCGTCATACTTTACAAATGCGAAATTTTGTACATTTCCCCAGTCTCCCCAATTATTGGACGGGAACGTGAAATGATTGATGGTCCACAAAAGAACTCAATTTGTTGTACGAAATGAAATATGCCTTGTGAACGCGACTACAGCGCGCCACAAGATTAATTTATGTTTTTGGTGAATTATTTACTAATAGTTAATATCACCTTAAAGCTTATAAGTACAACCCTCGTTAAATTTTATGGAGACGAAACTTTGCGCGAGCTATATATACTTAAGATTAGTTTCTACGTCTACATCTACCTTGTGAATAAGCACATTGTTGTCAATCTGATGAAATGTTCATAATAATAGACATACGTGTCAATAGGTCGATAAATTCATAACTACCTCCCATGAACCGCAAGCAATCCTCTGTAATATGTCAAATGTTAGTGTCAAACCATGCTTTAGTATTTTGACACTAACTTTATGCACCTTCATTAGCTGCCAAAGTCACTGTCCAAACCTTATTGGACGCATCCTTTTTAGAATTGAGATTCTTTCATGTAAGTTCTTCTTTTTCTTGTTTATATTAATATGGTTTCTTAAAAATAACACGTATTACCACACCAAATATTTCTTTTCTTTTCTTTTAAATACGCATATAATTATACCATTATAAAGGAATTGGTCCTTCGAGCCGGATGAATCACACGTTTATTACGAAACATTTCTGTTCATTTAATCTATACTAATATTATGAAGTGTAAAAATTTGTATTTTTTTATGTTTGTAACGAATAAATTTAAAACAACTGGACCGATTTCAAAATTCTTTTACCAAGAGTGCTGTATTATGCCAGATTATATCAAACTAAAACTTCAATAATGTAACTCAAGGTGTAAAAAAAATGGGTTTGAGTGGGTTTAGGGATGGTTTAGATTTTAGATTAACAATTTCAGCCCGTAGGTGGCGCTGGGATCGGGTTCTAGCTTTTCGTTTTTTTTCAGGGCAGGACAACGTCTGTCGGAACCGCAAATTTCTTTATAAATACACAATCTAATTAGACAACCAATACGACTCAAAGTTCATATTACCAATTGTTCTAACCTACCCGCTACGGTAGTACACTGCGCATAAAATTTCAGTGTTTATACTATGACCTAAATCTGCCTGGCTCGAGTTTAAATCGATGAAATAAGTCAATAATTCCCATTGAGTATTTTCTTCTATGAATATACCAGTAATCCGTCTCTAACAAACGTAACGGGTATAATGTATGTTCCTTAAAAAAGGTATACCCAAGCCGCTATGCAGTGAGATATTTACGTGTTATTAGATTTGATTACAAAGTAATTTAGAACCAGCCCTAAAATAATTAAACCTAAATAAAATTACCATCTTAATAATGTTTTTTTATGAAAGCTTTCGCATAATTAGCATGAATTTTTTTGTAACATAAAATTTTTGACCAAAACAAAAGTCTCTTTGTACGTCAAAGTTGGGAGAAAGTTTCGTTCGTTTTATAGGAGTTTTCTTAGAAAGTCTCATCCAAATATAATCAGGCCAAGTAGGCCTAACCTTTATTTTTCAAACGAATGAACTGGAAAATCGTGACAATACAGTCGTATGTGTGTCAAAGCAAATTGAAGCCAGTAAAATTTCTTTTGATGTATTTTTGTGTTTAATTCAAGCCCAATTAAAGAAATAAAAAAGGAAAACGTTTATTTTCCAAACAAAAGGATAAAGGCAATAATTATGTATTTCAATATAAATTTTATACAATAACTAGCTGTCCCGGCAGACGTCGTCCTGCCCGGTAAAAAATAGGGGTTGGTCGTAGAGGGTTGAAAATTTAGGGTTGTATGTATTTTTTAATGCTGTATCATAAAAAAATAGAAATTAAAAATTTTGTCTAAAAAATAAAAATTTAGGGGTGGACTACCCCTAACATTTAGAGGGATGAAAAATAGATGTTGGCCGATTCTCATAGATACCGGATAAGCACAAAAAATTTCATCAAAATCGGTCAAGCCGTTTCGGAGGAGTATGGCAACGAAAACTGTGACACGGGAATTTTATATATTAGATTTTCTTTTCCTCGAAATTTTAATAAGTTGACTGAAATTTCATCGATGGAAGGGGAATATCAAATAAGTAAACAATCTGCCAATACAAAACGAAACCGTCCGTACAATATGAAAGAAAAATGTTTATGCAAGACCAGACACAAAGAGAGATACAAAATAATAAACATAACAAATAAATTTTGGTGTCTTAAAAAGGGCATGCTTTGTTTGCATAACGTTGGTTTCATACAACCAAGAACGACCTTCCGCAAGTGATGTCACAGCTTAGCTCCACAAAGCAAATTAATGTATGTTATCATTATCTAAAACTTTGCTTGCGTTTTATTGCAAATTTAACTTATACAAATAATGATAATCGGTTTACTTTTCAGGCTGTGAAGAGCGAAGAAACAAACATGCAAACAAAATCATTTACATATTTATGTATTTACACATCTTTTGACTTATATTATTATTATTTAGGATTGCCATATATATTTTAGCTCCATCCTTTACACAATAATTCATCCATCTCATTTTTGGTCTACATATGTATCCTTCAATCTTCTAGTTATATTCTTTATGCCACATAATCTTTATCTCATTTTATTATACTTTACTACTTTAATGTTCTTACTCTCAATTTTTTGTTTCTATATTAGGATGTATGAATATATTCTGTAAAGGGTTTGATTCAATAGGAAAGGAATCGAAAGTCACAGTTTAACCCATAAGTGTAGCATTATCAAAAACTTTTTCAACTTTGTTACTATTTCAATATATCCTTTCACGATAAATCATTCTGTTGGAGCAATAACTCCGGACCGGTTTTCGGGTCTGACGTTAACAGAATCTATTATTTTTGTTTTAATGAAAGGAATAAAGTTATGATGAATATCTGATTTTTTTGAATTTATTGAAGGAATTCGTTAAGGATTTACCACGGTTACAATGTACTCTATTGCGAACTTTTATTCGAAGATATGCAAATTTTAAATTAATAAAAATTTCAGACAAGACCTTTTGCTGGTGACTTTACTTGCATTTATGTAGATTTTGTAAATGAGTTCAGGTTGTTTATTTATCCTATCTATACATTCTATCCCTCAAGATCAATACTTCTAGAATGCAGTTTTTTTACGTGGCCCACAAGAATCAATTGGCAGAGACCGTCACGTAAGGAAACAATCGTTATGCCCTCTCCAGGCAACTTTTAAGGCAATCTTTATTATTCAATTTCGAACTTTAGTGCAATAAAATAAGAAAAATCTGTATAATGAACGGTGTTTTGAAATTAAAAGGTCTCGTGTTCAATTAACCGGCCTTACCATAATCGGCCGCATTCGGGTACAGTCGCTGCACACGTGCACATGTGTTTAAATAATTGACTATTTTATATTTTATTTTTGTAATAAATGTATACTTTTCGTTTAAGCATCTCGCGCTAGGTGAGAAAACCTTACTTAAATTGAAAGTCCTAACAAAGTCTTTTTCAATATCATAAAATTGGTATCAAACTTATCAGGACTTAGGATGTAGTATTCTTCTTCCTTGACACTACCTACCTAGTTTATCTCTAGTAATTTGTGTTCTATATCTAATAGTTTTTTTTAAATATTAAGCTAAAAATAACATCGTATGTGAGATGACCAACTGGCTGAACTTTAATCCCAACGAAGCATTGACCCTCTGTAGCTCGATTAATAGTGGATATGTCCTTGTTCTGCCCTCCAGTAATTTATCCAACAGGGTACAAAAAGTGCCACCTTGCTTTCTATATGTATACAATGTACATCTATATATTATGTTTCGATGAACTCTGTTAAACTAATATTGCGTGATTAATTGTATTAAGAAATTTACATAGGTTATCTATAGAATTTATAGTTGAGGGATTTCTATATTATATGATATTCTATAAGAGCGTAGTATCACAGACAGACCATAAAAACTTGGAATCAAGATAATAATTTCAGCATGGCTCTATCGCACCAGTCACATAAAAAAAACAATAGTCATGTACGATGTTACATATTGTGAACCGGTATATAAAATTAACCTTCTTATCATATTACATCCAAATAGACGTAGTAAATTTTGATTAAAATGTCTGTGATATAAATAAAAAGACAGACGCGCTACCAAATCAATTTTAATATGCCTTCATTATTACCAAAATGGCTACAAAACCTTCTAAGGAATCTATATTATCTATATCTATCTGTATATATATTAAAAAATCCGTGTCACATGAACTCCGAAACTATTCAACCGAATTTTGATGTTTTTTTCTGTTTTGCTAAATTTGTTCAACTTAGGACATAAGATAGGTTTCATGTTAATTTATAGTAAATAAGCTTTTTTTTAAAAGATTTTTATATACAAGAATTTCAAGTTCTGAATCATCATCACATCATGTAGCAGCAGGGTGCTAGCCAAGACAAGTAAAACAAGGCCAAACACGACGGGTCTATCTTGTTTAGTACAGGAGTTCCTATGACCACCTTCCATCTCCATCATCAGATCATTTTTTTTCTATCGGATACATTTCGGGAAGTGTTCCTTAGAATTGCACGGTTGATTCCTCCACCCCCTATTCAGACGAACCGGTTTGCGCCACTCTTACATGGTGGAAACACCACCAGTCAGAACTAAGCGTTTCGCTTCATCTTTTCTGATGCGCACTGCCGAAGAATGGAATAATATGCCGGAGTCTGTTTTTCCTGACAAATAAAATCTTGAAGTCTTCAAGTCACGATTGAAAAGATATCTTCTAGATAAGCGTGCTCCATCCTAGACTGCGTCATCACTCAACATCAGGTGAGACAGTGGTCAAACACAAACCTATACTTCCAATAAAAAAAATAACTTTCAAGATTCCACCCGAACTTACATACATACATAGGTTCATCTATTACAAGTTAAATAAAAGGTCTTATAAATTATAATGATGCGAGGCTGCGGGCAAAAACTGATACTATATAACTCAAACTATATCTCTTTGTTCCTCCCCCTCTATACGAACTGTAACATACCGTTACATCACCAGCCAACGGAGCAACGTTTGCGAAAGTGGATGATATATCGCATTTCTTTGACTGCGTGATATCGCGGTAAGTGAAATTTCTCTACAAAGGTCTTATTTCGCGTTATTTTTCATAAGGATATCTCAGAAATGTTACCTGTCAAGAACAAAATCCGATTTTCCATGAAAACATTATTATTCCCCTTACAACGTATGTGCATGAAAGCCTTTCCTTTAAGTAATATTACCGAAAGCACATATCAGATTTGTTTTGATAGAGATTATATGATACTACTTACCACGCGGCTTTTAGCGTGTAAATCAGATTGTATTATTCAAATCCATATACCACGGAAATTAGCTTATTTTCCTTTATAAATGGTTTCCATTGTCATTCCTGTTACAGAAAGTACCGTATGTATATGGTTATATAAATAACTAGCTGTGCTCGCGACGTCGACCTCGTGGAATTTGTTTTCAAAACCCCTCCGATTTTGAAACATTCTTCATTGATGTTCCGCCCCTATTGATCTTAGCGTGATGATATATATAGCCTAGCGATTAGCCTTCCTCCATAAACGGGAAATTATTGTCTATTTTTGATATAGCCTATATTAATTAGGGATAACGTATCATTCGAATGGCGCAATAATTTTTGAAATAGGTCCGGTAGTTTTTGAGTTTCTTCGTTACAAACTTACAAAAATACCCGGCCAAGTGTTGTCTGGAAGAAATCGCTTCTCAGCGATAAGGTCGCCCGTTGTACTATTATATCTTTTTCTACTTCTGTTTATATTTGCTGTTTCACACTAAAGAAATATCTATATATCTAAACATACAAAAATTCAAAAAATCTTTCCTTTTTATGTTATAAGTATACATAAGAAATAATGTTGTGTATAATAAAACTGTTGGACATTATTACCACGAAATTTGCTCCTTACATGTTGGTAAGTGAAATGGTGTACCATATCATTATATTAATTTTGCTTTGGTAATTTTATTGATAATGATTTAATTTTCAATAACTGGAACTATAAATAAATCAATTATTATCTGTGGAATTCACGCATTTGGACAATATTACTATCCACAAAAATGCATGAATTCCCCCAAGACCTGGGTCTAAGTTTAACCAAATCAAGCACCAGAAACATAGTAGGTTGTACTATATAATAACTTATTTTTTGCAAGAGAATTTTTTTAATAAGAAATATAAATAAGAATATAACATTATTACTCAATTAAGGAAATGATCGACCATTGTATGTACCATATATCTTTAGAAATAAGAGGGTACATAACAAAATTAATTGTTAACTTTAAACGGAAACATGACAAGAACATCTTTGCTACCAAATAACTGTAACACAGCTTTTCCATCTATAGTAAAAAAAAACCCTTTAATAAATATGTCTCTCAAGATCATGGGCGATAAAAATGCCCTGGACTTTTGAAGAGATTAGGTAGAGGTCCCATGTAAATTTTGTGTAACCATTGAGTTATAATCTAAGGATGTGACACTGACCGGCGATTATCCCTGTCTGCACCATATAAAAATGCACAAGCCCTGGTCAGTGTAGTATTATTGTACGAAATGAAAACAAAAGATACCGTGCTATTATTATTATTATTGGGATGAACTGCTAGTGGAACTAGAGATCTGGTCTATGGGACTACGACTTCTGCCCGTCGCAATGTTCGGCTCTCCCACTTTATTGTTATATTTTGTAGTAAGGCAAAATTAATTAAATTTAATTATTTTCCGTGTCATTGTTTTCAAAACAAAAGGATTATACAGATTTAGAGTGAACAAAAAGCGGTTGAATACCGGAACTCCCTGGGATCCATTCGATTATTTATTGAGCCCTATAAATCTCAAAGCCCGAACCAACGTTTAACTGTGTGACCAAGTATTACGTAACAGGACATACCTATATTCTGCTACTTAATTCTGTGTTCAACGTCAATAAAATTTTAATGTACAGTTGTGGTATGAAAGGGTTCGCCAGTTTTCAAATTAATTCATTTAGCGTTCCGCGAGAACAAGTTAACTTTTCATACGAAATCGCAGAAGAGACTGTTCCACGTTAGATTATGTTTAACTGTTCGAAAATATAGTCTAAAGTTGCTTAGATTCTTTGATTTTCTATCTTGTATATGAAGATTGTTTTCAGATTACCTTTATATTGGTTTTAATAATTATGATAAGGGTAATGATTACATTCTCTTTATTTCTGATGATTAAAAGTGTTGTTAAACTCAGTGTCTGTCACTGTCAACATTTCAATTTTCATTATTCACGCTTCTGTTTTATAAAAATAACATTTAAATTGACACTGTTTCTTGTGCCAATGCAAGCAAAAGTCGACTTAACAGCTGACATACATTTTCATACCCCGACTGCACCCATAACGATCTGATTTGAAAAATTCTTTCATTGTTAGATAGCCCATTTATTGAAGAAAGCTATAGGCTATATATCATCACGTTAAGACTAATAGGAGTAGAACACCAATGAAGAATGTTTCAAAATCGGATTTTTTTAAAACTATTCCACGCGGACGAAGCCGCGGGCAGAAGCTAGTATCACTACCTTTTCTTATTATTCCTCCGACTTTCGAAATAACAGTAACGCTTGCAATGTTTAAAATCACAGTCTATATGAAAAGTGATTTCAATTTCAAGAAAATACTTTGAGAAGTCGCTTAATCGTCCCAATTCTCATTAAGCGAAACTCATTTTGAACTTTACATCTACTTGGATTGTGGCTGAGGAGGCAATAACATTCTGTATATTAGATGCCAGCGCATGAAGAAGTTGAAAAAGCAACTTTCAAGATGACAAGAGTGAAAAGTGACAATACTTTGGTTTTTTTTTCGCTAAACTAGACATCGGACTAAAATTTTGTGCAGTTTAGAAGAACTTGAATTTCTAGCAATGTATTTTTAGACCGCTCTAATTCTTACTCGTGTCTTTATATATTTATATTTTTACTTTCTATATGAATTAAATACGCAACTGTAACGCTGAAATCCATGTTGCTTCTTTTCTTTCCAAAAGCCGAAATTTTTTTTTTTTTGCCTAACTTTAGGAATGATAGGTTACTGGTTAGAAAGTTTTACCCCTATTTCACATCCTTGAAGATTAGTTTTGAGGTCAGTTATTTTTTTTTACTTTACCAAGTTTTATTAAAACCCGTTCAGAAATTTGGTAATCGATGTTGCCGGAAGCGTGGTTGGATAAATCTGTTGAGAATATTATTTCATTAGTAATATTACTAACATTAGTAGTTTAAATTAGGTATTTTGTAAATCTTCTATACTAATAAAATTGATGTGTGTGTGATCTTATGACTTCTAAATTAATACTAAATATAAATAAAAAAATGCAACTTATACTAAGCGTAATGATAAAACGCCGTTATTACATTTTTAATCTCTCAGTCTACTTTATATTTTGTGTCGAATAAACTCCGAAAAGGCCCCATAAATATAAAAAAAATATTTTTAGAAATTAACACAGAAACCTAATATATAAAATTCTCGTGTCACAGTTTTCGTTGCCATACTCCTCCGAAACGGCTTGACCGATTTTGATGAAATTTTTTGTGCTTATCCGGTATCTATGAGAATCGGCCAACATTTATTTTTCATCCCCCTAAATGTTAGGGGTAGTCCACCCCTAAATTTTTTTATTTATTTTTACCGGGCAGGACGACGTCTGCCGGGACAGCTAGTATCTTATATTTTCAAATTATATTTTGATATCTTACAATATAAAGTCCAAATGCGTGGAAGCGAGTGGAAGTCACCACTAGTAAATTGCTACACAAAACTCTTAAAAGATTCGATAATTTCATTGTATAGTCTTCGGCAGCCATTTGCAATCCACTGCTGGACGTAGGCCTCCCCAAGACGGCGCCACTCCTCCCTGTCCTCTAATTTCCTCATCCAGCACCTACCGGCGACCTTGCACAGGTGATTCATCTGGCTGGAGGGCGTCCTGCGGCAGACGTGAGCACTGCCACTTCAACTTGCTAATTTTGCGAGCTATGTCGGTTACCTTGGTTCTCTTATGGATATCCTCATTTTTAATTTTACCCATAAGAGAAATAAATACCCAACATAGCTTGCTCCATAGCCCATTGAGCGACGTGGAACTTATGGATCAATCCTGCCTTCAGTGTCCATGTCTCGGTCCTGTAGGTCAGGACAGGGAGGCCGTACTGCTCGAAGACTTTTGTCTTTAAGCATTGCAGAATTGTCGACGAGAAGACTTGACGAAGTATACTATTAAAAAAACAAACACGGGTGTGTTAACTTAACTAATCTTAGTTGAACTGTTCAATGTTGAATGTTGAAATGGTTTAACTTGAGAAAAGCTTAGGTTATTACTCAAAATATTATGTAAGTATATGATTATGTAAGGAAAGGTTATTTTAAATAATATCTTTTATTGATTATAAAATATAATTTATTCTTAGTTACAATTCTTGAACATGTACTGGCGGCAGATAATGTCATCATTGTGGCGATATAAAGTTGTTCCTTATTTATTTACCCACTGCGGTATTGAGTAATCAAAAGGTTGCTTGTTCTTGAAGTGTTAGAGAAATTAAACCACGTTTTAGATTTTAACTCTTTACACAGTACATTATCCACACCTAAATATACGATACATTACACTTTACTTAAGATGTATGGGCGGATGTGTTACTCAAGACAAAACCGATCTGTCGCAATTACCGGGTAAGACTGCCGAACGCATGTCGTTTTTGCCCGAACGCGAAAACTGCTGACAAAGCAATTTGGGTCAAAACAATTTACATTAGAATTTTGTGTATATACATTATTAGTATTTAATAAGCGCGGCTAGCGCTGTGGGCTGGAGTGAGAGAGAAGGAGTCTGCCTACGGCTGCCGTATGCGTGAGAGAAAGGGAAGCCAGGCAGACTGGCGCCGCAACGCGTTACGGAACGAAGTGGTTTACCCTCCCATGAGAAGTTATCGCTTCAAAAAGCTATTTGTAATATTCGCAATACATGCTTAATTAAAAAGCGGTACGGGGATTGATGAAATGTTCAAAATTAGCTGCCGACGTTCATACCCTGATAAATTCTTAATGCAGCACACCTGACTAGCGCTACTCGCGACGACGCGGGCGGTACGGTAATTTAACGAGCTTAGCTGATGCGGTTCTGAAATCTAAGTCATATTATATTTATAAACAAACTTTATAGATAGAGAGATAGAGAAGAGATTTGTATATCTGAATTATTCAAGTAAGACTTCAGGGTCGAGTCCTATGCTAAATAGCGAAAAACACCCAAAGAAGTCTCGAGGCCGATTTTACGAAAACCAAAGTGGTATAAAAAGATATTTGAAAAATTATATAACCTTAAGCAAGTGAGGTGTGTAAGAATAAGCCTAAATGGCGCTCTGTTGTTCGTGCCTACCCCGCAAGGGACCTGGCGTGAAGTTATGTATGTATGTATGTATATAACCTTCTCAGGAATCGATTGAAAAATAAACACATCCTGTGTGTAGCTTGTAAGTATCAATTTTAGTGAAGAAATGCCAAACGGCAAACTGATGCAAAAAGTGTTTTTTTTAATCAAAATATTCTATTTTCTACCCATTAAGGAAACCTCACCTCATTATTTTCATTATTTTAATGATCAAAATTATACAATTTTAATAGATGTGTAAATAATAATATTCGAAACGAACGTTTTTCACCCATATATCAAATCAGACAATGGGTAAATATTGATTGCGTACAAATGAGGTGCGATCAAATGATCGGCGCAATTTGATGAAAATTGGCCACTTTTTTATTGCGAAACTGCGAAACAGTCGGACGGCTTTCAAATGACATTTATTTATTTTATCATTATTATTACTTTATTCCCAACATGCTATCACTATTCATTATACTTATTCGACAATTCGTTATTATTAATAAAGTGACATTCATAAAATTTATATTTGTATTTAACTTTGACACAAAGGTGACAAAATTATGCAACAATTGTGATGATACAGGACAATTAAATAAAAATACAAAATATGTATAAACCATACTAGGGTATAAGAAAATTTGTATGTCAGTAAATGACGAAACATGTTCTCACTATTATAAGACCTTGATTTTCATGTTTCATACTAATAAAGATTTCATTTTCATTTTATTCAAATGAACAGTGATTATCGTTAAGGTTCCCTATCGTATTATATTATATAGTATCATACTGTACTTTAGCCAATTATATTACATATTACTGAAATATAATATAGTACAAAATGTGGCTATAATTAATTTCATCATTAATTCAATTTTCGCGCTTTTTGTTTAGATGCTTATAATTATTTTAAAAATGATATTAAATACCGTTCAATGTTCATCTTGCAAAACACCACTCGCTCGTGTACTGTGCTCAAACGTAGTGCTGCTTAAGGGCAATAATAAAGAAAATTATTCCATTATACGCACATTGAAGGGTTTTGTAAACTTTTGTCTCTTTGTCTATGAATGGATGCTATAGACATTTTCCCCAGGAAATTGTATTCTATATTCCGCATACGTAATATTGACATTCGTAGCATAAAAACGTGATGGTAAACAAATTTGGTCAATTTATATCTTCGAAACAAGCGAGACAATGCAATCCATTTAGTTAGCCTGTATATTATTAATCAAGTGGCTTTATTGACTATCAATATTGGAAAAAGCATATAAATCAAGCCCCTATTGCCAATATCGAAGTATTATTAGAGTAATAACTCGGGTAATATAACGCGTCTATGGATAAGATCTAGCGCTATTGCCCTACTGATGTTACATAATAATGTTACATGCCGACAAAACATCTGCCTGCCATAAACCTGGTTTATTACCTTTCCCGCATATGGAATTCCTTTGTTTACTTTGTGTTTTGTTTGTGTAATTGATAAAATTTTGTATTGTAATTGTACTCGATTTATGGCAGTTATTAGGCAGGTGTGTCGAACTAATTCTTAGAGATCATTATTTTTCATCGAGGCTTATTGTATTTGTACAGAATAAAAGGAATACCCAAACGGAGGGGTGAGGCAGTTAAGCGAGGATTACGATACGAGCAGAGACGTACATTCGATGAGCGATATAGTGACGGACTTTTCGCGTGTTATTCAATAGTACAGTTTGTACTGGTAATGTCTAGTTATATTTATACTCGTGTTATATTTGTTTATATAGTACATACAATTATCACGTGATGACTATCAAGAAAAACATTGATAGTTTTAAAAGACATCAATTACCTTAATTATGCCCAATAAATAAAGGTAATACATCAATTTGATAGCTACTATGATGGCATTAGTTCAAGTAGCTATATTTAGGTCTCTCGTAAATCAAAGTAAATTACCTAAAGTGCTTTGATTAGATTGGGCTACTTTATAGAGGTTTTATATGAGTAAAGTAAATAAAAGTAACTAATTTATGTTTTGAACGGGTTATAAAAAGCCAAATCAAGTTCAATGTAATTTAATATTTTATTCCACCCATAGCCCGTTGGCTGAGGTAGGCACCAGCCTTCTGATCACCTGAAGAGTCGACGAGTCGTTTCGATAATTATTATAATTACAGTATTAAATATTGCACACTAATACACAGAAATATTAGGACAACTCCAAGAGTTGCATCCACGCTTGTCATATGTCGAGGAGCAATTGGCCCTTCAAGAATATTGCGATTATCAAGCAGTAATTATCGACCACAATACATTATATGCTCCTCGTCCAAGACTACCCGTGCAGACTCTCGTTGTAGATTGTCGGCTTAAGACTTGGTTGTAGACTGGTCCCTCCTGTGCTAGAAAATCGCCTATTTTAATAGGTCCCCGTAGCGCGCCGCAGTGACATCATCCGGTAATGCTTTTGCGCTACTTCAGTTTCACTTCCTTTATAACACCAACTTCCACCATCTATATTAAGTTCCAACTTCAGGTACTCCATTTCCTACATCCGTTAGCTTGATAATAAATGCTTCTACATTGACATCCGGTTGTAGGACTTTCGATTACTACATTTGACTACTTCTGTCATATGGTTACTTTATAATAACAAATACGATTCCTACATGTACATATTATAAGTTCAGCAGACAGGCAGACAGCCTACTTGATGGATAGCGATTACCATCGCCTATGAGCATTTGCAACAGCAAATGCACTGTTGCTCTATTTAGGGAGACTAGACCCTGGTCACTAATGCCGGAACACAGCTCAAGGTTGTTATGACAGCATTCTCTAGACCAGGGGTGGTAGACATCCAGTCGGGCAAATGCCCTACCACCTGGTTACATCCTAGCGATAAATTTTGATTGGATTAGGAACGTCCACTCCGGATTCCGGGATCTGCTTCCATATAATTTTTCTTGAGTATTTTTTGCGATCTTCAGCATCCCTTCTTGTAAGACTTTGGCACGTATATCATTGTGACGCGGGTGTAATGCCCTAGTATTTATTTCATTAATTAATAGCAATTAGTAATAATCATTGTAACTAATTTGATGTTTTTAAATTTTTATTAATATAAAACTGTATAATATGGAAATAATTTCTGAAATAAATGAATTATTATTATATTATTATATCCTTCTTCACATTTCTGCTGTACCATTCCAAAACTTTGCAACTGATATTGGCTTTATAATTAATGTTTATGATTTTATTGTCACACTAGTTATTTGCCGATTGTACTTGCCGAAACACATAAATATTACGTTAATGCTGTGATGTAAAACTTGCGGCCTATTCGCCTTCGAGTCTTAGAGCGATCTCTTCCAGGCAACCCGGGCCATGGATTTTATGAAGGAAAGTCGCAAGTGTATGACGGTAGTCTGCAAATTAAATACATATATAAATAGGATATATAAATATCACACAATACATATACCTAAAATGAATTTAAAAAAGGGAGAATACACAATGACATGTATTAATATTATATATATATATATATATATATATATATGTGTGTCGAATTCACTCCCGCCGGGAGCGGATGCCACTCGGATAATAATACGACAATAATCTGAAATGAGATAATCAAAGTTTCTTACACTAGAATTATTACAATTACAATATTAAACACAGCACAATAATACACGAATTATTAGGACAATTCCAAAAGCTGTTTCCACGCTTGTCAGGTGTCGAGTAGCAGTATGCCCCCAAAGAATACTGCTTATCGCACAGTAATTATCGACTACAATATACTATGCGCCTGTTGTCCAACAGAGCTTCCGCTCTTTTTCAACCGATGAACGTAGAATTATGGTTGTAGACTCGTAGACTGTCGGTTTAAGACTGCCTGTACTAGGGTAACAGCCTTGCAGATACTTGTGTAAGAAAGTACCAAATATACCAAATATTAACTATTTGGGCAGGGTTTCCCCTTTATTGCTCAGCCTTTGGTGTGACCATTCACACCGCACAGTAAGCAATGCACCCCGTCTTCACGCCACACCGCCTTTTGTACGAAAACTACCCTACAAAACAATAATATTACATTATTGCTTAAAATAGCAATTACTTCATAATGTTGCCAGGATCATAAAAATAATTATAATAATTAGTTACTCCATTTCCGATATTTGTCAGCTGGATAATAAATGCTTCTACGTTGACATCCGGTTATTCGACTTCCGATTACTACATTTGACTACTACCGTCATATGATAACTTTATAATAACAAATACTGTTCCGACATATATACTACTATATCCATAATTAATAAAATACTAGTACATATATGTAATTTCCTAATTTCATCATTTTCTTTAGTACATATGTAGGACGAGGGAGCCACCACTAGTCAGTTAATCCTAATGAATAATACAAGTGACCCTCTCAAAGAATTCTCATTCATCCAACCACCATTAGCCAGAGGCACTCAAACTGTAAGAGGGTCGTACGACTTAAATCACACGTAATAAAGCATCGTGGACATACGAAACAGCTACAAAGAGTGTAATGGCCTTTGCCTCATACCTAATTCATGTACTCGCCTTTATTTCTATGGAATTTTCCTAAAATTATATTTAACTAACAATGACAAGAGCTATGAATGTCAAAGAAGCAAGTGAGGTGTGTAAGAATGGGCCTGTGTGGCGCTCTGTTGTTCGTGCCTACCCCGCAAGGGACCTGGCGTGAAGTTATGTATGTATGTATGTAACTAACAATAAGTAGTATGTAGCTTTTAAATCATAGTTAGCGTGGCATATTTTTCACCTAATAAACGCATACAAATTATCATTTTATACTTCAATAAGTAAATGTATTTATGTATATCGGCTTCATGACAGATGGGCGTACGGGCAAAAGTGCAGTTTTACACAAGGGACAAAGTTGTGAATAAAACAAACTAGTTGATTGTATAAGGCTGAAATTTGGAATACCCTTCTAATTAGGTACACTTGCAAACCGGTAAGACTTTCTAAATTGTAATTTGCATAGATTTTAGTATACAACAAAAAAATGTATTTTTGCGTATACGCCCATTTGTTATGAAGTCCTCGATATTATTATCAAATCAGACACATCCTTATATAATTAAATTATTAAGTATATCGTAAACTCATTATTCCATGTCACAATATAATTATTCCAGTATCAAAGCATTATTTACACTCCGAAAGTTAATAACTGAGTAAAAATAATTAGTGCTAATCAAGTAAACAGTACACATAAAACAATAATAAGAATAATATATACCCGCAGGGGGGCTTTGTGGCGACCCGTAGGGGGGCTTTGTGGCGAAGCCTTAGGTGAGTGGCGACACCTCGTACCTGACTCCGGGGGCCAAGACACGGCCCCCGCCTCCGTGCTTGCCTTAACCAGCCGGCACGGAGTGGAGATCGCTAGAGCTAAGACTCAAGCTCCAGGGGTGGAAGTGACAAATGGCCTAATGTCGTAAGTAGCTTCGGTGAACCTGCAGCCCACCTCTCTACACCCCTTAGCCACTTACACCCATGTTGCCCCTGCCTTTTATGGCATTTTTAGGGGCCCATACAGGGAGTGGCGAGTCACCGTCTGCCCATTTTTCCATGTTCCCTGAACATTGCGACGGGCAGACGTCATAGTCCCCATATTCCCAGACCGCTAGTACCACTAACAGTTCACCCCAATAGCCCGGTACTTTTTCTCCTCATTTCCCACAATAGTCCTACACTGTCCGGGGCTAGTCCTTGGGTGCATTATTATATGGTGTAGACAGGGATAATCGCCGGTCAGTGTCACGCCACATATTTACATTAAATTTGTCAAGGGGCCTCTACGTGTTGGCCTCCCCATGGCCCCACGCAAGCCCTCCAAAAGTCCGGGCCATTTTCATGGCCCGTGGTCTTGAAAGACATACAAAGAATAATATGGCTACGGTAAAAAATATAATATTCATATTAATCTACATGAATATCAAATTTATAAAATCATTAAAATGTAGGTTTGCTAAATAAAATGACCTGCAAAATTAAAATTAATATATTTAAAATAGAGAAAATTGTATATATAACTCTTTGTTTATAGTGAAAAGAAACAACAGTATAGTAGTTTTATTTTTAAGCAAAACAATAAAAGTTGGTCGCCCTAGATATCGCTGAGTGACGTAGTGGAGGCTGACCTACGTGAGATTCAGGCCTGTAAGTGGCAGCAAATAGCGCTAGACGGAAAGTAGTGAGGTATTCTCGTTTCGAGGGCCAAGATTCATTTTGGTGTGCTGAGTCGAAGCAGATAGCTTTTAGTTAAACAATTAGCGACTTTATCGCTTAGTGATCTCCTCCAGGGGGCTTACATATAGGGTATTCTTTATCTCATTGGCTAATCTGGCGAAGGAGGTGGTTTATAGCATGAGTGATATTATATTAAAATAATGATTGAACCGAGTTTTAGTGCTTATAATATTTAAATCAATATATGTATAAAACGTACTTTGCCTACTATAATTATTTTATATAAAGACATTAATAGGTCTCACAATGATGTATGTATGTGCTAGTTTACTATACCTTAGATTGTCATCTACTGTTGATGAATGCCTATTTTTCTTTCTTCATTATTATGTAATATAATAATTACAAATAATATAGGAATTCTCTTTGACTCAGGTTGTCTGGAAGAGCTCGTTTATAACGATAAGGTCGCCAGTTGTTTTACCAACTGTTATATTGTTGTGATTTTTTTGTGAGGAACAAAGTGTTATCTATCTATTTAATGGAAGATGCGGAAGCGTATATCAAGGAGGGAGAAAAGTGAGCAAATTTTGGTCTTTGTAGCTAAAGTTTGTCACAGTAAGAGAACTTAACTCTTACTGTGACTCATGATTGGAAATCGCGTAAACAGTAATTAGCATTATACGCAACGTATTATTTAATAGAAATTTTAGATTTCATATATGCATGTAACAAAAAACCGCTGAAAATCATAGTAAAATTTTGTTGCCTTCACTTGTTGTGTATTTTTTTTACAGTCTGAAAGAGGCAAATAGGCAGACGGCCGACCTGATGAAAGTGGTTACCGTCGCTAAGGACGTTTGCACCACCAGGGATGTTGCCAACGCGTTGACGACCTCTAAGAAATTTTAGAACGTCCTTCTTAAAGAACACCATGTTATAGAGCAAAAGGTAAAACGCGGCGGGAAGTTCTCTTCAGATCATTGTTGTACGCGGATAAATGTTCCGCGTGTCGTCCGTGTTTGTCCAATAACAAAAAATAAACAGATTAGACTATTATATTATATTAAGATAAGATAGTCTATTCTATTTGTTTTTGTTATTCGACAATATATTAAGTGAGTCTATTGTAATTATATTAATTCTATCTAATATAGACTCACCTAATCTCCCGTCGACTAAAAACGTCCACCTTGACTTCTCAGACGCAAACAACAAGAAATTGAAATTCCCTTAACAAATCATTCAAACGATAACAATCACTTTTCAGGGCGCCCACCATTTAGATTGTTTCAATAACTCACCGCACTCGCCAAAAATCTTATTATTTCTTACATGTTTGTCTTTTTAACACCGCAAACGAATTCGACGATAAAATAGCGATGTCTTCAAAGTTGTAAGGAAAAATTGGGGGACAGAGATAGATACATACACATATACATACTATTATACAAAAAGAGAAAGAATTTGTATGTATCAAGAATGTGTATTCTGGTTTGAACAAGAAGACCGTTTTCGGTGGTCTTCTTTCTCTTGGCCATTTGAGGCGGCGAGGAGGTTGGGGCCTAAAGGAAAACATATTTGCCCCGGTTTCTACTTGACGGACAGCTACCCGTCGCTGGCAGGGCTTAGAGCCATTGGAGCTTTCCTAACGGTGGTCTCTCAACGGCTCTTATTTACCAGTCCGCGGCTTAGTTGGCCATTCGCTGGCATTCGGTGACTATCTGTGGCTTCTGGTGGCCTGTCAGCGACTTAGTGATCTACGCGACCTCGTATCATCTCCCTGATCAGGCGAGCGTATGAGATCTCCAGAGATCAGCCAAATGCTTTGAATGTCAAACTTAAAAACCGTAGCGCAACATAAACTAATAAACACCTTTTAATACATTATATTGGCAGATACTTTAAGCGATAACGCCGCTGCCTAAAATATGGCAGCTAGTCAAATATTGTGTAAATAGTCAAATCTAGTTCTTTTTGTTTATTTAATTGACATGTACTACTTTAAGCTTATATTAGATGGTTTATTTCTATTGTTCAATTTGAATGAATCAACCAAAGGGATCAAATCAAATTTATTTGTTCAAAACATGGTTGAACAGTTGGCATATATGTTATATTGTATACATGTTTTGCTCACATAGGAGAATACAAATATTTTGCTGTGTATAAACATAACTTTGAATCATTCCATGTCATTGAATACGGTTGTGTTCATTTAGTTCTATTCAGTTTTGCCTTTCCGCAGAAAACCGAATAGTATCCCCCATCCCATTCGGTTTTTTGCATAAAAACATTTAGTCTCTTACTACCATAAAAGCATCCCAGATGACTGCGCGTGCACGCCCACCACCCAATTTGCCATATCTGATTTGTTGCGGCATTCAGTAAAAACTACAGAGTACTTTATATATACTGGTATAGAGTAAACAGTCATAATATATATACTAACGCACTCTATCGGTGTACGACGCAATACAACGGCAAAAACCGTCCAGGGCATCTAGTATTATTTTGATTATTATATTAGACTTTTGGAAATTGCGGGAGTAAAAATTTAACTCCTGCAATTCCCAAAAGCCCTTTCAAAAATGTTTATTTGCTAGTAAATAAAACAACGATTTAGAGGTAGCGTGATTTATTATGTTTTCTTTTATTAAAACATTCAAAGACATACATTTTCGTAACATCATTTGTATCCACATTTAATCTGGTGCCGTTAAAATGATTTACTTACAAGTTTTACCGCATCTGGGCACACAACAACCTCTTTCAGAAGAAGTCATAATCCATGTCACCAGAGAACAAATAGTTAGGCAAATCGGTGTTCAGGGTACATGCGTAAGTCCAACGTGATCACAGAACACTAGTAAACGTGATAAGCGAAGTCTTCGGAGTCCAGGAATCAAACAAAGTTGTCGAAAAATAATCAAAACACAAACAAAGTACATACGTTCATGAGTGTGACTCGTATCGATCGGAGTGTCGTTTTGGCTTTGACATAATTGACATCTTTGAAATAAGTTTTTGGTAAATCGACAATTCATCAAAAATCCAGTAATTAAAGTTAAAAAGAGCTTTATAATTTGAAAAATGTGAGGAATAGAACTTACATACTTTAAAATATATTTATTAGCTGATGTGGCTTGCAAAAACATAAAAAAGTATCAAATATTTCTTAAACAAGTTGTAATACTTACAACTGCGTATAACGGAACATATTATTTTCTTTCATTTGGTGTTTAATTCGAGAACAGTGACATCTACTGCAATACTAGGTACGTATTGCAGTAGATGTCAATAGATGTGTCTAATAGAACGCAAAAAATCTCTAAGAAAAAATAATTGTACTGACTGTTATGACACTGGTAAAAACCAAACCTGCGTTCGTGTGAACGCATGTATTTAAATGCTGTTACCACAGATATTATTAATTAGATGTGTATATATATATATATATATATATATATATATATATATTTATATATATATATATATTATATAACACAAAAACACTAACACCCCCCCATATTATCTCCTGAAAAAATAAAATGCATATGTAAAGTAATACATATATCTAAATTGTATTGTCACTAAACCCTATATGTAATAATAATATATAATATTCTTAATTATGTTTTTATATGAACGTAGAGTGATTAATTACATTTTTCTCATTCCGTGTAATGATAACACCATAGACGATTTTATTATTCCGGGATAGCTTTGTGCAATCATACGATCACAATGTAGGGAAGTAGGGAAGGAAAGAATTCTCATTACCGAGTCGGGTGTGGTTGCGAAGGATTGTGTTAATAAGGCATACCGTTTCAGACATCTACCGTCGTTTATACCAAGTGTGGAAGCCACACGTGGAATTCGATTAAACGTATCTACATTCTTCGTGAGGTGTGTTCATAACGGTACAAGTTATTCGAAGAATATATTATAACAGCTCATAAATATCCCACTGCTGGGTTCGGTCCTCCCACTATAGGGGAACATACAGTATACCCGCCGCGCTTGTCCAAGGCAGGTGTGACACAAATTATCTCGATATGCAGGTTCTATCACGATGATCTTCTTCACCTTTGTTCGCATATGGTAATTGCAATAATATGCACATTAAGTCGGAAAACGGTTAAAGTGTTGCATGCGTTCCAGCTAAGATTCGCACCTGTGCCCTTTGTGAACTATTATGATACCACGAATTCGAAGAATATTCAAATATCTTTATATTAAGCATTTACTCATGATAAATAGAATCGTTTAAAAAGTACCTGACCATGCACATTGAAAGGTTAATTACTGGTATAGATAACATTAACTCGAAATAATATAAGTGAAATGATACACGAGAAATTCCTTGTTAGCAACCCCCCCCCCTTCTCCCTTCAAGATATGTATTAAGATTTTAAAGTATGATTATTTATAAAGCACCGCTTTGCCCATCTCTTCCCGATAACGTAGTGGGACTAGTGTGTTCGGCGGACCCTCCCGACGTGTAACAATCAGTGCCGTGGAGTGTATTAATCCCAGGGTCACCCCCTTGTTTTCGGCTTGCATGGAGATGCCACCGTAGTCATACCTATTATTACGGTCCCGTAGTGCCACATTACTATACGTAGGGTTTAGTAGGTAGTCCGCCAATCGGTACCATCAAAAGCATGTGTGTAGCGTCGGCTGCCAGAAATCCCATATACTCCTGGGTTATCTCCCTCAGGGCCCCAGGGCATACGTAAATGCACTTCTCCAGCGTTAGCAAAATAGTGTTAATCGTTTAATTATAGTCAATAAAGGTAAAGTTTACCGTATTTACATTTCAGCCTAATACCTACATAAATCATCATTTTATTAATATGTGAAGCAAAAACGTTGTACGCATTTTTACGAAAATTGCGCGCAAGGAGTAGTATAAAATTTCGCCAACTTATGGTTTATATAGAGAAGGAGTGCAGGATGCAATTTTTTTTTTTTTTGGATTAAAAAGACATTACATCAATTAAAAAAAAAACCATTACACACACTACTATGTATTTGTCACACTCGAGCATATATACTCTTTAGTTTATTGTTAAAGTCAAATTAACAGTGTAGTCTTCCCGAAATATGTGATTATAGAAGTACAGTCTTTGACAGCAGAACCTCAATAATGTTCAAACTTATATTTAAATTAACTATGGTCGAATTTCGACCACTTCACTCACTCATTCACAAATGTATATCACATAAATGAGAATTATATATATTTTAGGGCGGTCTTGTGTAAACACCCTAGGGGTTTTAAGAGGTTTAAGCTTTGACAATGTTATCATTCCTTAGACTAACAAATGAAAGGCAAACCTTTGTTACAATAGCTGCAAATCGTTCCTTTCGCAGTCGTGTGGCTTATTAGCAATTAGGAGATTAGAGTGAATGGTCGGTCAGGTATATAGTCCAAATCTACCTATACATACCTACCTATACCTATCTCAAGTAGCGTTTTAAATATCTACACCTTAGATATACTCATCACCTCAGATCATCAGAAAACATACGTCTGGAAACAATTGTAAAGCACTCGAGATTTCACAATGAATCTTTCACAGTTCTCGGAGTGATTCGTGAAGGATTACCTGGGCCTCTAAAGTCAATTATCACATCTTCACCTCTCCTCTTATTTGAGTTATTAACTCGATGCAATATTACTATAAATATTATATATATATATATATATATATATATATATATATATATATATATATATATATCAATATATGTTTCTTTAGTCTTATTTCTATGTTTATTAAACCTACCCTTTCAAAATTGTATAGATATATATATATATATATATATATATATATATATATATATATACATATACTTTTTTGTTATACTAGTTATATTGCAAAACCCACATGTTACACTTTTTTACTGGGTGGTTGTTCTATTTTACTTCTACCACACAGTGTATAAAAGACTCATCTGTCATCCCTTCAATTCCGTGTTTTTGATTCAGATGCTAAGGCCGACGATAAAAGATTTGTTCTTAGTTTCGGGTTTAGTTAATGACTGTGATGTTTTCCTAATTGCTTTTATTGGAAATAAAGTTTATTTTAATTTAAATGGCATATTGATTGACACAAACTATACAACATTAATACTATTTATAAGGTAGAAAAATTATGATCCACGAGAACATTGTGGACAAACTGTTTTGCAGTTTGCCATAGAATATTTTTCTAAATATTTTTGCTACATGAAAATAAATAAACGAATATATAGAACGCCAAAGTTATCTTAATGCTCAAAAATCCAAATATACAAACAAAAATGAAAGTTCAATAGTCAGAAAGCTAAAATCTGGAGCTCAGCTGAAACTCGTTACCCATTCTGGCCGCAATACAACAAAACCGATAAAAACCAACACGAAAAAACTAGCGGAACGTGATTGGAGTGGAAAGGTTTTGGAATCGTTTCGACTAAAAGCAGGTTCAAAAATAACAACAGATTTTTTGAAGGCAGGTCATCAACCGCACTGGTTTGCAAATAAAGTACTAAGGCATTTTTCATAATTAGAATCATAAAAAAATTAAGAGATTACTTCTTAAGAATCGATTTTCATATGCCTAAGGCCACCAGTATATTCTTTTTTACAACGAGTGAACATAACAAACGTTTTATCAAAAGCGTTATGTTTTTATTGTACAAATTCGAACTAGCGCGATACAATAAGATCTAAAATAGCATACATCTTATAATTATATCTTATTATTATTTACAATCGTACTTAAGGAGTAAACTTCAGTCGTGCGTCAGAGCTGACAAACACATTTTTCTTCTTTTAAAATATATAGCTAGGTATTATTTGTGTATCTTGTAAATATTAAAACCCGTGACATTTCGCTGGACGTCAAACAATTTTACTATTAATGACCAGCAAATAACCTATTTCACTTAGGAATACCTAAGTAGCTTTTTACTGGTGAAATAATTTTTCAATTGGTTTAATAGTTCAAGAGATCACTTCCTAAAAACAAACTCACAAACTACCTTTTTATGTATTATAGGTTCATAATAATCTTCAAGCAGACCGCGGTGACAGCAGATCTATATAACATGAGTCAAACTAAATCGTATGTTGGAACGAAGTTCCTTATCGCGCGTTGCGAAAGGGGGCTAGACGGTAAAAATGAAAACCAAAAGTTGTAACGACACTTTTTGCTATAGTCGTAAGCCGTGGGGCGTTATCGTGTGTGTGTAACGTAGTGCCATCCGGGTGTCCCTTGACACCTCTCAAGTTTTTTTCTACTAACACTACATGAAGGTTATAGATTTGTACTCATGTAGTAATAGCATTACATGGTAGAAAACATTTCACGTTGTTTTACGTTGATTTTTTACAATATTCGTTTATAGTTCCTGTTGAATAATGGAAACCATTGTAACTTTTTCCTTCAACAATTGTTTTAAGAGCAGTAGTCGTCATAAAATGGTCGTATTGTTATTTAAGATAGCTACTAACGTTCAATTTTAATATTGCACTTGCAATGTCGTAGGAAATACGATTGAGGACAACCACTGTCTCACTGTACTCAATCTTCCAATCTTATTTCCCAATGGAAATGCAATTCTGCTCCATTAAAACGCTTCACGGTCATCGCAGTTAAAATACAGCAAATACCCTAGAGGCAATCGATTTGATAGATTTCGCCACGATTTGTTTGTCCACTTCAAAATCGATTACGTGCCGATGTTCCTACTAGAAGCCGATTCGACGAGAAATGGTTTTAACGATAATGCTGTATTCAATAGTATATTGTTTAAATAAGAAATACCATTTCATTAAAACGCCAACTGCTATGCTGTTCGGAAAAGTTTGAAATCGATTCCTCCATTACTGAAAGGACAGTTCATACTGATATGTTCAGAGAATGTTTTAATTCTAAAAGAAATAGGCTTCTTTTGGAGACTACTTATTATAAATAGGTTCGCCCTACACCACGATCACGTCTACTGTCAGAATATGCATGACTACAGAGACAACGTATAGAGCGTGATCCATCATACGGTGGATGATGGAGCACACCCACCTAAGTGACACATATTTATTCAAGACTTGAAGATGTCTGGATTGTCTAGTTAGTGCATTCTACAACTCTGCCGTACACAGAAAGAACATTGATGTAAATTGAAAGTTACCTTGCTTTAAAACTTACTTTTGGTTTACTACACTATTGAGGAATATTTAAATGTCAGAACTGCATTTGCACAGCAGCCCTTTATACTATTTTCTGTATAACGTTTATATTTTGCATAACATGCAAGGAATCTATGGAGATATGTAATACTAGCTGTACCAGGCAGACATTGTCTTTCCTTTAAAAAAGTAAAATTAATATGTCCTATAAATAGTTATTTACTCAATGGTAAATAACTATTTATAGGATACTATAGAATATTATAGAACTTTGTGTGCCAATCTGACTGAAAGCTCGTTTCGAATGATTCCGAAATATTTCGACGGATTTCAATGAAAACATTGGGTGTAAAACAGCATTTTTATTTAAAACTAGCTCTTGCCCGTGGCTTCGCTCGCTTTAATGTAGATTTTGTCAATCAATTCAGATTTATTTCTACCCCTCGGCTACAATATTTTTTCAGTATGAAAAATACTCTATTCCACCATGAATAACAGTCACCATGACAACACAACGTTGCTATGATAGGGTATTTGTTAATGTGTTGCAACAACTGTAGATTTTGGAAGCGTTCCGTCAGTATCTCACAACGCCCAAAATGCTGCGTCTACGGTTCCACAAGGCGACTGCAGTCGTTATGGCCGTGGCGAAAACGTCGCTAATGGGGCTATCATTTTCGATCACACAGCGTTCACAACTACACTAGTCGAGAGGATGAAGTGGCGTTGACTACAGAGCATTAATTCTCTCTATCTCTTGACATTGAAAACGGCGTGATTTTCTAATCAACCAATATGTATTTCGTCCTTTATGACATCATCGCCTCAAAATCCGTTCACTAGAGTTTATTATTGTAATTCTTTCTACCCCTCAGGAATATATTTTTTGTCTGCTTTGATAGTGTATTTGCTTGTTACGTCAAAAATGGGACTGCACGGTGCACCGCCTTTTATTTGTCTTTTCTATTCATTGAAAGATTTGATGACAGATATCCTATTTTTAATCTTCAAAATATTACTTTATAAGAGCGCTCGGCTAGGTCGGACCGCTGGAGGAGCGAAACGGAATACTCCTCTGTCTCAAAAGCAGATCTTCCAGTGAGGCCAATGTAGGTCCTCGCAGACCTAGGCCCATCTGTTATTGTGTACCTCAATTATTGCACAGTGCCATCTATTCGCTTGTAAGTGTTCCACACTACAACTTATTATTTTGTGTACCTACCTACATTTCATTTAAATTTCGTACAAGGTTTAAGATATGTGAATACAAAGTCAGACCGCGAATGAAGACGCGAGCAAGGTTTGTTCACACTACGTATGTATTGTACCGCCTGTGTGTTACTTAGCCTCGGGCCCATTTGTCTGCGTCGAAATTCCCAATTTTGTGGCACAAAGAGGGATATGTCAAATACATCAAAATAAATAGTCTCGCCTCAAAAAGTTTGGGCCACAAAATTCCTCAAAACAAACACAATTGTTAGAGAATGATTCATGTGCGTGAGAAATAAAGGCAGTCCCTTCAAACCATACTCATGCATCACGCGACGCCCTTCATCAAACAGATGGCTGGCTGTTACGGCTTGAAATATTGACCAATATCCGTTTTTTGACACCCGTGTACATGATTGTGTCTGTTTTTTATTATTTATATGTGTTTCCAAGGATATCATAACATGACATTTGGCTTAAGGAAGTAATAGAACAATATTTCAAGTGGCAGTAGATCATTCGTTACAGTACATACAATGCTCTTTATTGTACACCAACATGCTGAGAAAAAATACACAATAAACTTATATACATACTAATAGTTAATACAATGGGCGGCCTTATTGCTAAAATCAATCTATTCCAGGCACCGTCTGGATGGACAAGATCTAATTGCATAGCGTTGGCGTGCAGTTGAAATAGACAATAGTATAATAATAAAATAAATATTATACATATATCATGGTTATAAAAATATATAATTATGTACATGGACACAAAACGCAATAAGCACATTATACAGTTAGATAGTGCTCCTTCACAAGTCTCTTAAAAGAATGGATAGATTTAGCAGATAGTAAAAGATAAATAAAAAGACATAAACAGACATAAAAGACGAAATGTGTGTACATTTATATCTTTTTGCTTGTTCCAGGTGTACAGATAGCATATTTTGCAATAATAGGAACACAGATGTTTATGATTGTGCTAAGCATTTTCCTGTTTTACGGGATTTACAAAGTGAGTATGTAGTGGTTTTACTGTTCTAGCTACTAAGATATCAGCTTAGGTGATTAATCGAACGAAAGACATGAATACTAATCATACTAGCAATCATACTTGTAATCATACTAGCTGTACGAAGCAAGTACGTACATTTTTCCGACACACCATTTAGATGAAAACGCGTGACTTTACCATCAGGACGAAGGTCGCTTATCAAGGCAGCGCACGCGCGTTCTCGCCAGTGCATATCAAGGCACCTCTATCCATATCAATGGATGAAATAAATCAAGTAAATAAAGTGTACAGTTTCAATCAAGGATCCTACAAACTTTATCGTATCCTGCTCGAAGGACCATAAAAAAAATGCTGAGTCGGGAGAATTTATGTATTTGCTTCGAAAAGTCCGCTTCGGACCCTAGGTTCTGTGCTTTTCCACTTCATAACGCATTAGACACTTTTTTCTGAGCCACAAACATCTATAATATACAACATACAGATCTAGAAGGACCAGGCGGAGTTATCATGGATAGACATCTGATTTGTTCTCGACAAATAACTAACTACCTAGTTCCCGTAAAGGGTTTTATGCCCCTAACGTGTTAGGCAATTGGACTATACGAAATAGTGAAAAACAGTCAATGAAATCTCGGTCCAGATTTTGATAACACTGATTTTGAAAAGAAAAGAAAGAAAATATTTACCCTTAGTGTAAATTATAAAAATCAATTTCTATACAGAAATGAAAAATGTCAAACTAAAGGAAATCTATATCTGTGAGCAATAAATATCGATCCAAACTTTCGCATTTATATTGTTGGTATATACAGTATACTACTCAATATTTGACAGTGATTTAATATTCAACCCATAAAAAGTCTGATTTCAAATATTATCTTATACTTATGTATAAAGCTAATCTCAGGAACTATTGGTGTGATTAGAAAAATTCTTTCAGTGTTAGATAGCCCATTTACTGAGGAAAGCTTTAAGCATATCATCACCAAATACCAATAGGAGCGAAAGACCAATAAAGAATGTTTCAAAATCGGGCGGTTTTTTATTACGTTTTTTAACTATTTCTCGCGAACGAAGTCGCGGGGAGAAGCTAGTGATTGAAAATTTAACAAAAAAATATTATTTATTACAATTCAAATCTTTAGCAATTTACAATAAAATATGACTTCAGATTTTAGCTTTTACTCGTTTTCTTGGAGTATACTCGGACATGGATTATATTACATGCCACCCAAAAATGTCCAACTCAAAGCAGCCCTCGTAAAAAGGGATACGAAGTACCGTTGTAGGTATTTGTACCGAAAGTAATGGTTAGGTACGGCGTACCCTTACTACTTCAGGCACCTTAATTAAACGTGAGACGGGAATTTTCACAAAAATTGTTTGACGTTTCAACAGCTTTTTGTTAAGTTTTTGATGGTTGTTTAAACTTTTGATGTAATATAATCTAAATATATATGTTTCTTGTTTAAGAATGACCATACACAAATATTTTGCATTTGTATGCATATGTATGAATGAACTTTAATTAAGTTTTTTTTATATTTAAACTTGTACATAATGTCACCTCAAATTAAATAATACCAAAGTAAAACTAACTTAAAACATATAATTAAATCCTAAAAATAAATTAACTCATAAATATAAACTACTAGTTTGTAGTTTATATTATGAACTATATAAAAACTGAAACTAAATAAAAAAGGGAAAAATGCCTAAAAATGAGTTAATGGTCCCAAACCACTGTCATTTACCGGGAAAGTTCCCAAAAGGCTGGCGGCGTTTCCACGTTGTATATATAGCAACGCTTGATGTTTGCGCAAAACAGACGCCAGTCTTCTGGTCGCGTATGACGGCTACCAGACATTAGGCGACGTCACGGTAGACCTATCTATAAATGTATATTTTGTGCCTTAGAACATATAGTTACATCAGATTTTCTAGGATTACGAAGCTACTTTGGCAAGAACTTAAATTGTTGTATTCGTCTGTTTGTCGGATGTAATTTATCATTTTTTTCAAAACTACTTCTTTTTATTTTATTTTACAACTAGCTGTACCGGTAGACATCGTCCTATCCGGAAAAGCTTCAATCGATATGCCGACAGCATTAAACTTTATAATTTACATATAAAAAATAGGCGTTGATCGTCGAGGGCTTAAAATTTAGGGTTGTATGTATTTTTTAATGCTGTATTATAAAATAAAAATTATCTAAAAATAAAAAATAAAAATTAGGGTGGACTACCCTTAACATTTAGGCGGATGAAAAATAGATGTTGTAAGATTCTCAGACCTACCCAATAAGCACACAAAATTTCATGAGAATCAGTCAAGCCGTTTCGGAGGAGTTTAACTACAAATTTTTGGATGACTATCAGCTAATCACGTTATAATACATATATAACTTCACGCCAGGTCCCTTGCGGGGTAGGCACGAACAACAGAGCGCCATTTAGGCTTATTCTTACACACCTCACTTCCTTCTTTGACATTCATAGTTCTTGTCATGCACGCTCGTCTGTTCTTAAGGCTATAATAATAATAATATAATATCATAATAACAATACATTAATGATAGTGAGCTATTAACAAGTCACTACGGATAGGAATAAATACTGCCGGATATACTTTAGTACCAGTTCTTCTACCCTTCATATTGGTAGAAATGATTTGCAGTAGTGAGACAAAGAAAACCGGTTGTCATTAATCTGAAATGTGTAATCTGTGTAAACAAATAAAGGTGATCGACACACACGAATATCAATTTATATAGGATACGCACTTTTTAAAGATACTACAGAGCTATGGAGTCGCTTGTTTATATTTTTAATTTGAGATTGAAAATACTGACTGATGATTCGTTTCAAATAATTTTTCACTTTCAAATATAACTTTTGTAACTTGAATTAATGTCAGGGTGCCGATTATTTCTACGTGTAAAATTACATTTCATAAGATCTTAGTGCAAAAAAAACTTCCAAATGATAAAAAAATATTTAAAAATAATACGCTCGAAATTTCCCAATAATTAATTACTCGAATAAAAATTCGGGTATCCCATTCAAATAAACTAACTAAATTTATTTTTTGAGCGTCATTGTTCTGGCCACGATGTACTCGTATATATCATATGATAACCTACTCGTGTTTCTACAAAACATCTTAGAAAAGAGCAGTTGATGTACGAAAACATTCGAATCAAATAGCATAAAAGAAGCAGTAGCAGTAGCTTTACACGTTTTAATGAGCCAATTGTCATAAACAACTTCATCCAGGGTCTTCTTCCTCGGTTTGTGATGAGGAGGTTGGGGCCTCGAGGTATACCTCTTTACCCCGGCTGCAACTCAGTGGGCAACTACCCACCGGTAACTGGGTTTGGAGTTGCTGGAGTCTTCTCCGCATGGCGATGACTTCACAGCAGCTCTCGTTGGCCAATCTGCGGCGTTCGGTGGCCTTCGCGGGCTTTCCGCTGGCTACTTCCGCGGCTTAGTTGGCCATTCATTGGCGTTCGGTGGCCATCTCGGGCTTTAGGTGGCGATCTGTGGCTTCTGGTGGCCTGTCAGCAGCTTTGTATAAACAACTTGCGTTGCTCCGAGTTTTGTCTCAAGACTATACTCACACATTATAAATAATAAACTAAATTAATTCTAAAACAAAACATTAATTAAATATAAAAATAATAAATGGTCACTTGCGCCAATAGGGGAAAATGTATATTAAATGTAACTAGTTACTTCTCTATAAGTGAGACGTAAATTCTCTTGAGAAATTAACGTCTTAATTCTTAAACCGCATAAGTTTAGTCATTTACGTATGTTTTGTTTTATTTTCTAAATTAAGTACAAACGCACGTTTAACGCCAAACATGAATTATAACACGTAGCCAAACTTTCGAACAAATTTCCCATAAATAATAATGAACTCAATCTCACTCACTTTAAGATTGTTTTGTGAAATTATTTGTATGGAAGTATGGATCTAGGTATATATGTATTTATAACATCTGTAATGTAAATAAAAATGCCTGTATAAAGAGTACAAAGAGCTTTGGGTTCGATGAAAACCCAAAACCAGTACAATGAGAAGAAAACCGGCAAATAAAAGGGTCGGCATTCGGAACCCGACTGCAAAAGGCCCTATAATCAAGGCATAGGGAAAAACGTTCACAGGAAGACAACAAACGATAATCGAAACCGGGGCTTGTTAACTTCTATTTGTTGCGGAAAATATTGTCAAGTACAATATTATTCGAAAAAACCTAAACGCTATCGTTTACTTAGACTTTCCCTTCATAGCTTAAGGACTGATTTCTCAATTACTAGATAAGAGCTATTCATATTATATTTTATTGCATGAGCTCAGCAGACAGCCCACTTGAAGGAAATCGGTTACCAACGCCTATGGACATTTGCAACACCAAAGGTGCTATAAATGCGCTGCTGCTCTCTTAGCCCTTTTGAGGGTACAAAGTTTATATTGTTTTTGTCCAAAACTGCCATCAAAATTGCTGCGCCAAAACCAAGAGAATGCTATCGGTTTTTTTAGTCTAATACAAATTCTATGTAGTTAGAAGGAGACAGCATCAGTTCAACGTTCATTTCAATTATCTTAGTTGACCAGCAATTTGTGGTGCTTCCCAATTTGCCGTGTGTGCCACTCGAGAACGAGTTTGTGGTGGTTCAGCCTTGAACGGGGACGACTGAAACCTGGTCACTAATTACCGGAACACAACTCAAGATTGTTATGGCAGCATACTCTAGACCGGTGGTGGTCAAAATACCCAATCGGGCAAATACCCTACCACCTGGCTGTGGCCTCTCACGACAGACCACCTGGCCGCAGAAAATGGTATGCTTTCTCCGTTCCTTCACGGATAAAAATAAAATAAAGTTATACATGGAAAAATTAAAAATGACACTTACATAAATAAAACAGTTGTATAGTTTCATTTAAAAATTAATATAAATAATTGTATCAAAACGAATTACATAGTATTTTTTTAATACATCGTAGATTGGAAGACAAAAGTTATTTGTTTCGATATAATTACTTTTAGAGGGTTCAAAAACCCTTTTCTAAAATTTAAATTTTCAAGATTGTTATGTTGAAACAGTATTAAAGCAAACACAAAGTTTGTATAGTTATTTATAAAGAAATGCAAAGATAGAGATGTAAGAGAACATAGATAAAGATACTCGTAGAAGGGAAAGAAAGGCAATATCAAATTTTGTGTAATAAAATGTGTGATATTTTTTATCCCGAGAATCCCGCGGGAAGTCACAGGCCTATCCTAAAATAATATATAAATGATTAAAAATCTGTTTTAATGTGATATTATAAGTGAATGTTATTTGTTACAGGAAAACGTAGCCTTCTTAGTTCCTTGGGTGGTGGGTTGTATGACTTTCATGGCATTGGAAGCAATGGCGATGGTCTACTCCAATATACTTAGAGATCATGTTAACAAAGTAAGTTTCATTTTATCTTTATGAACGTATTAAAATCTTAAGCATACATATTAAAAATAGTATCACCTAAAGCACACAATATTTGAGTCAATAATTTTTTAAATGCATGCAAATGTATCTGAAAGCGGTCACGCATGCGTTCGAGCGTTCCGCTTTCGACTTTTGCGTTCGCGCATAGAAACATTTACGAGCCCGCTATTGGACGACCTACGCAGTACCACTACTGTCAAAAATTTGACGACAGTTATTCATCAGAAGACGAACTATTTATTTTGTGCTGATTAGCAGTAAGAAGACAAAAACGTAAAAGCAATTACAGGGTGCGCCCGGTAAATAAGGCAAGAGAAGAGTTGGTGTTTCTCTGGCAATTTTCAACCAGTTTTCTGCTACTTTTCCTCAGTTTTTATAATCGTTATCCTGAGTGCCATAAAAAAATGCCTTCACGTACTAATGTTATAATTTTTTGGTCACCATCTCCCTTCTAATCAATGTGGACATCGTAAACAGCAGTAAACGTGCGAACGCGTGGGTTCGGATTGACTGCCGCGATCAGAATGCCTGCTAAGTGGATATGGTTATGGTTATGTAACGTAATTAGTGATGTCAGATTTCACTGATCACCAGTTAAATAACGGTAACATAAAATAAATAACTTGTCACTCCAGTTACAAGAATAAGGGACTCCACCGTTAAATTTCACGTGAGAAAATACGATAAAGCGCCATACAGAGTACAAAATAGCTAAAGTAGATAGTTAAAACGATAAACGAGCGAACTTATTTTGAGTCAAATTGAACCTTATTCTTCAAAACTGTTCAAATTGTTGAGAGTGCATCGTATTATTATATAATTTCACAGTTCCGATAATAACCTAGAACTAGTGGCCATCGTGATACGTTGCGGTACAGCTATTACATCGTCACTTCCAAAAGTCACCACCTAACTAGTGGTGATTATTTCACCGGTGAAATAGCTGTGACAAAATGAAATAACTTTAAGGCAGTGATCGGTATATTAAAGTAACTGTAATTTCCATCATTAAACGTAATACAATACAACGAACGCAGAACGCGAACGCGGAACGCTTGAACGCGTGACTGCTTTCTGTCTGATAGCACCCCTCAAGCTGAGGCTTCCGCTTTAGAACTAGTAGCGTTAATTGTGTCTTATAAGATTTTATACACGTCATGACAAATTATTATATAAATAATAACCACCCATAAACGTCTCATTGCTCGAGCCTCCCATTACAGGGGAATTAAATTTATTAACTCGCTCTAATTAGTCCACTACGACTATCGTAAGCACACATACTAATATTTATTTATGCTAGTCCTCAATTAGAAAGTAACTAGGACTTGACACTAAAATGGTGAGTTTTACAATTAGGTTTATTTAAAAGAATTTATACCTACATTTGTTAACCACACAACAACACGTCATTCTTTCAGTTGATGTTCAAATTAAGGACAAACTGATTCTGCTTTTTTACTCTCAACTAAAGTCCTTATTTTTTTATAAAAGACCAACAAAACCTCGTGTTAGCAATTTCAGGCAATCGATACCTATAGCTAAGTTAAATTACTATATGTATAATTACCTTGAAAGGAAACGCCGCGCTAAACCAGGTCGTGGGAAGGTTGCCTAAATTTTTAATTGTGGGTTGTTGTTGCTTGTTGGCCTCAACGATAGAAAACAGATTTTCAATATAAAAGCTGGGTCGTCTATTCCATTTTACCATCAGACAAACAAACGGTGCGATTTGCACCACCTTTATTTGGTGGAAAGACAACCAGTCAGAACCAAGCGTTTCGCTTCATCTTTTCTAGTTCGCACTGCCGAAAAGTGGAATAATTTTCTTGAGTCTGTTTTTCCTGACAAATACAATCTTGAAGTCTTCATGTCACGAGTGAGTAGGTATCTTCTGGGTACGCGTGCTCCATTCTAGACCGCGTCATCACTCAATGTCAGGTGAGCCAGTGGTCCAACGCAAACCTTATAAATCCATAAAAAAATACCAGGTGTTAGAGCAGTTGCCTGTCTAGATAACGCCACCCCTGTTCAGACTATGCCGCCAAATCATCCTTGAGTTGCGTATCCCTCTTGGTATCCGACAGCGAAATGGTAGCAGCTTTATTATTGCGCATTTCCATAGGTGACGGTTACCAATATCTATCAAGGGCCCAATTCTCCTATTCCAATAGCATTGCGAAGCTATTCAAAATACAATTCCATTGTGACAGTGCCAAAAATTCGTATTTTACTAAATCTACAATATCTTCGCGATATTGTCGCAGCAGAATAATAGTAGAAAAGTTATCAGAAATGGCGTTATCCGAAATGAATATAAGAAGTCTACCAGAAATGTTGAAAATTTATTTAGAAAAATTTTGCTAAATAAATTATTGGTAGCGGTTGCTTCTTACAAATAGAACTCGACGTGGACTGTATGACTGATTATTTCGTTATTTACAATTAAATTAAAATCATACATATACGAGCTACAGAAAATATAATGCTGAATGGCAGAGAGTATTATAGTAGTGCGTATTTGTGCCATTAAGCGCAATATGTATGTAAGCATATTCGGCCTCGAAGGCCGCTTCTTTCATCCCCCGTTTCGTTGGACGCCTAGCTGCTAACTGTGTGAGCTATGGGGATCGGCGGTATGCGAGGCGTCGAGAGAAGGTGTGGTCCATCGGGCGGGTCAGGGGGATGCTCTCTATCTGCAATATAAATATTTTTAAATATAGACTGGTGTGTCCCGAGCATGCCACTCTCATGAACAAAATATCGAAACCAGGCTATCCTACGATACAGGTGATAGTGTCCGGTGATTTTAAAGATATTATTGATTTGTATGATAGTAATAGCAGAATTGGCCCCAGGTGTGCCGTCAGCTTATTATTCTCACTGCAGCAATAAAAAAGGTTTTTCTTCGCTTCTTCAGCATATCAAAACATGTCCACAAATAGCAAAAACCCAATCACGAGTCTATTATTATGAAAGAAAAAGGCCACCAACAACAATCATCCAGTAAAAAAGGTAGCCCTGAAAGGTCTTAATACATCAAGCTGAAAAGGTAACTCAAAGAGACACGCGTCAGGTCAGCTTTCTTTCGCCTTTGACGTTTTATTATAAGATAATTCAGACCAAATCAAATTTTAAAAGAAAGTTACTAACCGGTCTTATGCATATTACGAGTTTGCACGTTTCATTAAGGTTCTTTAACAAGTGTACAAACTTACTATAACTCAATATGAATAAGACCGTAAAACTCTAAAATATTTCATACAAAAAAAAATCCGTACGTACGCAATGAAGAAACACATGCGTACGTACGGATTTAACGGTTTGTACGGAAATAATGATTATTATTATTTACATTTTTCACTAATTTGGATTAAAAAATATGTTTCAAATAATAAAACTACAACAAATAACAGTTGAATGATTTTAGGTTTTACCGGGCGTGTTCCTCTTGTTGCGCACAATGCACAAAATGCTCCTTCAGCCGTTCCACATAGTCAACGTCACCAATGACGTCAGAATTTAGGATCACTCCGCGCTCACAATAACCCATATCAAGAAATGGGTCGAAGTAGGCGTTGTGTACAGAGTATTATTAATTTATCTCTACATTGACAAACATTTTCAAATCAACCAATGACATTTGTGTATTTGCGCTCCATAATCCGTTCCAACTCTCGTGGAGTTTATGGTTATAAAACTCGCAAGTAAGTGGGACGTTAGTATAGTCTTTGTGAGCTCCAAGAGGAACGTAGCCTTAGAGGCCTAAATTTTGCAGAATTGTATACGAATAGACAGACTAGAAAAATATAAATTTCGCTAAGCGATTCTTCAAAAACGGCGGCTATAGGTCCCCTTGTAATTTAAGACTTAGGAACTTGAAATAAATCCGTTATTAATATTTGTTTTATTGCCTGAAAAAGGCAAAAGGCCCACCTGATGGAAAGTAGTAACCGTCGCCTATGGACGCTTGCAACACCAAGGGTGTCACCAACGCATTGCCGACCTCTAAGAAATTTTATAACATCCTTCTTGAAGAATCCTATATCATAGCGCAAAGGGAAAACCGCGGCGGGAAGATAAATGTTCTAGAAAACCGATGCGTAGTTGAGCGTGGAAATAGCTCAAGGAAATGCGGATGAATATCTCGTCGCTAGCGAGTGGTGATTGGCGTTGATACCTGATCAAACAGTTCCTCGGAACACTCCCCTTTATACAGGCTGTAGAATACTATAAATTTTATGCCTAGTATTACTTTTCTACGTTATCATTTTATATTAAAAAGGCACATCCAAACATATTTTAACAAAATGATATTAATAAACATATCATCTTAGCCAAATAATAAACAAAACAAGACCACACAGTACATGAGATAAAAGGACACAAAATGAATAAAAGAAACGTTCAATAATTCAGCAAGGTCAACGGATAATAGCTTGGTTTGGATAAAACGTTCGCTCCTGTGCGATACATTATACAAAAGGCATAAACCAAAGATGACCGAATATAAACGGAGCTAGGATAACTGGCCGCTTTCCAAACTCCAACAATAAGGTTACGTAGCGCCACATGCTGTAATACTTCTGGTCAATTTAATTGCAAGTACTAAAATGAAACATGAATAGTAAGGTTCTTTCTTACATGGGCAATTTTTAAGCAATTTTTACTTGGCAACAGTAATGGATCTGGAAATGGAAATAGGCCTCCCCAAGACGGCGCCACTCTTCCCTGTCCTCCGATTTCCTCATCCAGCGCCTACTGGCAACCTTCTATAGGTTGTCGGTCCATCGGGCTGGAGGGCGTCCGACACTATGTTTACCGAGACTCGTTCTCCAATCCTTCTCCTCCTCAATGCATCTATCTGGAGCAATGTAGTGGAGCAATTGCAATAAGATTGCGGCAATTGTTTCTGGGATATTGATTCTAATCACTCCAAAATATATTCCACATTTCTTAACATCACCATATGAGTTTCCGAATATTCAATCAGTTTGGACTTATTTATGCGATCTTCTTTCTATCTCGTTTGTTTGTATAACTACGTTTTGTTTTCGCGAGAAGAACTCACTACAATTTGAAAATACCCCCAACTTGTCGTATTTTGTGCGGCGTTTGATAAAAAACCAAACTTTCTTTAAAACAACAATACTTATACTTTATGTGACACAAAAATTTATGGAAAATGTATATAAAAACAAAACAAAAATTATCTAAGACAAAACGAACCAGTCCTCTGAATACTTGAAGACCCGATTAGGGCTTTGAACTCAATATAAAGGCTCAGTCGCTTTTTTGAGTATTTTTTTTTATTTCATACCTTTAAAATAAGACTAAAGAAATGCGTAGTAAACCTCTACTAAATATAATTTTTTTTAAAACAGGCAGACGAATATCAATTTTAAATTTGTATTTCTAATATATTATATTAATATAATAAAAACAAACAAACTACAACAGTTTGATAAAATTTTATGACATTCGCAGATACATATTATAAACTAGCTGATCCGGCGAACTTCGTACCGCCATATTTTCTGAATTCCTAAAAGACTTTGTTTCATGACACATAAAACAAAATCGATGTTTTATAATCTGTTTTTTGAGCTAAAAACCCTCGCGAGCGTCTTCACAACACCCCACCAAAGTTTCATCCCAATCTGATCTATGGTTTAGGAACCCATAGAGGACAAACATACAGACATTTTTATTTTTATACATTTTTTCTTTTCTAACGACCACACATTTTGATCCTAGACATAAACGATTTTTTTTCAAAGTAACTCAACCTGACACTATATAGACAAAGATACGCATTATGCTCGATCCAAGTACAAAAGATTAAAGCGTGTTACACGTTTGAATTCCAGACGGTTTCCCTGACTTACCCTCACAAACAAACGCTAAAGTGGACCAAATGTTATTACTACAGGAATATTAAAACTTGTGACAATACCATTCTTATGCTCAGCCAAGTTTGAAATACACGTAATAACGTTCAATTTTAATCAAATGGGGAAAGATTGCGTAAAGTATATTTTGTGTATTGAAACCTTCTATTTGCTAAATGAAGATGTTTATGCCAAAAAAAACCTCGTCAGTAATTTATGTCTGACTGTGAAGAATAAAATTTAATTTTAAAATTTTGAATACATACTTATTACATACAAAGAATAAACTTTCTCAATCTTCACTAAACCTAATTCTACAAGTACATTGAAACTAATAAACCTTAGACTGCTTTTTCGCTTGAGATAAAGCGCAATGTCGGTCAAACGCGAACCTATTCACTATAAAAAAATATGTTCAGTTCAAAAGAAAGATTCCACTTTTGATGCAATATATTTTTTTTAATGCATGGAGTTTAGCAGACAGGTTGCGGGCCATCTGGACGAAAGCGGTCGCTATCGCCTATGGATATTTGTAATATTAAAGTACTACCAATATGCTGCCACTCTCTAAAGAGAAGCTGCAACCTGCCGTCTAATGCCGGAACAGAACTCAAATCAACCTGGCGACGAAACCTTAAAAAGAGAAAATAAATTTAACAATTTATTATATCGTACATAACACGAATAGTTCGCCGATTTATCGTAGATAAGGTGTAAATCTGGATATTCTTTTCTGAAACGACTGAATCCGCCAAATTGTATTAATCTTGATTTTACTGTACTATATATATTAAATGATATTGTTACGACCTAGACGCCGACGAAAACAAATTCACACCTGCATACCTGTAAAATACATTTCATTACCTTTCGGCATTTGGAGTTCCTATATTTATGTTTATAATTTGTGATTAGAAAACAGTTCATTGTTGTATTGTAATCTTTTATGGCAGTCATTAACCAGATGTGTCGGGTTAAAGTCGACAATGGCCTGATGGAGGGGGGTGGGCAGTCGACCGATAACCACGAGCGATGCAAGACGTGTGTACTACAATCGGGAATCTGTTAGTGACAGACTTTGCGCCTTTTATGGAATTACGCTCTTCTGCATTACGTTGGGACTTGTTGTGTTCGGTTATATTTTTAGCTGTGTTATACGTGTTTGTATAGTTCTAATAAACTCTATAGTAATTCTAACGGCATTTTAATTCGAGTCTCGCGACACGTAACAATATTTTGGTATTTGTTTATCAAAATGATTTGTAAAATTATTCAGTCTGAAACCTAAATAAACATACAATAAATCGTTCTAACCGTATACAGTATTATATCATTTGCAATTCTATTCGTAAATATTCATCAGAATACACAAACAATATTGATTATTCAATTGTATATGAAATTTTCTTTTATGGCCTAATTTCCAACATGGTATACTCATTAGTTTCTGAAGCTGTTCAATGTACTGCTTGTCTTCACCACTTTGATTTCGCGTGTTCCGGTATAACCGAGAAGGGCTATCGCAAACTTGGTGATCGCCATGCTACTTGGAGATGTACCAATTGTAAAAATGCTGGCGCTCATGGTATCACCGGTTCTACTCCAGCTACTTCTCCTTCTGTATCTCTTGACTCAATTATGAGGGAAGTGATGAATATCAACCTTAAACTGGCCCCGTTAGCAAATCTTGAATCTGAGGTGCAAATGCTTCGCAACGAACTAAGTGATCTCAAATGTTTAGTATTGGAGCTCCCAGTTAAGATACAAGTTCTAGAAGGAAAGATTGCTAAAATTGAGAAGACTCAAGACGACACCTTGGAGTTAAGAAAATTAGTCTCCAAACTGGAAGCTGACCAACTATCTACAGATCAATGGTTGCGAAGCAATAACGTTGAAATTAAAGGCGTGCCACTGAGAGAAAGAGAAAATCTCTTCGATATAATAGCTAAGATTGGAGTTAATATTTCTTACCCTACTGATAAGCACAAAATCAACTTCATACATAGAGTGCCCACTCATCAGCCTGGTGTTAAAAATATCATCGTTTCGTTTACCAACAAATATGTTAAAGAGGATTTCGTCAGCGCAGCTCGTCTACGTAAGGACATCTTAACAGCTAAAGATATTGGCCTGATTGGTGCTGGAAGAATTTTTGTAAATGATCACCTCACCAGCAAAAACAAAATGTTGTTATCCAAGGCCAAGGCATTGGCCAAGGAGCATAATTTTCAGTTCGTTTGGGTAAAAAATATGAAAATATTCGTCAGGAAAAATCAAACTTCAAGAAGCTTTATAGTGACGTCGGACTTAGATCTACAAAAATTTGTTAAAACTACCCAAAATCTTTATATTAAGTATTTTGTTCAACATATTTTTGATGATATGTAAACTAATTATTATTTTAAAAACTTTGAGAAACTTAGCCACTAATCCGATGCAGCTAGGGATCTTTTGTTCGTTTGCCCAACAATCTTTTGTTAGCAAATGGACAAATAATTTTAATTCCAATATTTTCCACCACTCGTCACTAATCCGTCTATTGTTCTCGGGCTTGGTTTTACTACCTGAGCCTATTGTCTCAAATTACTTTTCAATTTATTTTAGTGATTTATGTCGTGTAGCTGTCAATGATAACATATATAAGATTATGTTTATATTTTATGTACTTGTGTTAACGAATTGGGTAGTGTACGTTCTTATAGGCGTTCTTATAAGGTATAATTTACTTTGTCGCTATAATTATACACATCACATTATGGCTAAGGTTTACTGTAGTAGGCGTTCATTGGTCATATTTTTATTTATTAATATCAAATTATGGGCACAGATTACAACATTATTTAGCGTTATTAGATATAAAATCTATAATTATTCCGCTCATTCATTATACTATTACAGACGGCGTTCAACAAAAGTATATAGTGGTATGCTAATAGTCTTACTTCTTAGTTCTTTTCTCTATTTCTTTATAAGTGTAATCAAATACCAATGGCACCTTTAAACATTTATTATCAGAATGTTCGAGGGCTACGGACAAAGACCGATATATTCTTTAGTAATCTTTGTAAAACACATTATGACATTATCACATTAACTGAAACGTGGCTTACCGATGACATTGCTTCTAGCGAATTGTTTGATAATCGTTATTTAGTCTGGAGGCGGGATCGTGACTATTCCTCCACGGGTCAGGTGCGCGGTGGCGGTGTTCTTATAGCGGTACGTCGCGATCTTCCAGTCGTTGAAAATGTTCATTGGCGTTCTAGTGCTGAAGATATGTGGGTATCGCTATCAGTTGATTCTGATAACTCTATTCACCGTATTCACGTATGCACGCTTTACTTATGTAATCAAAATGTCGGTAATAGCTTCTCATCGCAGTTGGAATCGTTTCTTTATAAGTTATCTGAGCTAGTTTCTTCCCACCCAAACGACAAATTTATAATTGGAGGTGACTTCAACATGAGTGCAATTAAGTGGTTGCCCTCAACAGATGGACTTATACCATCAACGCCACCCGCAAATATGTTTTCTAATTTTATCGATACTCTGGGCATATGCAATCTTTCCCAATTCAACTCTATTAGCAATAGGCATGGCAAAATTCTTGATTTAATTCTTTCTAACGACTCTCTGTCCCTTTCATCATGCCCTGAACCTCTAGTTCCTGAAGATTTTCACCATCCATCTTTGGTTTTTCATTTAGATTTTGCTATGACCGATAAACTCACAACACCTAGTCGCATAGTGTATCAATACGCCAAGGGTAATTATGACGAAATTCGTTCAGCCTTATCAAACACAGACTGGACAATTTTGTTAAATGATGGGAATGTCGATGAAGCTGTGGGAAAGTTCTACAAATTATTATACCGGATTAGAAATGACCACATTCCTCAGAGGCGTAAAAAAGACTATAAATTTCCTCCCTGGTATAATACTGCCCTTATCAAATTAATAAAGGAAAAGCACAAATTCTTTTTAAAGCACAAGATTTATGGCAATTTGTGCGATCTGGCCACATTCCAACTATTACGAGAAAGAGTTACTGAAGTTGAGAAATATTGTTATAATTCCTACATTGCTAAAATCGAATCTTCCATTAATAACAATCCAAAACTATTTTGGACGTACATCAAAAGTAAGCGCGTTAGCAATAACTTCCCCTCAACTATGTCCTATATTGATTCAACTAGTGACTCGGGTCAAGGCATTTGTGAACTCTTTTCATCCTACTTCAAATCTACTTTTCTGGATCCCAGCCATTCAAATAATTCTACGTCTCATTCAAATCTTTCTTCCTATTCTATTTCTTCGTGTGACATACGGTCAATTGAAATTGACCCCACAACTGTCAGAAAGCATCTGAAGTCGCTTGATCTAAATAAATCAGCTGGGCCAGATCAATTACCAGCCTTGTTCATTGTGAAATGTGCTGATCAGTTAACTTGTCCAATAACATTACTTTTTCAACGCTCCATGTGCGAAGGTGTTGTTCCTTCCATTTGGAAATCAGCATTTATCTCGCCCATTCATAAAAAAGGGCCTACGGACAAAGTTGAGAACTACAGACCTATTTCTAAACTATGTTTAATTGCTAAGGTATTCGAACGAATCGTGTACAATCAACTTTACAATACACTGCACTCGTATCTGGACCCGCACCAACATGGTTTCTTGAAAGGAAGATCTACGGTCACCAATCTTATGTTGTTTACCGACTATGTGTCCAATACTATGGACAATGGTTTTCAATGTGACGCAATTTACACTGACTTTAGTAAAGCTTTCGATAGAATTGACCACAAATTATTGTTAATGAAACTTCTTGCCTTAGGTATAAGAGGTGATTTGTATCGCTGGTTTTCCTCTTATGTAGTAAATAGATCTCAATCAATAGTTCTCTCTGGTTTCTCATTCTCGTGGGTTAAAATCCCCTCAGGAGTCCCCCAAGGATCACTTTTAGGCCCTCTTCTATTTGTAATATTTATCAACGACATCAACACTTGCATTCATCATTCGAAATATCAACTATTTGCAGACGATATGAAAATTTATAAATCTATTACAAGTCCAGTCGATGCATCTCTCCTTCAGGATGATATCACCCGTATTTCTGACTATTGCAAAGATAATCACTTGGACCTAAACATATCTAAATGTTCGGTAATCACTTTTACACGTAAAAATAATTTTCTCAATTATAACTATAATATCCACAACCTACCTCTAGCCAGAGTCAACGTCATACGGGACCTAGGTTTGTACTTAGACACTAAACTTTCATATAATCAACATATAGATCTCATTGCCAAAAAGGCTTCGTCTGCATTAGGTTTTTTAATTCGTAATGCTAGGTCTTTCAACAAGATGAAAACCTGTAAAGTCCTATATTGTGCCTTTGTCCGTAGTCACCTCGAATATGCAAGCCAAATTTGGAATCCATGTTTCGAAGTTCACTCTGACAGATTAGAGCTCATTCAGAAAAAATTCACTAGATTTATCAATTTTAAATTCAAAATACCGCGGCAAGGTTATATTGAGCGCTGTACCCAATTCCATCTTCTGCCCCTCAAAATTCGAAGGAATATTTCGGATATACGTTTCTTGGTGAAAATTGCTCAGTCCAAAATTGACTGTGCTAGTCTCATCGAGAAGCTTCATTTGTATGTTCCCCCTAGTCTTGTACGCCCTAGAAAACTGCTTCATTCACCCTTGACTCGTACAACCTTCAGACGCCACTCATTTTTTGTCAGATCAGTTAATGAATTCAACAAACTTAGCAAGTCGAATTATGTCGACATTGACTTGTTTGTGGATAATCTAGCATCCGTAAATGCGAGTTTAATCAAAGCCTATTTTAATGATAATTAGTTTTCTGATCACAAAATTTTCGTATTATTATCTTTTTCATAAAATAACTGTACTATTATTTTTTGTATTTCTCTGCCATTTGTGGAGGTTTATAAATAGCTGATCTTAAGCTATCTTTGTAATGGTACTTTGTTAAACTTTAGTTTGTAAGATTTCAGCTGTTAACCCCCCAAATAAAATAAAATAAAATAAAATAAATAAAATTACAAAACATATCCAATGGAATTATAGATTGACTAATATAAAAAACTAAGAAATATTCCAATCAACGAAGCAAAACTATGGGAAATAATTAATGTGGAAGAGAATTTTGGCGCAATCATAAAGGAAGGTGTCCTGAACAACATACTAAAAGTACTGATGGGTAGGGGTGGAGCTAGAAGGGGGGAGGGGACATATTATTCCCTTTTTTCGGTTTTTTTGCGAATTTATAGGCGATGGCAACCGCTTGTCATCAGGTGGGCCATCTGCCTGTTTGCTGAAATCATGCAACAAAATAACATTTTGTTGCACGATTTAGAAGAGAAGATTTTTTATTATCAACAACACAATGTGATATCCAAACAACATTACTACCAAGAGTGTCCATACCATTATTCAGTTTATCCATTAAATCAGGTAGTAACGCACAACGACAGGGTAATTATCGACTCCTCAAGTCGAAGGCACGCTATCGATTCCATTCCCCTTGACCTTCTGTCTGACATGTTACTTTCTATTACATTTTGCATAAACACTTTATTGAGTTCACATATCTTAGGTTGTTGTGGCTGGATTGAAGATAAGCGAACTATGTCAATTTTATAGGAAAAAGAAGTGTGGGACAATTTAGATTTGAATGAGAGATCGAGCACGCACATACCTGATTAATGGGCATGAATTCCAGCTGTTCCTCACTTTCACTTCTTCTTCATTTCAATGCAGTTGTTATAAAATTGTTTGTAGTATTTAATTTTTTGTGACTGTATTCTATATTATACTAGCTGTCCCGGCAGACGTCGTCCTGCCCGGTAAAAAATAGGGGTTTATCGTAGAAGGGTGAAAATTGAGGATTGTATGTATTTTTGTATGTTGTATCATAAAAAAATAGAAATTAAAAATTTTGCCTAAAAAATAAATAAAAAAAATTAGGGGTGGACTACCCCTAACATTTAGGGGGATGAAAAATAGATGTTGGCCGATTCTCAGACCTACCCAATATGCATACAAAATTTCATGAGAATCGGTCAAGCCGTTTCGGAGGAGTATGGCAACGAAAACTGTGACACGAGAATTTTATATATTATATTATGTTCTTTAGTACAGAATAAATTTTTTCGCGATAAAAATACGTGGCTGACCTATTATATTTTATTACATCAAAGCAAGTAAAAATATACATATATTTAAGCGTTGCGATGCGGTGCGATTTATAATAAGTTAGTTTAATATATTTAATTGTATATATTTACGATTTGCCGGGCGACGTTGACCGTCATGTTTAAAGGAAGAATTTAAATTAATAAAGAAAAGTTCGTATAGGCCGAAAGAAGCTTACTTGGCGATACCACAGGTGTTTGAATATTGTTCTTTTTTGGGCTTTGTTTTAGACATTTGGCAGAATCTATATGGAATCATTCGTTTTTCTATAATATCTAACAATCATTTTTATTAAATTAAATTCTTTTGATGTGGTATTTCTGGAGTTTAAAGTAACTTTTAATGTAAAAGAAAAGAAATATAGCAGCAAGAGTAGTTTATTCAGGTTTCTTGTTAACGTAGAAAATTTAAAAAAATAAGGAATTTTAGGATATGAGATAGTTAACGAACGTGTATTTAATTGATCAGACGATCAAGTTTATCAATGGCTTATCACATATTTCTATTAATAAGTCGACAAAATAAATTTAAAATGTTTGTCAATTTTAATACTATTACAATTGGAAGGATGTACGTATGAGAGTAGCTTGGACGTAATTAATTCTTTAAAACCATTCTACATAAGTTAGTGTTTCTGAAATAACCATACTTCATACAATTTATGTATAGAACAGATGTTATTATAATGGCTATAGCCCCCACATTCTCATCCAATTATATGGATATGAATTCCCATTAGGGAGCATGCATCGCTTAGGCAGTTTTTCTATTGTAACATGCACAATATTACAATTACAACGTGCTTATGGTGAAGGAAAACATCGAGAATAAAATAAATGAAAGTGCCAATGTGGGTACGTCGTCAATCCACCGTATACAAGAGCAAGGGCCTGAATTTGGCGTTTCGAAAATTTGCGGAACAACTTTAAAATAATTAATTTTCTATCGGCCTTCTTATACGAATTTAATTTCAAACATTTCAAACTTATAAATCATTAACCACACTTGTATAGTGTCTGGCACCAATTATTTGTTAATAACACCCTACTTGACAATATGTTATCAGTACAGTAATTACTGTTATAATTGGTCTATTATTTATTACTTGAGGTATAAAACATTGTTTCTGAGTAAAGTTTTCTTTTAAAATACTTATATATATTTCAAACTGGACGCATAAATATTCAATATCTAACTTGCTATGCAAGGTGGAAATTGGAAATACTTAAAACGGATGGATCAAATCAAGATGGAAAGTTGCCGATGGGCCGCGGCATATACAACAGAAGTAACAAAAACAGCAGAAGTGTTAAAGAAAGGTCAAGTAAAAAGCACCTCAAAGGAACGTACATGCATAAAGCGATTAAAGAAGTAGATAAAGCTAAAGTAGATGAAGCGAATCTCCACTTGCAACGATTCTTAAAAACAATGTAAGGATTGTTGCAAGTGGAGATACATTGTCACTGCTTACCACAGGGAATACAGCTGCAGTAATTTGAATTGAAATAGTATTTGTAAAGATGCATTTGTATGTATTAATATAAAGCAATCTGTAATATTATAAATTTGTAAAGGAGTCGAGTTCGTACATAGAATTTGAAACAGAAAAAAAAACAGGGTAGCTGATTCGAACTAGAAGATTCTGAAAATATCATTTATATTTTTTGTCTATGTGTCTGTAAGAGCATTATGTGAAAACTAATGAACGTATTTAGATGACATTCAACACAGAGCTTATATGTCCCGAATCAACAAATATAAAACTTATTGTGTCCATTTTTATGAGTCTAGCCCATCATAGAATGCAATAACTATATACCTACAATTTCTTCGAGGCCAGCAGTGCGCTGTTGACATCTCTGGTGTTGCACACGTCCATAGACGATGGTAACCGCTTACGTTACCTACGGTAACTGCTGCCGTTACTTCAACTACAAACAATATTTATGTTTATTTAATTTTAGTGTGGGATATGTATTTACCTATGGTTATTTTTGTTACAGCAATTCGACTCAATATGTAAAGCTGAAATTTCATTCTTAATACCAAGGATACTTGTAAATGTAAGTAAATTTTTATTTGAATACTTTGTTTTATTATAAACTAACTACGGATCTTCATGTAAAAATCATTTGACTATCTGATTTGGTAAGGATCCATTTTTTACTTCGTACACTGCCTATTTATGTGTCTTCTCTCATAGGCGTTTCATTTCCATGATGTGTGTTTGTATGGTTCAAAGCTTTTTGCTTACGATTTATAGACTGTCAAAAAGATTTAAAACTTGTATTTTTTTCAAAAACTCGTCTAAAAACAATTAAGTATTCATTTATTAACCGACTTCCAAAAGGAGGAGGTTCTCAACTTGGCCGGTATGTTTTTTTTATGTATCTACACCGATTACTCTGAGATTTATGATCCGATTTACGTGATTCTTTTTTAGTTCGATGCGGAATAGTTGCTATTTGGTCCCCTAAAAATTTAACATACTTTGGCCCAGCAGTTTTCATTTTATGAATTTTTTTTATGAAAAAAATTTACTTTCCGTTCCATATGTACACCGATTACTTTGAGATTTATGATCCGATTTACGTGATTCTTTTTTAGTTCAATACGGAATACTTGCCATTTGGTCCCATAAAAATTTTACATAGTCTGGCCCAGTAGTTTTCATTTTATGAAAATTTTCTCCGTTCCCGTTTCTTGGGACCTATATTTTGTAAGGCGCGCGGCACCTTTCGTAGGCCTACCCATCGCTAGACACTAAAAAGTAACAAATAAAAAAAATATATTTAAGATAAGATATAATAAAACATAGCTTTAGAAGTAATTTATTTTATACCTTTTAGTTTTTGAAGTCGGTTTTTTTAAACGAAGTTTTTTTTATTGATATTGATAATACACTACTTGATAACATATTATTAACAACTTACAGTAATAACTGTTATAATCGGTATACTATTGTATGTATACATAGATATATACTCATAGATACCCATAAATCTACCTTATAAATAGGTCGTCCGTTACTCTTAAAGTGGGAAAGCTCAATCCCAGCAATGGGACGTTCATGCGTTGACATTTATTACTTGCAATAGTGAACGCTTTGGCAGTAACAATATCTTACCTATAGAAGAACATAAAAGTAACAAACTAGGTAGCCACGTACTTTTTGAACCTAGACATATGAAATTTCTTTTACTGTCAATGTTCGGATTTTATAGGTTTCTTTTATTACGTTTGAGCGCAGACACCTTTGATTTTTTTACTTTTTCAGTATAATCTGATTCAACAATGGAACACGTGGAGCGAAATGGTATCATGCCGTCAACGCTATGTTCTATTGTTGGCATAAAAGCTTTCTGACAAACATATTGTTTAAAATGTCAATTAATTTTCAATTTAAATAAAACTCAAAAGATTTTGTATGAATTATAGCTTTATCTGTGTATACTATACTATAAATAAAACTATACTTACAGCATAACATAAATCTACATAAATAATATCAGCCCATAAATGTCCCACTGCTGGACTCGGGCCTCCTATTATATGGGGGAACGGAAAGTATACCGCCCACGCTTGTCCAAGGCGGCTTAGCAGATTTTACACATCGGTTATCTCGATGTGCAGGTTGCATCATGATGTTTCCTTCACCGTTGTTAGCACATGGTAACCGTAACAATATGCACATTAGACTGTCTAAGTGGTGCATGCATTCCAGCCAGGATCGAACCCGCGCCCTTTGAGCTTGGGACGCGTGCGCTAGCCATTACGCTACCACGGCTTAACATAAATCTATAAGTAGAAAATTTACTCCAAATCACTGTGGCCAGGAAGCATGCCCAAAATGCTGGCCGCGTTTCCGCGTTGGATAGCAATGCTGATTCGTTGCCCTCAGTGCAAGCCAGCCTTTTGGTCGCGCGAGACCTCATTAGAGGCTTTGAGAGATCTCGATAGAGGTGATCAGCCATATGATAAGTGTTATACCTATACTATATATATAAGTTATTATAATATACCTACATAATGTACCGTATTAGGATTTTGGAATATGCATGACTAAGCTTGATCAAAAATTAATCCTGTATTTAAGGTATAAATTATTACAAAAAAACCTAGTGTCATGTGAGAAATAAAAAAATTGTGGACATGGTAATTACTGGTTAGCAGACAGGCAAATAAATACCCTTATCGGGTGGGGTATAGATATACGGCACATTTATTTATTATGAACAAATCTGAACTTTTTTAATATAAGCTAAAAGGCTAAAGTGGGTGCGAAGCGAAGCGGAGTACCCGCCTTTGCCTTCGTGGTTATCTTTTTTTTATAACTACCCAAAATTAATTTTATATCTCAAGTAATAAATAAATGTGCCGAATATCTATACCGCACCCCCCTTATTAACTGGTTGTGGGTCGTTTTGTCACTTCTTACTACAAGCCGCTCGGCCTTAAGAACTGGTATTCTTTCTTCGTTCTTGCACTAGTATAACTGAAAGCTTTACAGAAACTCAGCATCAGCAACCATCAGTCACTCTAGTAATAACTTTATTTGTGTACAGTGCCTTTGCATATGGTGCGTCCTTCGACTGTACCACCTCCTGCGAGCTGGCGTGACATGGAAAGGTGCCGCACCCATCGAGCTGTGACTACTGCCGCCTCTCCACCCTTCGGAGGAACCTTCACAGCCCTGTGAATCCACCTTGCTTCTTGGCGGAGCTGAGAGTGACACAGATGCTAGTCTCCACGAGCTATGACGACGTTGTAGAATGCGAAGGAGTGTGTTTTTGTATATAGATATTACTTTTACTAATTGAGGATTACAATTATGTATATTATAATAATCTGGTGAAGATTTAAATATTATTTTTGTATGATAAATGTCGTGTTGTCTACTGGATTTGCATAACCGAAAGCATAGCTGGGAGAAGTGGCATGAATACAATATAACGGTGTTATCTTTTTATAGTTGTAAAAAAACTTATAATATATTCTATATTGAACTCGAAGATTCAATATTTATTGAATCATTAAAATGACAATAAAACACTATGATATCAGTTTGATTTTAAGACAAAAAGACGTATTTGTTGTAGCTACCTTGTACTTACCTTTAAGATAAATAAATAATTATATTGAAAAACTATACAAAAAAACAACTTTTATGGGTTTGCCTCATGATGATTACATTATATTTATCTAATACATACATTTAATTAAACTGAAAAATAAAATGAGTCAATAATATACATAATAAAATAGCTCAAATGAAGGATGCAGCAGTTATTGTCATATTTTTCCAGTTTTATATTTATTGGTGTAAGTTGTTTTATAATATTTTATTTGCATATTATATCGTATTAGTATAATATTTATATTTTTATTAATTTACGTATTTATAAGATATATATATTTATTAGATACTGATTCGTTAGTGAGAATAATGCAACATACCTCTGTTCTTATCAAATTTTTTGTCCATCCAAAGGTTGTCTGGAAAAAATCACTAATTGTGATAAGAGCGCTTATTGTATTGAAAAATTTTGTTTATGTTAACTGTATCTTTAAAACACAATAAGTACATTTTATTCATTCATTCAATGAGTCATTAATAAAATCAATACTATTTCATCGCAATTTTTAACTTATTAGTTACATAACGACCGTTAAAAAAGCAAACAAACCAATGCGCCAAACCACTTCAATAAATTCGGTCTAACTTTGAAAATGATCAAAAACAACATTTCAATTCAAACGAAAAGTAACCTTTGTGGCTTTTCGAGGGTTAATAATCACGTCTAGCTTTTCACCAAAAGCTATTATATGGTAAGCGATGATTTTTAGAACAATTTTAAAGCATATATTTAACAGTAAATTCGTATATTTTAGACAAGAAAGTATAACGAAATGTTGCACTCAGAGAGCCAAAATACGGTTAAAAAAAATAACTTTATAATGAAATGAGTAGGTGTAACGACATTTTTATAACCATAAAGTTGTTTAAGGTATTAAAAACTTGGGTTTTTGATAATAACTGACACAAAATATATTTGTGACTCTTTGTACTCAAAGAGTCACAATATAAAATGACTGTCGATTATGCATGATTGATAATTAATTAGAAATGTCCACATAATTTAATAAATTTAAAAAATACAGCTAGCGTTTGCTTAAACTAGTGGTCAATAAAATAAACATATTCAGCGCATATTTTAAACAAATTTAATATTACATTACAAACATAAAATAAAAAAATGGCGGTAATTTTTTACTATAACCAAAGTTTTATTTCTAAATGTAATATTTTCTCGTAAATATACAAATTATAATTCAGCCCCAATGCTAATATTAAACAACATCGCCGTGTATTTCTAGAACTATTATATGATTGTAATATATCAAGGGTTAACAACTAAAACTCTATCAAATATGAACCAAATGACGGCCCAATTCATATAGGTTGTATAAGGCTGATTAATTTATTGATATTATTTTTTCCCGTTTTAGCTATGTTTGAACTGTATGTTATTCGTACTGTCGCCTTCTGAACAAGTAAATCATTTCTTTCTTTTGACTAATACTTATGAAGTGATACTTTTAAACTGAATTTGTTAAACGTTAATACAATGTTGTTAACTAAATTACACTAAAATAATGCTAATTACCCTATTCTGTGAATTGTGTCACCCAATTTGAATACAGTTTGAATATATCTACTGCCCAGCCGCATAGCTAGCTTTGGTGGTCGGTGGCCTTAATATCTTCCACCGACTTATAAAAAAAGCCTTTGTCGTTCTTCTATTATAAGCTTGCTTATAAAAATATCTGTAAATATTTGCTTTTGTTCAAGAGGAACCTTTTTGTAAATATATATAAAACATCCAAATATAAAGCTTATTTAACGCTTGTAAATAGAAGGGCTTCATATTGAACATCGTTATTTGGGGGTCTTTGTGTATGAAATTGCGATACGTTTCAAATGAAATAGCTAAATCAAGAACATTTTGCATAACATTCATTATATTCACAAAATTATGTCACTCCGGATGTAAATATATCAGTTGCCGTAGAGTGAAGGGATTTGTAGAGGTATTATAATTAGGCTAAATAGGTTTTTATTATATTTTCAGGATGTCGCATATATAACTTCATAAGTGTTTAAGTTCATCAAGTTATCATAAGTTCATATGTTATTATAAAAATGTGTCATTTTTATAATTTGTCAATATTTGGAAAGACAGCATGCCTATATTCACTGAAAGAAATTGATCCCCAAAGTAGACGTATGTACCACGATAACTATTAATATATCTTTTCGTAATTTCACTACATTACTGTGTTGCAGCATGCAAGTATAGTAAAATAGACATTTCTGCCAATTTATAAATATCTAGTCGTTTTTGAAATAAATATATGCATTATATAGATGAAAATAACTAGTTTACGTGGGTTCCGTTTTGACAAAATAAAAAGATTAGGACGAATTGAGAACCTCCTCCTTTTTTGAAGTCGGTTAAAAACAGCTACTAATCCTAAAAAATTACTTAATATTCACATACATACCGCTTTATTTTATTTTTTATAATACACCACAAAAAATCTTATATTTAAATTTCGTTTAAAATCTCCTTAGACACCGGGTTGTCTGGAAGAGATCGCTATAAGCGATAAGGCCGCCCATTGTTCTAATACAAATGTATCCATATCAATTGTCTAGATTTAAGTTTATGGTGAACAATAAAGAGTTATTATTCATTCATTCATTCATACAAGTTTATTTGCATCACAGGTGTACACTATGCCCTACCTTTATTCAATGCTATAAATTGTTATCCATAGACGTGCGTGCCTCTCCTTGTCATTTTTATCTAATACTTCGCACCATTTTTGAATCTAGTGAGAGTAAAATATTCATGAATATTCAAGCTTGAGAATAATAGCATGAATCAAATAAAGTATGTCCATATAATCTCCTCTCTGGTCTCAAGTTAGAACTGACACAATTTCGTTGAAAGGCACATAACTGAAAGTAAACGATGGTATAAATGATGGTATTCAATGACATTAAATGAATCTAGTTTATGTTTGTATGGGTCACTTCGGTTGATTCATCTAAATTGAAAGATCTGTAATATCGACTTAAGTATTTATTTTTGTAATTATTTATTTTGATGAATGATGAAAAGTTATCTAAAACTCAACCGAAATAAGTTGAAACCTGTGACAATGTTTCCTACAGCATAAACCACACGACTGTACAACGCTCGTATAAAACGGCATTGACCTAACTCAAAATGAGTTAGTCGCAATAAATACTTGTCTACAACTGCAGTACTCATTACGTTGAAGGTTTAATTATTGTAGACCTCATATATCAACGTGTTTACCATGATTACATTGTAGACATTATGAAAAAAGATCAGGTAAAAAGCACCTTGAATAAATCTTCCCTTTCTCTTTCTCTCTCTCTCACCACCACCACCCCCCCCCCCCCCTCTTCTCTATCTCTATCTCACATGGTCTCTGTAGTTGAGCGGGTTAAATCTTAGCCGGACCAGCTCATTGGAACGCAAAAGATCCGTGTGTTAAATTTCGTAAACGAACTGCGTTGTTTAAGATCGGCCCCGGAGTGGTCCATTGTATATCATCCCACAAGCATAAATTCCTTCACTCGGGGATATACAGTGTGTGTGTTTGTCTGCCGATTTATTTATTTAAAAAAATGTGTACCTGAAAAGATCAATGAAAAGTAGATAAAGCTTAATTAACGTGTTTGTCAGCTATTATCAGTAATTGCCTGCCACGGGAAACAGACGCTATAATTGGTATATAGCTATCTAATACTAATAAAAAATCTATTGTAATTACAAAATAAATCTGTTATTTTATTTAAAACTACTAATATTCCGTGTCGTGTCTGATTATAAATTATTACTGTTTTTATAATTTTCTCTTTCCACCTCCCTAGATAAAGTTGGAAACAAAAATTACGATTATGAATGATATTTCAAATTTTCATTTAAATTTCTGACTGAGTTCCGAAGATATAAATATACACTCAAAGCTAGTATATTAATAAGAATATCAAAGTTAAATTATATATAATATTATTTATTGTCTACTAATACTTCGTAGGTGAGTATTCGATTTAATAAGCACTTCCTTAATACAGTAACTTAACAGGTTTGCATCCCATGGGAACTCCTCCATTTTCCGGCCTAAATGTCTTCCGTCCCCAAACCATTCCGAAATTACACATTAATCTGTTTATTTGTAAGGTCGAGAACCTAAAAGTAATATATTTACCTTTAAGCCCAGCCTTACACTTATAAGTTTTACTAGCGGTGCCTTTTCACATGTAAAAGCTAAGCTACGAAACTACGTGACCATTTCCACTTATGCTAAGCTACGTAGCAGAGCGAGTAAGATGTGTGCTATGATAATGCGCCGCCCCAAGGTAGCTTGTGCGAGGAAGATAGTATTCTGTATCTTTCTTATCCAGTTATCCCTCCACTCGCGACCATCCATAACACAGGTACAAACAGGTATATAACTGGATACAATCAGTAAAAACGTAATGTACGATTCAATAACATGCGTCCGTCATCATAAGTCCGTCACTATATATCTTATCGAATGTACACACATCTTGCCTCGCTTGCGATTATCGCTTGACTGCCTCATCCTTCAGTTGAGGCATTACTTTATACTGTACCGATGCAGTATATCTACCCGGCCGCGTGGAGAATTTCTTAGAACTAGCTTGTATTTTAAATACGAGACAGCTGGCAGTGATCACAATACAACAATAAGCCCCAAAAGATTACAATAAAAAATTCAAACACAAAGTAAACAAAAGAAGACGGTCATAAAAGCGCCTTAATGCCATTAGTTCAAACACCGACGGTGGATAATAAATGTGCTTTGTTTACAAACATGCAGGTGGCCAAATTGGAACAATACGATTAGTGGATATCAAACGCAAAGCAGTTGCATAGCACATCTTATCCAGCAGCCTAAGGCTCTAAGGCTAAGCGCGTGCTATGTCTTATTAATACCAAAGTCAGCTATGAGGGAATAAGTCCGATATATATCAATAGTATTGCCGACCTAGCCTTAGAGATTTACGGAGCCTAAACTTGCAAATGTAAGACTTAAGAAAAATGTATAAATGGTCTTTTAGATTAAGATAGAAATTAAATAATAAAAAGTATAAAAAAATATACAAATTTACAATCGAAAATCCCAGATCGCTGGCGAAAAGTGTTCATAAAATGGTGACCGCTTTTCCACGTTGGATGGCAATACATTAGGTAATACCTTGAACAAAAGTGAAGTCTGTGGTCACGTGTGACTTCTATCTAACGCATTGAAGTCTCGATAGAGATGATGTACGATAATCGACACACATTTACAGCGTTTCTAGGTTTTCTTATATGTAGGCTTTCTTAACAGCTGGTCAAGGCCGTCTCTGAAAGATGGGTAATTGCTAAAGTATTGACACATATCCAATAATAAGAGCCATCCCATCTTCCAAAACTAGGTCCTTCTGATTGCTTACAATCATCACGACAATTTGTTCGATTTTAAAATAGTTAGTAGGTACTCCAGTGATCCTTGATTAAATTAACTATCAGGAAATACTACTTAACTATGAGTACTGCAGTAGAAATTACTTTATGACTAATAAGTTTTGAGTTAAACCAGCCATTTTAAATGTATAATAAATACTGTTATAAGTGATATAAAATATGTAGATACAAAAGAAAACGTTACAATAAAATTCCGACATTATAATAAACGTCTAATAAAATAAATGTTGAAAATTCTTGTTATTTTATTTTATTTTTAACACCTTTTTATAAAAGACAACTGTTCTTCGTGTGCTTATCGCTCATTTAAAATAATGAATGAACTGTTTTCTGTAGAAACAAGTCCAATTCTCCATAATAATAAGCATAATATTTTTTTGAGTTTTCGCGACTTGTACACATAATAAAACTACGTTTTAACGCTTTTAAGCGCGGTAATTTATTTGTTTTTGGTTTATCCGACGTTTCGACCAAAAACAAATAAATTACCGCGCTTAAAACCGTTAAAACGTAGTTTTATTAAATAATAAGCATCTTATGTTTTGTCCAGACAGTGAAGATACATAATCGTACTAATTTTTAAAGCAAGTCATGATTATCGTTTCTTTTGGTTTCATCCTCGTAAACTTGGAGACCTAATTACTACAAACACTATGAATTAACCAAAATTGGTTAAATTTAAAAAAAAAATCGCACTAAGCCATTTTTTATTCCGTCTAGTGACCCTCGAAATAAGGATATCTGTCATATATCAAGCAGAAAATTCACTTGACGTGCCGCCTAAACCTGTTCTTTACACACCCGAGTGCACATGATTTAAAGTGAAATTACACTCGCATTTCAACTGAATTGCAGAGCACTCGAGTAGTTAATGAATTTGTTAATTAATTAACCACAAACTTAATTGCCTTCCACGTTTAAAACAGTTGGAATAACTTAATACCCTCCGTTTAACCATCCTATATTATATGCAAAAAATGTGAGTTTGTTTTTTTATAAAGCTGTAGTGGTAAAGGTGTTTAATAGAAACAACCACTACTTTATATATATAATTAAATGCGTGTTAACCAGGTAACAACACTTAGGGCCACTTGCATAACGATCGCCTTGAAATAAAATTAGTTAATCATATTAAATGCCTAAATACGTTTTACAGAAAACATATTGACAGTTCTTGAAACATATTTAGCGGCAAATTTGACGTTGTTCAAGACGCTAATTGTATTTAAGGCTGTTAAATACGTTTTATGTTTCTTAAATAAATTTAAGCAACCTTATGCAAGCGGCCCTTAAAGTTATAATGCAATGTTTAGTGTTATGTTATGGCGGCCATTACGTGCGACTCCTCTTTTTACACCCGACCGCGGCCCTGCGCTTTGTTGTGTAGGAAAGGCTGAGAGTTAGAACATAGTTACGCCCAGCCAGATCCACCGCAAGGATCGTCATCCTGTGCGAATTACGGTCAAGGGTGAGTCGCTTTTAAGGGCGATTGCGCCCACAAAGCTTTAACGCCTTAATTACGTAACAGATCGTCACGAATATTGCATACTCATTCTCAGGACCATAGAAAATAATAAAGACTACCTTTCATTTAGAAAAAAATACTGTTTTCGAGGGATAGAAGACGAATGCAACTGATATGGTGATAGCCATCCAGTTAGACATTTATCCGACCTGATGGCTACCACCCCTGGTTTATAGTATGTCGCCATAACAACCTTGAGCTGTGTTCCGGCATTAGTGACCAAGTTCCAGTCTCCCTTAAGAGAGCAACAGCGCATTTGTAGCACCTTTGGTGTTGCAAATGTCCATGCGGCGATGGTCACTGATTGGCCGTCTGCCTATCTGCTGAACAATAAAAAAATATGAAGGCGCTCCGATTGGGCTTTGTTGAAGCCACCGTTGCAATTGCTATTGTAATTTCTAAATATCTATACTTCTATACTAATATTATAAAGAGAACATTTGTATTTCGTATGTTTGTAACAAAAAAACTCAATAACTACTGAACCAATTTCACAGACTCTCTCACCATTCGAATGATACATTATCCTTGTTTAATATAAGCTCTATAAAAATAAGGAATCCTTACTAAAACTTCAATAATCCAAGCCATCAATCGAAACAAAATACTTGGCGCTGGAATCGGCTTCTACGATTTTTACGAAGTTTCGTGTATGTTTGAGTGGGTCCTGTGTGCCTTAGATTCATAATTAGACCCGGTAGGTGGCGCTGGAATCGGGTTCTACATTTTTATTGTTTCGAGACAGAACAACGTATGCTTAGACCGCAAGTAAAAAAATAAATGGTTTTGTTCTAAGCAAAATATGTTTTCAAAAATAAAACGTGAATAAGAAGAATAGATAAATAAAAACTTATAAAAGTTTTTAGATTGTTTTATTCCTTTGCCACTTTAGCTCGTTAAAACTTTAGGAGACCCTGAATTCCATAGTCCAAAAGAAACGCCGCTTCAAAGTCGAACGAAACCTTTTGAAGAACACAATCGCCTTTGACCAAAGTATTTCAAGCTTTACACACTAAATAAAAGAAACTAACAATACAACTTAAGAGTTCTTACTCTGAAAAAAATAACGAAGATTAAAACTTTCTGAAACTTTATTTAGTTGGCGAGTTGCTACAAGACCAAATACACGTCTACATTTAACTCCTTGAACAATTTTCGTAAGGATAGCCTACATAGATATGTCAATGTCTTGATAGAAGAAAAATACGTTTAGCACGTTCTGATAGCTCGAATTATCTATACACAATAAGGTATCTAGGTGAAAGGTCGGATGGAGAAGGCAGTTTTGTTGGAAACGGGCTGTATTGTGAAGAGATTCCTATCTCTGGAGCCTTAACAATCACCGGTAGCTTAGACCCATGGTCCCACTGCCGACGGAGATCGATTTTTTATACTGTTTTATGAATGAGTGTACATATTTTATTTGTAAAAATATGCAAAAAGTTGTAAATGAATATAGATGTGATAACAATTGCCTTTATTTTTAAGATAAATTTCCATATACGATTAAAATTATATTATTACTAGGGTATTTCACCCGCGTCATTATTTAAAGGCATCCAGCGATATTATCACCCCAGAGTCGAATGAGCAACTATACCAAAAAATCATATAGAAATTGCCTCAGTCATAGCACATAAATAACGCTAAGCTTCTAACGAGAGCCCTAAATCTGCTGTTGCAATCATGTTTGAGTCTTCAATCACTGGCATCACAACAGCATTACAATTTTGCATAAGTTGTCTGGAATTGGACGCTAACAATGGAAAGACAGTATTACACTACGGCAGTTGTTTGGAATATAAAATGATATTAACGATTTCGAATAAATTATTTAATTCTATTTTAACTCGCGTACAACACTCAGAAAATTACTTTCCAACACTAGATCTGGTGCAAACGGTACAAAGTCCTGTTGGGCAATACGTAAACTTAAAAACCTCCTTATGTTAATCAAGTAGAGTACATATATATACATACAAAATTATCAAAAGTATGCAATTGAAAGAAGTGACCATAGGGCTGGCCTATATTTAGGGCAACTGAGCAGCGTTGCCATACAACGGGAAAATGCGGCCAACATTTTAAGAATGCCCTCCACCTGCAGCGATCTGTAAATATGTTTATATTTTATTATTTATATATTTTTTCTTTTATTTTATTTATACTGTAGCTTACACTTTAAGGTAGTTCATAATTTAATATAGTAAAACATTTACTTACTATTTATCTAAATTGAAGTGATATTGTAATTATTAATTGTAGACTAGGGCCCCAAGTATAATCGCGTCGTAATGATCGGTCACCGGTGTCCTAAAGGCATCATTATGATTGCTTGATATGCTTTTACGTAGAATAGCAAGTTTTATGATGCAATTATGACACCAGTGGTCGACCATTTCCACACAATTGTAAAACTGACATGCGACCTTGGTTAAGGGACACCCTAAAGGCTAGCGATTACTCAGCAAATGTTTACTCGAGCGTTGAAAGGAAACGTACGCGACTAATGGTGTGGACGCCGACGCGCCTCGCTCGTCTCATTAGAACCACTCGCCGTAAATCCTTCCTTCTGTCTTTTCAAACCCGTACAGAGAGCACAATGGCACGTCGGATAATGTTTGTCGTTATATGGTTATATATTTACATAACAGTGCAATATAAGCTAACAATTTAGAACTATTAGCAGAAGGTGATGTCAGGAGCCTTAAGAACAGACGAGCGTGCATGACAACAGCTATGAATGTCAAAGAAGCAAGTGAGGTGTGTAAGAATAAGCCTGTATGGCGCTCTGTTGTTCGTGCCTACCCCGCAAGGGACCTAGCGTGAAGTTATGTATGTATGTATGTATGTAATTTAGAACTCACTGCCAATCTGATCAAAGAAACGAAAGAAATAAAAATCCGTTTTGAAGTGAAACTTCTATATAGAGGGGGTCTTACGGATTTTGGGCTCACGAAAAGATGTCACGTCGTCACCGTCACTAATTCTTACATTTTTAAACTCGTGATATCTTTCGAATGGAATGTCCGAATTGAATAATTCAAAAAGTTATATAAAGGTATTGAAGCAGTCTTGAATATGAAGTAATTTATTTTGATAAGGATTAATACCAAGATACAAATAAAGAGATTGTTAATGTACTTGTCCAATTTGAAAACCTGCCCGTAAAACTTCAAGTCAAAATTTTGTTGCGATTAATTTTATCACTTGTCAGTTGAAGATTTTCCACTTGTCCGTTGCGATTCGTTTTCCACTTGTAGGTTGCGAATCGTTTTTCCACTTGTCCGTTGCTATTCGTTTTGCAACTTATCCGTTGCTATTCGTTTTTTCCACTTGTCCGTTGCGATTCGTTTTGCCACTTATCCGTTTTGTTATATTTAATATTAAACTCAAACGACTAAGTTGTAAGTTGTTGTAAGTGACCAAAACATTTGTCAATATCTCGGACAACGCATTGGGGTTGCCATAATGTGGTCACTCTCTTGGGTACCTTTGCAACTGACAGCGGGCTTGCACTAGATTTTATAGGTTAATTTTAATTTGTATATATAGTTCAATTAACAATATACTATTAATTAGTAAAATTTGTATGTTCCTAATCCAGCCATAAGATCTGTTACAAATGAAAATGCATTTTTTTTAAACGAAGTAATGTACTATTATCAAAATTTATACCTACATATTTATTAAAGTCTCAGCAAAAAATAAAAAAATATTCTATTCGAAATGGCCACCTTTGGCTTTTATACAGGCCTTTCTGTTTGGCCACGAATCTATGGATTTAAGCACTATTTCCAAGGGAAATTTCGCCACTTCTTGCTCCAAAGATTTTTTAAGAGACTCAAACGACTCGACGAACGAGACTGGCGCCGTGTCGTTTAGAGCAGGCTATGTCCTCTGACCATAATTTAAAGTCTAAAGGATTGATGTCTGGGCTAGATGAGGGTCAGTCTTCAGCTCTTATAAAGTCCGAAACGTTGGTTTCAAGCCAGGCTTGGGTAGTTCGTGCCTTGTGACCAGTTGCAGAGTTCTGCTGGAAAGTCCACTTTTGTTGAGAGGTTTCACAACATGATCCAGGACTGTATCTTGATACACTTTGACTGAAGTTTTTTTTTATTGCAGGAGATCAGCGGACAGGCAGACGTCCCACTTGATGGCAAGCGGTTACCATCGCCTATGGACATTTGCAACACCATCAAAGGTGCTAAAAATGCGCTACTGCTCAATTAAGGAAGACTGGAACCTGGTCACTAATGCCGGAACACAACTCAAGGTTGTTATGGCAGTTTTCACTGCTTTTTCGCGAAAATGTAGTTTTGTGATTCCTTGATAAGACACACCCCATCAAACCATCACTGACGCACGGTGATAACCACGTTGTACCTTTCTGACCACTTGAGCAGCTTCTTTAGAACTGTGATCGTACACTTGCTTATTCTACTGTTCTTCAGTCGTGAAAAATATTTCATCAGTAAATAGGATATTTCTGTGCCTTTCGCTTGCGTATCGCGACAGAAGGCGTTTTGATCAATCCACTCTCTTTAATTGTAAAGATTGATTTAGGGCATGTCCTTTATATCGACAATAAGCACCGAGTTTAAGGTCTTGTTTTATAATACGCGACAGAGTTCTAGCGGGAATCTTCATTTCTCGCGATAAGATTTTTTGCTTCCTAATGGGGTTTCGACGAATTCTGGCTTTAACAGCATTAACAGCCTTTGTAGACCTAACAGCACGCGGCCACCCCGATCTTTTCTGGTCTTCGACGGACGAAGTATTGTTGTATCTGTTGATAGTACGATATACGAACATACGGCTGATAACAACCTTTGAAGTGTCTGGAATATGACCGACGGCTCCTTACCCAATTTGTGCAAGGCGATTACTGCAATCCTATTTTCTTTAAAACCCCATTCCATATTGTAATTTGATAATGAACACGAAAAAATATGTGAAATGGCACAAAATCGAAAGAAGTTTTTAAAATAACGTGTTCCAAATTCAAAAAAATTAAAAAGTTGAAAAAAGAAAAGTTTTTGTGTAACAGTATATATGGCCGGACAAGTTACATAAAACATGTAAGTTGAAATTTGGATATATTTATTACACGCTTAAGTTTTTTAAGCAAAAATTAACTTAAATCGATCAAAACTTATTTATAAATGAAGTCGATTTTTATAACAAATCGAGTCGGAAGCCTATTAGGACATTACTAATTGATCCACCATCGAGCTGTCAAAAGTAAAATAAATGCTTGGAAAGGGCATAACTCGCGGGGAAAGCTCAAATTTGTCAAAATATTGAATTTACGTCCAGCTGGCGTGCACAAATTTTCACAGCTTTAGGAAACATAGCCCGCTTTTCATTCAAAAGTTTTACTGCACATAATAATATTATACGGTGTTGTGCCATTTTATTATTAGCAAAAATTACTATTTCTTTCCCACATTCTGTTTATTTTCGTTAATTATACAAAGTACTGTTTACTTCTAACAAAAACCAGATGTCGGGAATGTCGGTTTGACTAAATTACTAGAGAATGATATTTGCAAGTGTTATCCCTACTCGGAACGTCTTAAAAGACCCCTTCTAACAAAAGACAAAATTAGCTTCCCTCTTACAGAAAAGGTCAGAGTCCAATACTACAAAGATATCTCACTGAATGAAATTACTATAGGTAGTCCGGCCATAAGTTCTGTTACAAATGAAAATGCATTTATTTTTTATGAAGTTATAGTAAAGTTTTTGTTTCAGTTCAGCAGACAGGCAGATGGCCACTTGATGGAAAGCGGTTACTATCGCCTATGGACTTTTCAAACACCAGAGGTGCCACAAATGCGCTGCTGCTCTCTTAAGGGAGACTGGAACCTGGTCAATAATGCCGGAACACAGCTCAAGGTTGTTATGGCGACATACTCCAGACCAGGGGTGGTAGCCATCCAGTCGGGCAAATGCCCTACCACCTGGTGTGGGTTATTTTATCGCCTCTTACGACAGGCTGCCCGGCCGCAGAAAATTGTATTCTTTCTCCGTTTCTGCACGGATAAAATTTATATAGATATATTGTTTATAAAGTATACATAAATATGTACTTATTTATTGAAGCCTTAGCAAAAAGTTTCGCTATCAAGCGAGCATCAGCAATGTGGCGGTAGTATAAAAGTGCGAACAACGTTCGTAACGTCGGCAATAGTAACGCGACAGCGGCGCGGTAGCTGCGTGCTGCGTGGTAATAGCGTGTCGGTGCCACACGACATTACAGTCTTGATGAGCGCTTCTACTTTTTAATCTCAACAACTTAATTATTTTAAGTATTTTCTAATTCTTATGATAATAGTTACCGGAGTGGGGTAGTTGTAGCCTACTTACAATATTTCAAGCAAATTTCTCTCCATCTAAATGATTTTAAGATATACAATTTTAAAAAAAACTTCTCTCCTAGGAATATTTCCTTTGCTAAAATTATAATTTTTCATCTTCATAAAATACTCCGAAAAAGCATATACGCCTAAATGTCTTAAAAAAAATACTCAAAACAAACAAATTTATTTTTAAAAAATCAAGAAATATTCATACAAATACTCGATTTATTTTAGAATAAATATTATATAAATTACATACTATTGAATACAATGTAAGAAAACTTAACTTATTTGTATTGTATTCTACCCATAGTCCCTCAAGACTATAAGTAGAATACTGAGCCCAGATCACCGTCTTCTATGGGTAAGGTGCCCAGAAGGCTGGCTACGTTTCCTCGCTGGATCGATATATTCATACAAATAAACTTCTTTAGAATTAACTTGTGTTGTAATTGTACACAGTACCTACAAAACCTACATATTTGACTCATTTACATAACTAATAGCTTCTCACTATGAAATAATTATAACATCTAAGTTACAAACTTTAAGATTGAAATACAGTCCTTGTCTACTTGAAGTTGCAACTAAGTTGTTCCAACTTGCAACATTGAATACTGTCACATTAAACTAAGTTGAAGTGGTTATCATGCACTAAAGACCATTCTCATTGCCAACTTTGTGATTTATAACCCTAATTTACATTCTAGAATTAATAATGACTAGTAGTTAAGAACTAAAAGCGATCGTATTTTAAAAACTTCTTTACATTTTCAATATCTTTTAATTGTTAAAATGTTTTATTTTGTTAGATTTTTTGATATTCTTGGTGCAGCAGACAGGCTGATGGTCCAACTGCGATGGGAAATGGTTACCATCACCTATAGCTGACAACACACCTCGCCACCACACAGAGGTGCTGCCAATGTCCTGGCGGCTTCGAGGAAAAATAGTACCTGGCCCTTAATGCCGGAACACAACGCAACGTGGGGTATAGATACACGGCACATTTACTTATTATGAACAAATTAGAACTTTTTTCACTGTATATAATTATATGATTTTATTTCATAATATTACTATATTTGTTTTTCTAATATAATCACAGTATATTTATGTGTGTTTGTATTTGTGTATATGCTGTATGTTTTTATGTGTACATATATATATATATATATATATATATATATATATATATATATATATATATATATATATATATATATATATATATATATATATATATGTGTGTGTGTGTGTGTGTGTGTGTGTGTGTGTGTGTGTGTGTGTGTGTGTGTGTGTGTGTGTGTGTGTGTTATTGGGTCAAGTGTTCGGAGGTTGGCACTGCAAATCAGCGCTGTATCGGGATTTTAAAAAAATTTCGAAACAGCACAATGCTGAGTTGTCAACCTCGTTGGCCAAAAAACTCGACGTACGGGCCTTTATTTGTTTATTTAATATTATACATGTTTTAGTGTAAAAATTGACAATTTATTGTTTTTTTTTCTTTTATGTATAGCGTCGTATTTTTAGTCAATAAATCTTTTTCTTTCTTCTTTCTTAACTTTTTTAATATAGATTAGAAAACTAAAGTAATCATAAAAAAGGTATGTATTATAATCACCCAAAATTATTTTTTTATTTCAAGTAATAAATAAATGTGCCGTATCTATACCGCACCCGTTTATTTAGTTGTAACTTACATTCTACTAAATAATTATATAATAATATCGGCAGACAACCACACGTATTTTATATCGTAAATTAAACGGATTTCTATGGGGCCGATCCCATACACCCAGACCATAGTAAATAACAGGCCGTAATGACCTTTTTACTCTGAATCTTTCAACCAAATTGATTCAATATGGTTAGTCAGTTTGATATCAGAATTAGACTGCGTTTTGATAAAATAAATTGCTATAAGTCCCTTAATGGAATCGTGAAACAAAATACTTAAAGTAAATACATTAAAACGCACATCAGTATTATGCATTATGTTTGACCACTACCACCCACATCACACCATATGATTCATAAATATTTGAAAAGTAACAAACTAGCTTTTATCGTAATACCATAGAGGGACCACAAACCAATTGTAGTTCTGTCCATTATTATAATTATATTTAGTGGCTGTTATCAGATTCGAAAAACGTGGGCTTTGTTAAGAGCTTTTATGTTTACGGAAAGGTCAGAAAAACCCTTCGCGCTCAACATTAACCCACTAAATTCGTAAGAAAATCCAATCGGATACACATTTTATAGATAAATTATATCGATTTGTATTTTTATAGTATTATTGTTACGACCGAGGTGCCGACAAAGGCTAATTTACACCTGCGTCTGTAGAAACACATTTTATTACCCTTTCGGCAATTGGTCTTATTTTGTTTACTTTGTGTTTAGAAGTTGTGATTAGAAAAACAGCCCATTGTGTATTGTAATCTTTTATAGCAGTCATTAACCAGGAGTGATTCTAAGAAATTCGGTCCACGCGGTAGAGCAGACATATTGTATTTGTACAGTATAAAGCCATTCCCCAAAGGAAAGATGGATAGTCAACCGAAAACCACGATCAAAGCAAGACCTATGTAATCTATTCAGTGACGGATCGTGCTTTGAACTTATTGCGTCCGGTTATATTTGTACCTGTATTATGTGTTGTATAGTTCTAATAAATTCTAACGGCATTTTAAATCCAGTCCTGCAACTCGTGACAATATAATAACAGCCCACAAACGTCCCACTGCTGGGCTCGCATCTCCCATTATAGGGGAATGGACAGCATATCTGCCACGCTTGTCCAAGGCGTTTTAGCAGGGCTGAAGAGAGACAGAAAGAAAAAGAGGGAAATAATGTTTATTTAGAGTTATTTAAAATAGGAATTATACATAAGCAGTTTAACAAAAGCCATAGGTTAACTAACTAGCATCTGTGGATGGTTTAGATACACAATTAGACCTGGTAAGTGGAGCTGCAATCGGTTTCTAGATTTTTTTTCAGGGCGGGATAACGTCTGCTGGGCCCGCTTATTATTAATTTCAAAAATAAGTAGGTAATTATTGGAATGTGGTTAATATTTCTTATAAGCTTAGACCAACGACCAAGGAACCTTGAGTAGAAGTAATCCGAATACAATCTACTTATGTATCAGGTCCATAATCCTGGAAAATGCAAGTCCAACGGTCCGAGGATCGACACGTTGCCATTAAGGGCCTCAAGATCTCTTTGTCTCGTTATCAATTTGACTGTGCAAATCCGTTTGTCTCGTATTGGCTTTACAATCGTCTGACAGCTACAAAGGAACTAAGGCTTCTACTACGTTACTGATAATAAACAGTATTAACTTTTCATTTCCACTTAGAAATGAGATGACCAATAGTGGTCTTGTTCTAGACCGCAGATACCTAGCTATAAATAGGGTTGCGACATTTTTGGAAAAAAAATAGAATTTTAGTTTTTAAGCTTCAAAAATAAATAACTTATGTGAAATGGAGTACACATTTATTGTTCATTATTTATTGTATATTTTATTTATTTAATTATTGTGTTTTCTTTTGTATTTATTACCACCTTTTATTTTGGCTAGCAAAGATCTATTATTTTAAAAATAATCTTGGCGCTGTAGCCTACAGATAAAATGCTGGTTCAATTTGAAATGAACTGTATGAGAGGGATATAATCTAGATCCTTACACTAGAGAAGTAGAAGCTCCACCACCTTAAGATCGGCCCTCTCCTGGCTTGGTTCAGGTTACACACAGGAACAGCACACGGCACTAGGCTCCACCTTAGAGCTAACACTTTTAACACAAAGTCTAGGTACATATAGTAAGTTTTGGCACGGCCAGTAATCACAATAAGTATAATGTAATTAAATGAAATTATGAGCGCACGGCGCGTTGTAGTCTTGTTAAAACGTCGACGGAAGTGTTCAAAAATGGCTACTCCTACCCTGCTCTGTATTGGCCGTCGCCTCACACAGAAAGAGGGTAGACAGCAAAATTGAGGGAGCGATGTTCTACCTACTTCATACTAGGCAAAGACCGAACAAAGTACCTGAACAAAAAACATGTTTCACTAAGTTACATCTAATAATATATATAATATTCACTGAAAATAATTGGGTACTATCACGACCCGACATCGTTTCTTCCGACGTAGAAGTGCTTCACTGACTAATTGGCCGTAGAAGTAAATAAAGAAGTGGGATCGTCCCGCGTACAAGTCTCGATAACCGTTTGGTCTTTAAACGTTAAAAATTGTTCCACAAAAGCCCTTTTAACTGCAGTAAAAAATAGAATTTTCAATATATTCTGATAATGTGTGCAAACATCGATTTCACGACATAACTAAGCTGTCGTAATTTTGATTAAATAAATAAATAAAAAAACTAGATTCCATTCAGTAGTTTCACCAAAAAGTAAATTAGTTTTATATTTCCCTATGCATGGTGACTTTCTTTTGTAGTTCTGTAACCTGCAAAGTTTCGTTATTTGTATACAAATAAATTTATTATAGCTTTAATTGTTTATCAATTTGGTAATTAAGAACATATTTCTCTTTTAAATAATAAACCAACCAAAATCAAGAAAAGAATAACTTAAAAAAGCCATCTCGTTGTGGTAATTTCTTTTCTTTGTCCTTTCCTTGTATTTTTTCCATCAGACTCAGATTCACAATTATTAAAATAATCAATAATAATATTTTTGTGTCCATACGCAAAAGTAGACAATGTAATACGATGAGTCCAACCACATTACTATATACGTAGCCTTAATCCTATTGTTGTCGATAGATCGAAATAGTTGAGCGCGCCGAGAGCTATGAGCTTATGTCACCCCTGGAACGGTGTTATATTGTCGTTCGGCTCAACAAACTTTAAGCCAAGTGAATGCTTGACCAACCCTCGATTAACATTATAAGAAAATTCCTATTGAGATGGAACGTGGAGTACTAAGCACATAACATTTTACAAAGAGATCTCTATCAGACTCCCACCTGAAAAATGGATTTTTTAGGTGTTCAGAGAACTACTGATCTGAAGTTGGCGGGGAAGACCTACAGATGAGAGGAACACTGAACGATCACAGAAGTATTTAGTGGGTGTTCCGGCAGATACAGCCGGCGAGTCCGACACTACCCCGTTGTCATGTTGGGTGTCCGCAAATGGATTCATTTCGAAAAAAAGATCATCAGAAAGAGACTATCTTCTCTATCCCCTTCCTTTATTCCATTCACCTATTCCATCTTCCTTTTTTTACGAGGGGAAACCAGATTGAGGGCTATCAGCCGTGAACTGGGGAAAAAAGCGGCCGGTGTGTAAGATTTGCCAGGTCGGGATGGCACTTGCATCTCTATACAAACCTGTGTTGTTATTGCCACGCCATAGTTAGATATACTCACTAAAATACCTCGGTATTTCGTCCTACACCTTTAATGATGCTGATGGGCTATGGATCTACATGGCCTTTCCATTAGCCCCGGCAAGACTCATCCCAGCCCATTCCCGCTCTTCTATTCCACCTGTCACCTAAAGGCTGGCAACTTATTGGATTTACCCCTGGTGTGGCAAACATCTATAGGTGCCGGTAATCACTTACCATTAATTGGGTCAACCGCCTATGTGTCACTTTCACCATAAGAAACTGGTGTTTTATCAAAGGATCAATATGAGGATCCGTGATATAACATTACCAGCCGTTTCCGTATACGAAGCGGCACGTGCCATAAGTAAGGTGTCATCTGCGAAGCAGATTAACCTTATCCCGGACATGACTGGTTCCCGAAGGAGCCAGTCGTAACCAACGTTCCAGAGGATCGATCCGAGGACCGACCCCTGTGGAACACCACACGCGATGCGACGTCAGCCTATCGCGTGTCTAGTCTGGCTACCCTCCCAAAGGACGTATCTGCCCTGGAAGTACGTGTCCAACAGCCTTGTGAGGTACGGAAGAACACCATATAACTGGAGCTCCACCCCGATCGTCTCATGTCCTTCATAGGCTTAATTCAACATTCGAGCAACAAACCACTAAACAAAAATAACAACAATAACTGAAATAATATTTACTTTCCGTTCTAGAAGCGAACATTCACCATAATAAGATTAAAAGTGAACTGGTTGGTAGTGTACAAAATGAATTAAAATCAATCCGTTTGAAATGTTATCGTTACATTTCAAGCACCCTCAATCTAGATAGTATAATCCCCTTTTTATTTCAAAGTGAACTTAATACCTTCCCTTCGCTAATGAAAGGTATAGGAGACACCTTTCAAATTTAATATTTTATTTGAAACCCTAACCATCATCCATCTATCTAGATAAAGCCTATTTGGGATGTTCTAACCCACAAGTTATACTGGTTCTTTTTTTTATGGACTGTACTATAAAAGCAGAAGCTCCACCAACCTTGAGATCAGCCCTCTCCTGGCTCGGTTCAGGTTGCACTCGAAAACAGTGCATGGCACTTTTGTTTCACTTCAGAGCTATCGCTTTGTACTCATATTTAGTCTTAATAAAGGTTATTGGCGGCAAATAATTACAATTATATGATTTATAGAAAAAAGATGAAAGTACGGTGCTATGTCGTTGAACGTTGACAGCAAGTATTCAAATGGCTGTCCTTACCCTGCTGTGCATTAGTCGTCGCCTCACACAGAAAGAGGGTAACCAACAAAATCAGCGGAGCGATGTTTTACCTACTTATTATAGGCAAGGACCTAGCCACCCTAATTAAGATCCTTTACGTTGTAGGAATGCGTAGCTGTTAGTAAACTACTCGTAAAGCCCACTTAGGACCACTTTCTATCAAGTAACTTTTCGTTTTTTTTTTGTGAAAGTTTGTATATGCCTCAATTAGATTACGCCCACTTTCACGGCCGCAAGCAGGAGATTGGTGATGGAAATGGGCAGCGCGATAATGTAAGCATAACATATATCGGATATGCTATTTTAAATAACAATTATTATTGTAATATATTCCTCGACGTGTGTAATAACTAAATGTTTCCTTATTTTCTATTATCATTCTTAATCTTCTTCCCCTAAATCATTCAAACTTTATAATGCTATAAAATACAAATATTTATTATGAAACTAACTACTCGTAACTAAGATTAACTTGGGGAATATACTAGATATTTGACTTTCATCTGTTTGTCATCAACTTAAATTATATTAGCTCTAATCTAACTTTCTCAAGTAATATCGTGTAGAAATTTGACTTCATTGGAAATATAAAACTAATTTAATTTCTTGTGAAAGTGCTGGATAGAATCTAGATCTAATTTTAATTTATTTACTATCTAAATCTTAATTTATTTACTTAAAATTGTAGTACCTTAATTACTCAAGCAACCACTTCTTATTCCAGTATCGTAACATCGTTTTTTTTTAATTACTTAAACACAAACAAGCGCTCAAGACAGGCAGATAGCGTATTCGAGACTACACATTTCCAGGATATTTGTATTAATTTATGACAAAATAAAAATAATTTTAAATTTGTTTTAATTTATTTTTCAAAAGTAATTAAGTCTTCGGGTGATCAGAAGTCTGGTGCCTGCCATTAGTAACGGATTAATACAAAAAGTATATGGTTAATGTTGCATTCCAGCGAGGAAATGTGGCTAACATGCTGGCTATGTCGTAAAGTCGTTTAGTTTCCTTACGATTTATCCTTCACTGCCCATATTCGATATAGCTAAATATAAAATATAATAATGTGTTTATTTAGAGTGTAAGTGTAAAGAAAATTAAGACCTCACAACGTCAAGCCAGCATTTCTTTGGCCTATCCCTTCGACCAGGTTCTGGCGGAGGCGGCATGGCTTGACATAATATGTTCCCCACATAACCGGCTGGTTTCCGTAAGACGTGGCCGTACCAGCGTAAGCGACTATTATTATTATCATGAAATATACAAGCGTATTACGCTTACTTTATCCTTACTACTAAATAAATCTAATAAACGTTGTATATATATATATATATATACGTATCTTCCTCTTAACGTTGGAAATATTAATATATAAATTAGCAAACAAAAACACACACTGTAATTTCCAAGATAAGCATGTTACACTTATGTTCTGGGTAATATATAACACCAACTTTGGGGCCGATCCCAGATACTCATACAAGAGTAAATAATGAGAAGGGAAGGAATTTTGTTAAGTATTTTAAGCTATTTTTTAAATTTTTATGTAGGTAAATGGGCCTGAAGACAATACGGACAATAAATAGTAAGTCTCGAGTACGCTACACAATAATTTTCGACGTCAAATGTACATAATTAAATTAAAAAAAGCAGTCTAATTAAAATTAATATTTTAACTTAAAATTCACGTAGAACACTGAAAACTTAACAATTATAGAAATCATAACATTTACTTAAATTCTACTTTTATTTCTAACTTTAGAGGTAGAACGAGTTTGAAATTCAAATTTTAATAAGACCTCCGATATTAGGCACGCCAGAACGCCTGAGGCGTTTTCCAGTAAAGCAATTTTCTGTTCGACTTAATCCTATATCTCGACGTCGAAATACATTTGAAATGTCAATCTTTCATAAACAGGGCTTTTATTCCAACGCAGTGCTGAATATCGAAATTCAATTAAAAAAGGCGTATATTTAGTTAGTAGGTACAGTGAGCAAAAAATGTAAATGCGCTTACAGTGAAGTTAGTTCCGTGAAATTGTGCCGGTCCAGTCAAATTTAAACGATTATTACACCCTACGGTTTGTAGTGAAAAACAGTTGGCATGCGATATCGGTCGAGCGAGAGCGCATTACTCTCCCAACTCAGCAGCTCTGTTTTTGAATGACATGTACAAACTTCAGGAACGTATATAAGTTTTGCTCGTACTACACCTATTCTTCTTCTATGGTAATGTGGTAATATCCATTAAAGCTATTTTACATTTACTCAGCTACGGACTTCAAATTCGAAGGAAACCATTGCTGACTTTATAATGACTTCGTGTAAATTAGTCTGAAGTCAGTACAACGCCACCAAATTTCACCAACTTAAATATTACTGAATGAATATGCTGAAGTCAGCAGCAGCAAAGCAGCAGCCTTTAAATATGATATGCACAACGAAACGAAATAGAGGTTTATAATGACTGCGTACTCCTGAAGAAGATGAACGCATCAGTGATTACGTAGCTCGTTAACCGGCTGCTATAATGAGTCCTCCATTTCTCTCATTGATGAAAGCGATTACCCACCTTCATATAATGGAGGCACCTTCTCTCTCGAACAATGTTTGAATTTTGACAACATTTATGACGGCGATGATTAAATTGTAGCTTTCTTCTTTGGAAGTTGGTTTCAGAGTTTAGCGGTGAAGTAACTCTGAAAGTGAAGGTAACGAGTATAATAAATATGTTTTTATTCATTAATGATAAAGAGCCTTAATTATTTGTTATGGAGGTATCTAAACGGTTATAACACTCACTTCGGAAACTCGGGTCGTACGTATCTTGGCCAAAAAGCACTCAACAATACCACATAGACAATGTTCTAACTTAATGTGCATATATTTACAATAGGGTAGATGACAGTCACATCCACTAAAATCTAGATTTTGTACGAGCGGTGCAAATTGTGAAGTAACTTCTATAATTCATTCAAATAGTCAATAATCATAATTTAAACAGTAATTACTATTATTTATATGATGATAAATAATGATTAAGTTGTGCTAATGACATAGCATTTAGTAACCCAGTAAAAGATAATGTTCTCGCGTGAATAAATTAACAAATAATTTGCATAATTAATTTGAGATATAAAAAAATAAGAATAACCTTAATTCAATCTTATACTAATATATAAAGCTGAAGAATTTGTTTGTTTGCTTGAACGCGCTAATTTACTATTAGTCTGATTTGAAAAATTCTTTCAGTTTTAGATAGCCCATTTATTGAGGAAGGCCCAATGTCATCACGCTACGACCTATGAAGAATGTTTCAAAATCGAGGCTTTTTTTAACTATTCAACGCGGGATGAAGTCGCGGGCAGAATATAGTTAGAACGTAAAAGCGTTTACGAATGTTAATTATACTTCCACAAAATGATATTCCATAATGATAGAGGAAAACAAAAGGTAAGACAATAATTGTACAAGGAAATATGGAGTTTCCATTATGAATACTGCTAGAGATCACGCGAAATTACGATTACCTAAATTATCATTGAATATATAGATACAATACATTCTAAAAAAAATCATTTCATTTGACATATACCAACAACAATGTGGTGTGACAGAAGATCTACGTCAGAATAGGAGAATATGGAAGAAAAAGACATTGTGCCGATCCCGAGTAATTGAGATATGTTGAAAGAAAGATATACCAACAACGTGAAGTAGATGATAATAGCTGTGTCCGCACTGGGACTTTATTTTCATATCTTCTGAACTTTGCAAGGATTATCCAGGAACCAGAGCGGATGTTTTCCCACCCTGGTCTAGAGTGTGCCACCATAATAACCTTGAGTTGTGTCCCATCCAAACTCTTTTCGCACTTTTCTTAGCTACGTCATCACTATAAATACTCCTTTCTAGGGCCGATCGTTAGCATGTTTGCTGTACTCCAAAAGAAAGTTATTTTTGTAGCGACGATAAAAAGGCAGCATTTTTCAAAACCAAAAGTTTCAAAAAGTAATTTATAAGTTCACCGATTTAAATCAGCATCTCATGAAAATAATTGTGCTTCCAATATTGATGAACAAAGCAATTCTAAAGCACTTTCCAACTTTTTAACAAAATTTCCTCAAGTAGAAAGTTGTAATGTCTATTCGATAACTCAATTTACAGCGCGCTATCGGAAACTTTGCTGATGAAAATATTTCAATCTTTGTCAAATCCTTCACTTTTCTGTCGGTTACACCAATAAAATATCAGATTTCTCGCAGCCAATCGCTGTTAACAATTTATGAATTCAAAATTTGGCAAAGCTTGAATTTTTCTTTTCTTGAATTGAATTTGTTTGAAAGTCAAAGTATATATAGGAAGTTTTGGTTAGTAAGTTATACATAATTTTAAACGTTACTAAAATATTATGTATAAAAGAAGCTACTCACAATTTTTGCCTTATAATTAGAATCCGTTTTTTGCAATAAAAATCTTTCATTGTGTACGCGCCGCGCTCATTGTATCCATTCGCTCCTCCCTATTCCGCACTCGAAATCTTCCCCTCGTACCCGCTTCGGTTCCAAAAAGAGAGTTGCAAAACTCATCCGCTTCGCAGGTATACGAACTAAAAGTTTCTACTCTAAATTAAGAAATCAAAATTAATCCACCGCGCCGCGACGTGTGTCAGACTTTAAAATAATTAAATTAGCAGATGTGAGAGTGTGATACTGGTGCCCGACTCATATGAGCCATTGAAGGACATACTGAAAATTATGTAAGGTGACCCTTTTATCTCACACATTGATAATTAAAATTTACGTAAGTTTCTCTCATTTTATAAAAAAATCTTTCAGTTATTTACTGATTTGATGAAAAATAATTTTAAATTAAATAACACGTCAAAAAACAAGAAGGTAACCTATGGCACAATTTAGGTATGAAGTTTTAAAGTTACAATCTGTGGACGATTGCTATGCCTACATATTTTTCTTCCGTAGTTTATACAAAAGAACAGACTTTAATTAAATACAGTAAAAAAAAATACCAGTTCAGTTATAGAAAAATGAAGGCAAGATTCCGCCACACGCTTAGATTGCACGTCAAACAATAGACGAAGAATAATTTACAGGCCATAGCATCTCTAAAAGCGCCTATATATTAGGTTCAGAGCAAAATGAAATTAAAATTAGTACACACTATAGAACTACTGTAGCTTTATTAGCTACCAACTACACACAACAATAATTCGCATCACTACGCCCGCCCGCCCATAAGTCCCGTGAGTGGAAGAGACAGCGAAATACACGCTTTATTTTATGACCCAAACTGCACGGATAAAATAATTCTACTATAGTCTACCTATATAAATACATTCCACTCTCCTGTTTGAGATGTGTTGACTTATGGCTAGTGTGTCTTTTAAGTTTTACTAGTACCGGTGTATTGGTTTACTCACATAACAATTGCCATAACTTATTGATTTCATTCCGATATTCCAATCATAGAGCTTGAGTTATTGGTTGATTCAATTTAAATATAATAAATTATTGAATGAAAAATTGAAGAATGTGTTGTATATACTAAACTGAAAATAAATAGTTTAAGGCACCCACATAAAAGTAACGTTTACGAAATTTTCCAAAAATACAACGATTGTAATTTTCTCTTCAATAATTTATTTTCATGCTTTTGGTTCAAAATTCGTGAGTGAACATTCAATGTTCGTATAGCAGATTTAATATGCTTAAATTAAATACACAGTTCAGTCTGTATACACCATTACGTGGTTATTGATTATGTGGTGTCCGTCGAGGCTAGTCAGTGCATTGGCCGTGAAATGCTCGCTGTCCATTCTAACACATCATATCCAACTACACTTCAAAATGCTTTGAACCTTATACGTATTGAAATACAGGTTATATACCGATGATAAGATGATGCAGAATATATGCGTCGAGTTGTAGAAGCGAGAAATGCAAAGGCCGCAATCCTCTTGGAAAATTGCTTAGAAGTAGGGATATTTTAGGAATGTAAACGCTTTTTATTTTCTTGGCTTACTTACATCTTACGTTATTACAAATATTCACATACAAGCACTGCGTACTGAACGCTGAAAGTGAACGAAAACTTATGTAATTTTGTTCAAGGCCGAAATAATAATATTGATTGATATTTTGCTATAGACAAATAGAACTGCTTGGCAATATAGACGATGCACGAAGTGATTCACCAGTTTATACGCAAATAAATTTCAATTTATTTAATTGTCATTGAAGACCACGGGCCAAAAAAATGGCCCGGACTTTCGAAAAGCTTGCATGGGGCAAGAAGACCAACACGTAGAAGCTCCTTGACAAATTTAGTGTAATATGGCGTGACACTGACCGGTGATTATCCCTGTTTACACCATATGATAATGCACCCAAGGACCAGCTCCGGCCAATGTAGGACTTTTGTGGGAAATGAGAGAGAGAAATGCTCCCTAAAGAGAGCAGCAACGCATTCGTAGCACCTTTGGTGTTGCAAATGTCCATAGGCGATGGTAATCGCTGTCCATCAAGTGGGCCGTCTGCCTGTCTGCTGATCTCCTGCAATAAAAAAAAATGAGAACAAAAGGTACCGGGCTATTGAGATGAACTGCAAGTGGAGTTACAGATCGGGAACTATGTAAAAACAATGATTTTTCTAAAATTAAACAATACTCTTTATTGTGCCAACATAAAAACAGTAATACATTTTCGTGTCCTAAAATTAAAAGATACTTAAAGCAATCTCTTGTAGGAAACCTTTGGATTGGTTGATTATTCAAAATAATTTATTGGCACGTAGTTTTAGATAATACTAACGACAACATAAATAATATATTGTTTCATACGAGCGGGGTTACGCCTTAGGCTTGGAAGTAAATACCAGTTTTTTAACTAAATGCTATTATTAACTTAGACAGCCGTACGCGATTCTTCTCCGCAGGGTTGCCCCTACACGCAAAATTAACGACTGTTCCGACAGTAAAATTTCTCACTCACAAACCGTCGGCGGTATTGCGTAGACCACCTCTTGCTGCTGCGGTGCTCGAATTTATAGTACGGCCGGTGTAACTTGGCAAATGTGAACATAGGCTTTGCGAACTTTAGAGCATGTACACTCGTGTGATGAGTGGGCATACGACTCGTCAGTGAATACAATTGGTCGCCCTTCATCTCTGTATTTTTTCAATGCTTTGTACTAGTTGGTCACTGTATTTTATTCAGGAGTTTACATGCGCTAAAGTTCGCAGAGCCTATGTTCACATTCGCCAAGTTACGCCGGCCGTATTATACCGTGCGTAGCTCTGGCTCTTCTCTTAAACTACGCTTAACAACCCCTTCACTCAACTGCCCACTAAACTTTTCACTTAACTCTTCTTCCAACTCTCTAAACTTTTAGTTGTTGCTTCTCTGTCTTCAACTGAACTTCCCGTAGGCACGTCTCACGCTGCTTATATACTCGGAAAAAATTTCTAGAACCCATAACTTCGATCTCCTTTTCTTTATTCTTTTATTTACTGTGTGTCCCCTTCTAGACATCTACTTAGCTCTGTCTTTTCTTTCCTAAACCTTCTATTCTAGAATTTTATTAGATTATCATTTGTTCATTAGTTATCCCTTTCTAAAATGTATCTGCCCTTGTCTATTCTTCTTTCTTAACTTAGCTGTTTACTGTCCACATTGTATGTACTGTTATTCCTTTTTTATTTTACTTCTTTTTAACTTAATTATACCTAGACATAAGTTGTTAAAAGTATCCTCTCAGTCAGGTTGCCTGGTTGCCTCGCTTTAAGTGATAAGGCCGGCTTTTGTTTTGCCGTTAAATTATTGTAATTATTTATTTGGTAAAAAAAGTGTTTTCTAATCTGTTCTATTCTGTATTCTCGCAAGATCGACTAATTTTCATGGGTCGCTTATTTAAAGTTAACCCTGGCGATGCCGCATAACAATCCCTAGTGAAATGAAGAGATAATATTTATTTCACGTGTTATTATTGTGAGTCCTTATCTAAGCCGAACGTATAATTATGCGCATAATTTTTCAGTGGGCACATCCCTTGTTGAGTATAAATATGAATAATTTGTACGTCATAATTGGTACGGTTCAACCCGTCCCTTGTTAAATGAGGACAGTAACTTATTTATGTGCGAATGCGGATTTTTATTTCAGTATTTCGTATATGAAAAATGAAGCACATAAACTACCTCGTATCAGTTGTACGAAAGTTTTGATACGCTGCGTTGGGTCATGAAAATGAGGGTATTTGCTTAAATGAATAAACATCTGAGTTTTATCCGTGCAGGAACGGAGAAAGAATACAATTTCCTGCGGCCCGGCGGCCTGTCGTAAGAGGCGACAAAACAACCCTCAGCCAGGTGGTAGGGCATTTGCCCGACTGGATGGCTACCACCCCTGGTCTAGAGTATGTCGCCATAACAACCTTGTGTTGTGTTCCGGCATTAGTGACCAGGTTCCAGGCTCCCTAAAGAGAGCAGCAGCGCATTCGTAGCACCTTTGGTGTTGCAAATGTCCATAGGCGATGGTAACCGCTGTCCATCAAGTGGGCCGTCTGCCTGTCTGCTGATCTCCTGCAATAAAAAAAAATAAAAAGTTAATGTTGCTTTTAACTGGTTTTATTGCCTCACTTATTTAAAAAAAAACTCTGTGGATAATCACTCACTTTTGACGATGCAGTCATGTTGGAATAATTATCTTAATTACTATTACTAATTTACTAAAAGCATATGAAAGTATATGCTGTATTTATATCAAAAATCAATTTTTAAAATATTTGTCCGTCTGTCTGGATGTTCAGGCTAATCTCTGAAATAGCTGGACCGATTATTACAGAACTTTCCCTGGCAGATAGCTGATGTTATAACGAGTAATTTAGAGTAACGCAAAAAATAATTTCACGCGGACGTAGTTGCGGGTACAGCTAGTTGAGAATAAAATACAGATTGCGGGTAGACGCCATACATTTATAACAAGTGGTTAATTTTTTTATGTACGTACAATGTTTGTATGTATGTGCAAATTGTACTTATATATATAGGAAACCGTTAGTTAGATTTCGAAGGAAGAACGATGTTCATTAACTATTTTATTTGAGTCAATAAATGACGAGATATTAGCTCTTCAACTCATGAAATTTGTATCCCCTCCAGTGACTAAATTATGAGTTGGAAAATTCTGAAAAATCATGCTTTACAAACATTTTGAAAAATATGCGTTCAGTAATTTTCAGGTTATGAGGTATTTTGAATTGAATGCTTTTAATGGTTTTGTAGTTAAATAACTAAAACAGGAGCCTCTACAGAACACATCGTTGTGACAAATCTGTATTCAGTCTATTTGAATGTTGTTATCAATCATATTTTTGTCCAATAAATAAAAACTAGGGTTTCCTAATATTATATGACCGTCGTACACATACATAAATAAGTAATCATATTCCGTTTGTAACCAAAGAAAGAGTTACGAGGGACAATCGAATAAGTTGAGGCGTATACAAAAATTGTATTTTGTTCGCTTCTGAATACATTTTTCGTGTAAACAAAATTATTTTTTATGCATGGAAATTCTGATAGGTTTTCTGTCTCACAAATGAAAGAAAATAATTTATCGTCTATGCCAATAAACTTGAACTGTTCATGTTTCCAAAATATATGCCAAAGTGTTATCTAAGTCTACTAGTCTTATGATGTTTAATTATATTTTTATAGAATTTCAGTTGCCTCGAGTACTCTTCGAAGACGCTTATCCGATTGCAATGAAAATGTTAAAAATAAAATCAGTTTTTTTTATTAAATTTTCATATGTTTCATTTCGAACAAAACTCAAAATATATTAATATATAGTGATCTATTCTTGCGCGAATAATACCCAATATTTGTTTTAAATTTCTCACTCTCCGTCTGTCTATTCTGTTCACCTCCTATATACCTATTATTATCATTCGATTATGTCATAGTATTTTTGACTCTTTTATCTTATTTTTATTTATATAAGGCAACGGACATTTATTATTCTATTAAGGAAAATAAACTAAAGTAAATTATGATACAGATTACTTGTAACTTACTTGCTAATACATGGCATGTTACAAGAGACTCGCTCTACTACTACTAAGCTCTACTTTTATTCTCTTTCCAAGTAACCTCACTTTAATCTTCCATTTTGTATACCTTGGGAAATGCTTTTTGCAAAAATATTCACTCCTTGTAGACGCATAAGACTTCTATACGTGTGCCTAATTTCATGTCTCTAAACTTGGTAGTTCCTGAGATAATCAGCTGTGTCCAGACGTGACTCTAGCCCCGTGTGCAATCAATACCTTGGCGCCCTCTACTAGACGCGCAGTCAAAATGGAATTATTACAATTATATTTTCAACAGTGATTCTTTATCACACCCGGTGTCAACCATAACACGGGCGCAGGGTATTTAAGTCTCATGATTTTCGGAGATGTCGCGAGCAGCGTTCGTTGCCCCCAAAGACCCGGCGTCCGTATGCGCCGCACACCCTGCACAATATATAAGTAAAGCCAGAACTCACTGGCTGTGCCACACAGAGAGAAATATCTGAGTGAAACCATAAAATTTCCTTTCTAATGATAGGTATCGGAAGACTAAAAATAACACTAACGAATGTAATTCTGGTACAATAATCTAATACAAAACGCCAAGTGTCATTTTCTCCTTCCAAAAACTTCGCAAAGTTGTTTAATATCGATACAAAGTTTCCTCCACCGTATATTTTGAAGAAAAATGTCACTGCCGGTGTTAAAATGAGAAAATATTATTTTTATCGTGCTAATTCAAGGCGGAAAGTTTTTAATTTATTTGATTTTCAGCCGAAATAATTTCAACCAACGTCGTCGCGAAACTTGAAAAAGTTAATGTATTGTTCTTTCTTATTTGTGTCTTAAGCGTTATTTTCCTTTATTATAAAAAAAACAGTACCTTGCAACTAACTGTATTTTTTTATGTTGTATTTAAAATATAATTATGAAGTGCATCTAAGAAACTCTTAAATTTACATTCATTGTTTTTGATTCTCTTAAGCCCTCTTAAGCTCACTACGAGATTTCTTCTAATAATGTTCTATTTGACGATATTGATTACCTACAACAATGTGTAAACTGCATTACGTAATTTATTTAATTACTCTTTATCATGTCATCATGTTTTTATTTAATTTATTTTATTCATTTTAAATATTGACGGGCTTTTTTCCATTTTACTGTAAGCGACATTTAGACCTAAGTATATTTTTTGTTGCAAAAGGTATTTCCAAATATTATTTTGTTTTAAGTAGGAGGGTAGAAGTAAGGAGAACCTTCTCCGCTTATGAAGAAATGTTAATTTATCCGTGTAAAGGTGGTAGGGCATTTGCCCGACTGGGTGGCTACCACCTCTGGTCTAGAGTATGCCGCCACAACAACCTTGTGTTCCGGCATTAGTAACCAGGTTCCAGTCTCCCTTAAGAGTACAGCGCATTTGTAGTACCTTTGTTATTGCAAATACCCATAGGCGATGGCTACCGCTTTCCATCAAGTGGGCCATCTGCCTGTCTGCTGAACTCCTGCAATAAAAAAAATAAAAAAGTGTCCATCGAAATGCATTAAATTAGGGTGGCGCCACTTTGGCATCAGGGTGAATTTTACAGAAAGCGCCAAAAGTTATCAGAGTAGTATTATAGTGTTTCAGTTTTATAAAATTAAATAGTATTACAAAATCGCTAAGCGTATTATTCAAAATTCACAAAGTAAAATCACTGTTCACATTTTCACAAAAAAAATATTTGAGGTTATATTTAGTAGATTACTTTGTATAACGTAAATAGTTAACGTTTTATAACAGTGTACTGTCATTAACTACAACAGCTACATTCATATCCATACCCTTTGTCTACAAGCGCTATTTTGGACGATTTTTGAACTGTTATTTACAGCTTACAACTGGATACTTCTTCAACTATTTTCCTATATGAGATTATTCTCCTTACCTTTACCCTCTATAGTTTTAAGATATTCAGTAAATTGAAGCAAAAACTTCTAATTCTTAAAATAAAAAAATAGTTTAAATTATGTTTTGCTTCAAAAAATATACTTCGGTCCAAATGTCGCTTACGATAAAATAGCGGGAAAAGGCTCGTTGTAAAGAACAATCATTTAGAACTGAAATTGCAATGCTTTTACGACAAGAAGCAAACAAATACAGTTTCAATTTAAAATTCCGTAAAAGATTTTCGATTTCCAAACTCCCGGATGTAAGAGAACGTGACCGAAATTGTCTCGATCCAAGTTCGATAAAACTCCCGGATATTGAAACTGGCAGCGGTTGCCGTGTCACAATACTACGCTACAGATTTACTTTGAGAATATTGAATATGTGACAATGTTTATTTAAACCTTTTACTAAAAGAAACATTGGGATCAGCTGCTAAAACCAACTTAAAACTATTACAGATTACACAAAACAAAATTTTCAAAATGTTAAACCATTTAGATCATTTTACTCCAACTAAGCATTTATATTCTAAAACTAATCAATTAAATATTTCACAAACACATATACACATATAATACCTGCATATTAATAAAAAAGCTACCTAATAAAAACATATCCTCCAAGCTTAGAACGATTCCAAGCTATCCTTTACTGCTGAAACATATATGAATATAATATCCGGACGAAAAAACAATTTAAATTAAGTTTACTGCGAACAAACTACGGGGAAAAACATCACGATTGGTGTTATTTAATAAATTACCCGACTTACAAAAAAATAAACTTTTTAAACTTAAACTAAAAACCTTGTGAAGCGTAAGAAGTCTTCAATAAAGCAACTTTATTCGAATTTTGCGTATTTTTTAATCATTTACAATTTTATAATAAAAACTTGGTTGCGCGAGTTATGTAGGCTAAGCCCTTAGATTAATTAGTCTAAGGTTTCAATATAGTCCGTAAGTGAAACATGTATCAAGTTAGTTCAACATACGCCTCGAACGAGTACAGTTGTCTTCTTTAAAAAGCTCCTCCGCGTCGCAACCCACTTAACTCGCGTAATAATTCGTTTTTCGTTACGTAATAGATTTCGAATATTAGCGGTTGGCCGTAGACTACGAGTGTTTCTCATAGACTAATGTAATTTAATTGCGCGTACACACCGGCGCGAGGTAATGATTTCAACCCGGTTGGACCAGTTTGTACCTCTCCAAGCAAATCGTGCGCCGACACCTAGTATTAAAATAAATATAAAATAATAAACCGCAACATTTGACGAAGACTGCATATCACTATTGGTGTTAAGATTTATATTGTATTATTTAATAATTATTTTTAATCTCATTGTAAGGCTGGTGTGCGCCGAAATTTAACCGACGGTTAACCAAAATTAATCACTGTTTTTCCATACATTTTTGGCGATTATTTTATTTTAACCATCGATTAAATGTCGGTGCATACCAGCCTAAGTGTAATAAATGTTCTTATGGGAAATAAAGTTCTTTGAACCTATATTCTCTAATCGGATGTTCAAGAGCATTACCCAATGGGTTTCGGATGCGATTGCTTTAGCCATTAAGCTACTAATGACTTATAAACCATGATAACTTACTACGTGCTAGTTCACGCGTTTACGTGTCAAAGGCAAATTTCAAATGACATAAATTCAAAGCCTAGTCGGGAAACGTTCACCACTTCAGTTTTTCTGAACTGATATGATTTCAAGACCACGGGCCATAAAAATGGTCCGGACTTTTAGAGGGCTTGCGTGGTGCTATTGGAAGGCCAGCACGTAGAGGCCCCTTGTTAAATTCAATGTAAACGTGGCGTGACTCTGACCGACGATTATCCCTGTCTATACCATATACTAATAATGCACATGCATAGCCCCACCCAGTTTAGACCTTACAATAGACTTACAATAGTAAGAAATGAGAACAAAAGGTACCGGGTGATTGGGAACTCCTAGTGGTACTAGGTGTCTGGGAATATGGGGACTATGACGACTGCCCGACGCAATGTTTGGGGAACATAATATTATTGTCAAAATTATCGATAGACAAAAGTAGAGGAAGCATTGTGGTAAAGCCTATAAGTTCTCTTCGAAAATGGGGGTGAAGGGCAAATCCAACAGAGGGCCTTAAGAGGCACATACTATGTTTCAGACAGATTTTCCTGCATTAAATACTGCCTACCTTATCGAAACACATCCAAAATCTAGAAGTCATAGACATGAAGATATAGAGGTGGATACTGTGCGTTGTCGATTTTTACACACTCGTGACTATAGTAAGTACATTCGTCTACTCGTTTGTAAAAATCTACTTACCACACTAGTATCATAAATAACTATTATGTTCACCCTTAAACAATAATCCTATTTAATATACCACTCCCGAGAGACTAAAGATTAAAAACTAATTTTAGAGTGTTAGCTTAGCGAGTTTAACTCGTTATTGCTTTAGTTCTCATATTATGAAAAGTAATCATGTTACACATATGGTATATAATAAATAATTTAATATTGTGCTGTCATCAACGGCACATTTTATCTCAATATTTATTAATTCCATTTATGTCATTTGAATTTACTAAAACCTAAGATGAATATCAGTCTCACGTTGTTATTACATGTTCATAAAACCTGGCGAACTTCGTACCACCATATTTTCCAAATTCCTAAAAGACTTATTGCTAATCTAAACCATCCGGTAACCCACTCAAACACACAAAAACAAAATCACCAAAATCGTTCCAGGTGATTAGGAGGATTCTAGAATCCGATATCAGCGCCACCTATCGGTTCCAACGAGATATAAAGTATTATTCTATGTTAGTCTCGTGGTTACAAGCTACCTCCCCACCAATTTTCAGTCAAATCAGTACAGCCGTGCTTGAGTTATAAATAGTGTAACTAACACGACTTTCTTTTATACATATAAGATTAAAATAGATGGAAGAAATATCACGGCTGCTGAAAAATGGTTGAAACGTCGGTAAATAAAAATCAAATACATTACCGCGCTTAAATCGTTAAAACGTAGTTTTATTATGAATATATTTTACTCAAACGCACAGATATGATATCCTCAATTTTCTTAAGACGCTTAAAAAATATACCTACTAGAACAGACTTATGTTTTGTTATAATTAGTATGCAGTGCAAGTTTCGCCCATAGACTCGACGAACGCACTGGTCGTTAATAAACTGGCCTGGCCAATATGGAAATTGGGAAACAGATTACGGCTCGTACAGAACAAATTGCCGAGCGAATTGGGTAGCTCAGAAATATCACTACCTAATTCGAGATTTCAGAATACATCGAGTACATTTAAATTTGTATTTTATCTAAGGGACTTAACAAATTGTGATCATTACTGTCCATTTCTCAAGTAGGTAGAAAATGTAAATTTATAGTACCCAAGTACTTATACTTCTTTATACTGTACACAATGTGCCTATTACAATAGGGATGCGAAAATGTTATAATTAATTCAGGCCGGCAGCGCTAAAGCGGCCTAACCCTCAATTTATTATATTCGGAGATAAATACTGAAAATTATGTAAAACTAAGGAAATGCAAAAAAGTCTTTGGAACGCCATCTATTATCAAGGGACAAAACCAAAGATAGGTCATTCTTGCATTATATTTTAGCACGTTTTACATAATTTTCAGTATTTATCTCCGAATATAATAAATTGAGGGTTGGGTCGCTTTAGCGCTGACGGCCTCAATTATAATATTGTTACACACTGACAAAGTGAATGCACACGTGTAGTTTAGTATCTTTCCGGCATTTGGACTTCTTTTGTTTATTTTGCTTTTAAAATTTGTAATTAAGAAAAACATCCTTTGTTATTGTACTCGTTTATGGCCGCAGGTGTGCAGATTAAGTTTTCTTGGAAACTTCAGTCCACGCGGTCGATTGTTGTATTGTACAGTTTAGTATAAAACAATACCCGAAAGGGGTGAGGCAGTCAAGCGAGAAATACGATACGAGCAAGACGTGTATATTCGATTAACTATATAGCGACGAACCTTGTGCGTGTTATTGAATCGTGCAGTTTGTACTACTGGTGGTGTCCAGTTATATTTGTACCTGTGTTATACCTGTTGGTATAGTTCTAATAAATTCTATAGTAATTCCAACGGCATTTTAATTCGAGTTTATTTTTGAATGTTTCATGTTATTTATTATCTACACAACCACGGTAATTTTTTTAATATTTTCCTTAGTCTTGAATGTTGCCTGGAAGACATTTCTCAAAGCGATAAGACTTTATTCATTATTCTACCTAGTTTTTTAGGCCGTAATTTACATTTCTAGTGAACAATGAAGTATATTTATTCATGTAAAAGAACTATCGTTAAAATAACACTTTATCATCTTACTTTTAAAATATCTCCATAGAAATAATTTTAATTACTTTCTAATCTATACAGATAAAATAAATTGAAGTGTCTGTTTGTAGTGACAAAAAAAATAAAAAATAAAGTATTCGCTGTATTCGCGGTTTCACCCGCGCAGTGATGGAAAATCGGTATATTTTGGATAAATAACACTATATCTTTATAAATTATAGCCTATGTGTTATTCGGAAGTGTAAACTATATTATTGGAAAATTTCATCAAAATCCAATCGGTAATTTTTGCGTGAAAGAGTAACAAACATACATCCATTATTACAAACTTTCGCGTTTCTAATATTTATATGTAGAGATATAGAGATATGCGTTACTTATATGAAAAACTAATTATTTTTGTATGTCAGTCTGGATGTTCCGGCTAATATCTGAAAAGGAAGGACCGATTTTGATGGGACTTTCACTTGCAGATAGCTGATGTTATAAGAAGTAACTTAGGCTACTTCCTTTTTATTATTTTAGGATTTTGTGAAAAAACATCAAAGCGGGTGAAGTCGCAAGCACATCTAATTGATAATATAATTAAGACGCTGTTTAAAAATAAAAATGCAGAGTAAAACATTATTTTTCAAGTGTCTGCCAAAAACTTAACAACTCGACCAGTCTGCCATTGAAAACGCAATGATACAATATCTTAAAACAACGTTGTTGTACTACGCGTAACTATGAAGGGTAGAGGTAAGGAGGACCATCTAGTATGGGGGATCAGTTGAAAAAGTGTCCACCTGTAAACAGCAAATTATGGTTCGAAAACTCGTCAAAATAGCCCTAGTGTAGCAAAAATAAATTATATGAATTGAGCAGTTATAAACGAAGTGAAGTGTGCGGGGTTGAAACATTTATAAATTATAATTTGAAAAAGTTTTGAGACTTTCTCGTATTGAGATGTATGTATGTAAATTTTTGACCAATTGAATTTTTGAAACCTATTTCATTCATTAAAATAACTAATATTTATAAATAGCTAAATTATCTGAAAATTCCAATTTGTGGCGCTATTTTTAAATACTTTCCACTTATACCACATACACTGAGATGGTTCTCTTTACTTCTACCCTCTATACGCGTAACGAAAGAATTTTGTAGATAAAATAAAAAAATCTTTACACCAACATTAAAATAATTCATTCCAGCCGGCAAACGTTCATGCATTATTCAGCGCTGTTGGGCGGTTTGTCTTCAAAATGAAGGAAGAAGTACATAATTTTTATCAGCTACTGTAAGCTTATGAAAATATAGTGAACTTCATGCTTTTAGGAGCAACTGTTCAGTTACTTACACTGGTAATTTAGTAAACAAGGTCGTAATATAATAATATAATATATGATTTCATTAAAAGCAATTTGTATTACAATAGCTGTTTTGTTTAGTAAAATTTAGTCCAGTATTTGTTTAAGGGCCACTTGCATAACGTTCCGTAAATATATTTAAGAAACACTAAACGCATTTAACACCCTTAAATACGATTATCGTCTTGCACAACGCAAAATTTAACACTAAATATGTTTAAAGAACTGTCAATACATTTTGTGTAAAACGTATTTAGGCAGCTTAATATGATTAACTAATTTTATTTAAAGGCGATCGTCATGCAAGCGGCCCTAAGACAAAGATGTCAAATGACAATGAGTAATGTTAACATTCTTATTTAGCCTACCGCCAACTTGTTCATTTTAATAATTTAATTTCAATTTTAGGTTTACATACATACATACAAACTTCACGCCAGGTCCCTGCGGGGTAGGCACGAACAACAGAGCGCCATTTAGGCTTATTCTTACACACCTCACTTGCTTCTTTGACATTCATAGCTGTTGTCATGCACGCTCGTCTGTTCTTAAGGCTCCTGACATCACCTTCTGCTAGTACACGATCAATTTGATCATGGAAGGTGTGTCGTGGCCTTCCGGGACTTAGACGCATTTAAATAGGTTTAAATCAAGACTTTAGGTTTAAATCATTAAAATAGTAATGCCTATATATAATTAACAATATATATAAGCAACACCGACCGGCACTTTATACAACGCATTCTATCGTCAAGAATAATGTTATTTTTATTAATATAATGTGCTAATTGGCAATTCCTCATTTACCTCTAGTGAGTACATATGAGTATACCTCATTCATTAAGCACGAAGTTAGTTTTATCACAAATTAATTTTGCAAGCAGTAGCCAAATAGTTCGATGCAAATTTGAGTGTCTTGGCCAAGTGTCGCATGCCTTAACTGAATTACGGACCGCAAAGCACGAACCGCACCCTTATGAAATATTCATGATGTGTTTTGTAACCTTTACCTCTAGTTTTCGAGAAAGTAAATAATTTTCTAGAAAATATTCACAGGTACACTAAGGGTACGACTCGAGAAAAGTCAGTGAGAATTACATAGTACCCTTGTCAACTTGTATGAAAATATGTCCGTTAAAACAAAATTTAATACAAGGTATTTGACTGGCTCCCTTATACAGTTGGTGTTTTAATCACGAAATTCATATAATATTTTAGAAAGTTTTAGTTAAATACAAAGAAATGCATGTGAATGACCATATTTTTTAGACACGGTAATCATACCGGAATCATTATTGTGATACCGCACTAATAATCGCTAATCGTGTTCTGTGCGATTAGTAAGAAAGCCGATGGCCACTTCTCATGTCTGATTCCTCCATCTCATCTTTACTCCATTCCTCTTTTTTGATAATACAGGAGAATATCTTTTCTTTGGATACTATCCTCGGGCCTGAATGAATGTGTGGGACTCCTGGTCAGCCGTATTCCCAACATGGCCTCCGAACGGAGTTGAAGCGGTCGTCAGACTACTCACTAAACCTAACCTGCACCTGTCTCCTATATGCTTTTATGGGGTTCTACAAGAACTGGGCCTTAGGTACTACATCTGTGACATCCCGACGCCGGGCTATCTCACCTAGAATACCTGGGGGAGGGCAACCCTTCACAAACAGCCTCCCCCCCTGTTTGTGAAGGGGAGTAATCCGTGGAATCCCCCACTGGTCCACGTGGGTCCCCGTGATGAAATTAACGCTAGCTGTGATAAGCGGTGACTCCGACCCTAAAGCCGCCTCATGGTCATGGCCGACTTATAGAAGGAGGCCGTGGCCTGGAACTTCTTTTTGGTGGAGAGCATGGCCTTGACCGCGCTCCCCAATTATGCCACCGGACTGACCTCCATTTTCAGATGGAATGTAGTGTGAAGCGTAGTATCTAGTTGTGCGCCGCAAATACGACACAGATTACACTTACCGAAACAGCCGTACCCTGTAAGTATCTGTACCATCTTGTACGTCAGGACCCACAATAAGACAAGAGGGCGGACTGCCTCCACCGTCTCCGTTCCAGCCACTGGGGCCACGAGGTCCCCTTGCCACCTAGTTATCAAGGCCCCGGTGCTCAAAGCCTAGTATCACGAAACCTGCCATGCTATTTTGCAACGACGTTGGAGCACTTATCTGAGAAAAGAGTAATTCTAATTTAACATTAGTAGGTTATAATGTAATGTATCTAGAAAATTGTAATTAACTACAATCAACTGTATACACTACTATTGGTGACTTGTTGACAATATTAAATTGTCACCCTGTCAACCCGCATAATATCGTGAACATTCAATTAAAATCTAAAATTTAAAGTATAACCACACTTCACCGCATAAAGCCGCATCAACAAAGAAATTACATCGTAGTAACTGTTCACAAAACCGTAACACTGTATGTTTAACCTTCCGGATATTTGTATACTACGATCATCATTGCCAGGATAATAAGTGTACATAAATACTTATCTTTTTATTGCCAAGCTGGCAAACAGACAGGCACCCCACCTAATGGAAAACGGTAACCAGTCACCTTTGGCATGAGATAGAGAGGTCAGACAGAAGAAACAGGGTAGAAGGGATGACATAGGGGACTGGAAGAGAGATGTGATTGGAAAGATAGAATAACCGAAAGAGGAATATAAGCCAGCGCAACTTTCACTCATCGCAAAAAACACGATCAGCTCAAAGCTAATCGTTTTACGTCGATGTTCTGTGCAAGCGTGATATCACATCAATAGAGCCGCCCCTAAGAGCTGTCTGTAATGTACCTATAAATATGTGAGCATAGCTCTATTACGTCAGAAGTTATTTACACTGAGACATCTACATAAACATGGCTACAAAATGTACTAAATGAAAATTTTATACAAAAATTACTATCATGCGATTTTTTATATCTTGATATAGTATGTCCTTAAACGTCCTTAAGTTAACCCTTCATTCTGACCGTGGTATTATATCGCAACACCGCAACACTGTACACCCGTGAGACAGCCAATACCTTCAGGTAATTTGAATACTGCGGTCATCACTACCACAGTCGCATGTGAACATTTGGTACATAATTACACTGCAGAGGACTTAACAGTAAACATGGATATAAAGTTTTCGGAATGAAAATTCGTGTATTTCAAAAGGGTTAAGTGGATACTTCTGTTTAGGATTTGTTTGACGGTTTTGTAGAGTTTGAAGAGAGTTTATTAGCGTTGTGTATTTTAGAATGTCTGGCGTCAATTGTGATTAACAAGTCCCAGAAAAGTCTCAAAATTAAAAATCCTTACTGATCTACTACTTCTAATAATAATACTTTTTCTTCTTCTTTCCTTCTTATATATAAAAATGAATGTTTGTCTGTATGTCCTTTATTGAATCGTAAACTATTATACATTTGATCATGTGATGATGTTTATCAAAGTTGTTGTGCATGAGCCAGAGAATCTTTCTGAGTGGTTCACAATTGTACCCGGTAGGTGTCGCTGCTGCCGGCATGTCGGTTGAAGCTTTTTCGGGCAGGGCGACGTCAGGAAGCTAAATCTGCACGCTAATCTACCAAAAACATGTGTACTTAAATATAACAAATAAAACACCTTCTTAACTATGTTTTGTGCAAATAAATAAATTTTAATTTGAATTTGAAGCCATTTCTTGAAATACTGATTTGATTTTTAAATTTCTTTCACCAGTAAAAAGCTATATTGTTTCTAAATGACGTATAGTATATTTCGTTTTGAACAATATATTTTTTTATGACGTCCATCGTAGTGGATGGAGTTTCTTTTTACCCTCTTCTTATTGAATAACGCCGTTAATCATTAGCTTCTGTTAATAACTATTGTTTTAAGTAGTGTCACTTGTTATTCTTTATTGAAATTTGCGGGTAGTTGTCTTTATTTACCTGATATAAAAGCGAGCAGGCGTCGTCACTAAAGTCCACCCAGTCTTTATAAACACAAAGTAGCCAGACAGGCTTAGGCATCTTGTTAGAGAGTTTTTTCTGCTCTTCTTTACCCGCTATAACACGTTGCGAAGAGGCAGTAAAAGACTAGGATCGACTCCGCTAGGGAGTCGATAAGTCGTCCCAACTTGTGTCATTTAAGCCTGTTAGCTCATTCAGCTTTTTAGGGCTTAATCTGATAGAGTCTCTTCGAGCCGACGTCGACCCTCACAGGAAGAACCTCCTCGAGCGCGCTGCTTTCGTGCTGAACACCTTCGCTGAAGCCCGACATCGCTGAAACAACCATCTGCAGCTATTCAGCTGGATTCTGCTCTAAATAAAATTAAAGACTCTTTTCGAGTTTAGTCAGATGCAGATGTCCAGCAGCTCTCTAGGGTGGCTAACTAAGTAAGTGACAGTGATTTGGGACCAATATTTTATCTATAATCATGCCTTTGTTTTTATGTAGTTTTAGGTTTTAAGGTTTTCTTTATTATAGTGTAGTTTAAATTTTAAAATATTTTTATGTCAAATATATATTTTACGAATACTCAGAAATTGAAAATAATTAGTTCGTAATTCTTCTCTCAGGAGTCGAATTAAACAGTTGTACAAATTCTATATACTGTATAAATTCCCCACTAACACTTCATTGTTATGTTTTTATCTTCATGTTTAACGTCATTAACAATATTGTATCTCAAATAACTGCTAAAAACTACCAGGGGCATTATAACAGCTCCAAAGGCTAAACTTTTTTACTTATCTTTTTCAAAGCAAAACTAGTAAAATTCTTTTCGAATTGTAACAGATCGTTAGCAACTTTCGCTGGACGTTTCGAAAGTGTACGAGTGTGTTCCGAAACGGTTTCAATTTACTCTTAATTGCACGAACTTTTATTCGAAACTACGAGTAAGTGTTCAGTTTGAAATTCTGTTACCTCATGTGTTCATTACTTCTGACATACAGTTTCCGGACATGACAATACACGTATTTTTAAGGGTTCCGTAACCATTTAAGAAACGGAATACTTATATAATAGCAACTATAATCTCTTTTAGTAATTATTCATACTGTTACGAGCTAGCGGGACTCGAATTAAAATGCCGTTAGAATTAGAACTATAAACGTATAACATAGGTACAAATTTAACCGAACATAACAAATCCAAACATAATGCAAAAGGTCGTAATTCAATAGAACGCGCAAAGTCCGTCACTATTAGATTCCCAAATGTACACGGGTCACGCCCGTATCATATTTGTATCTCAACTGACTCCCCTCTCAATCAGGCCGCCGTTTTATACTTCACAAATGCAAATGTGCCCGCCCGGCAACGTCGACACAATTTCCTAGAATTAGCTTGTAATTTTAATACGCAAAGCTAATGATGCAGCCTGCTAACGGCCGTAAACTAGTAGAATAGAACAATAGGCTGTTCTCCACAATAACATAGAAACATATGCCGATAAATAACTGAACAAAAGAGGACGATCATAAAAGGATTAAAATTAGTTCAAATGCCGACAGGTAATAAAATGTGCTTTTACAGAATTTGTCTTTGTCGGGGTCTAGGTTGTAACAATATGCAACTATAAGCAGCAGTTCTACTAAAAATATTACAATGACTTTTTAATAAATATATTTGTATATTTTCAATACCTTCATTTTAATCGTTCCTGTTTAAACTGTTTTCCTCCGTATGAAAACGGAGGAAAACAGTTTAAACAGGAACGATTAAAACTCGGCCAAGTATTTTAGAATATTTCAATTAAATATTTAAATTCGCTAAAAGGTAAACGATGTTTCCAACATATATCTTTTTAGTCGCATTAGTTATTCGCGTCGAATTTGTTTGCATGAATTTTTCCAAACAACTGTTAATTATAAACTTTGCATAATAGATTTTGTTATTGTTGAAGTAGGTATAGCAAACAGTTTAATCCGTGCAGGAACGGAGAAACAGTACAATTTCCTGCAGCCAGGCGGAATATCTTAAGAGGCGACAAATGTGTAGAGCAGTGATTCCCAAACTTATTTTGTATACCGCCCACTTTGAGAATAAATAATTTTTTAGCGCCCCCATTTTTTCACCTACTTAAAAACCACTATAACGTCAAATTAAATTAATTGATTATTGAGAGCTACATAAGCGGAGATTAAACATTAATTGTAAAAGAGACATAAGCGCAGTAGGTAGTACACAACGGCGCTGAGGTCTAGAGTTAACTCTTTTGGGCCACACCTGCCAATTCCCATTTTTTTCTGGGTCTCTTACCGCCCCCTTTTAGACCTGCAGCGCCCACAAGGGGGTGTTATCGCCCACTTTGGGAACCACTGGTGTAGAGTATGCCGTCATAGCAACCTTGAGTTGTGTTCCGGTATTAGTGACCAGGTTCCAGTCTCTCCTAAGTGTGCGTCCTGAGTGACGGCACACCGCACAGCCTGAATGAAATTTTAGACACGTTTCAACTTGTGTGGAGTGCGAGTGGAGGTGCACATTTCAAATGTAATATAAATTGTGTTGTATAAATCCGATCCGCCATACTCGGTCCGCCGTCACTCAAGACGCACACTAAGAGAGCAGTAGCGTTATGTAGCATCTTTAGGGTTGCAAATGATCATAGGAGATGGTAACCGCTTTCTTCTCATGCAATAAAAAAACAGGCTGACGACCCATTTGATGGGAGGTGTTTACCGTTGCCTTTGGTTATTTGCAATATCAAAGATTATTGCCAATGTGTTGCTGGCCTGGTAGTGGGGATTGGAACCTGGCCACTGATGCCGGAACACAACTCAGGTTGATATGGCGGTATTCTTTAGATTACAGATCTAGACGATTAATTCCCTACCACCTGGCTGAATATTTTTAATTGAAATGCTTTACGGGTAGTATCTTGTAGTATATTTGAGATAAGCGCTCAAAAGATACCTGCGTGGTTTATTCTCTTCAGTCTTGATGTGGCAGACGACTGATGCGATTTCCGGCTGCCGTACACAGCCGGAAATCGCTTAACAGCTTCCGAACCCAATGAATTATATAAAACCCACTAGTCCGCTCCCGTGACAAACACATAATAGAAGTAGGATTTAATGTTTTTTATCATGTTATATAATATAATCCATAAAATGAAACCTGAGAAGTTTAGGAATATCTAAACAAGGCGTGTGTTCTTCTACCTAAATATATTTTTAACAAATCATAAATATCAGTTCATTGATAAATGAAGCCTAGAAAGATAATATTTCAAATAACGTAATTAAATTTCCATTAATGTTATTGTTTTGTAATAAATTTAGCAAATTAATTGTGTCTAGAAGGGTCTTTCAATTAGATCTCGTTACAGATTAGATGTTCTTTATTAAATTCTTTTATTAATTATCTGTTGTGTTCAATGCTCTTAACACAGACCTGTCACATACTGAACAAGATTAATAGTTTTATCTCTCTTTTTATCTTTCTTTCTTGTCTGTGATAATATAATTACATTATTTAATTATATTTTCTTAAACTACTTAATATCGAAAAAAGCATAGATTATGAGCCTAATTTTCAAACATGAGTTAAAAGTATCCGTGCAGGAACGGAGAAAGAATACAATTTCCTGCGGCCCGGCGGCCTGTCGTAAGAGGCGACAAAACAACCCACAGCCAGGTGGTAGGGCATTTGCCCGACTGGATGGCTACCACCCCTGGTCTAGAGTATGTCGCCATAACAACCTTGTGTTGTGTTCCGGCATTAGTGACCAGGTTCCAGGCTCCCTAAAGAGAGCAGCAGCGCATTCGTAGCACCTTTGGTGTTGCAAATGTCCATAGGCGATGGTAACCGCTGTCCATCAAGTGGGCCGTCTGCCTGTCTGCTGATCTCCTGCAATAAAAAAAAAAAATAAAAAAAAAAGTTATTCATAAGTTAAAATACAATGTGAAAATTCAATAAAGATAGTTTTACATAAATAAAAACAGCTGAAACATTTCACTTTCATATGCAATTGGCTATTACGAGTATTCGTAATTTAATCAATGAATTGATTCATTGATGAGTAATCGAAAAAATAACCCCTAATGAGATTTTTTATTAAACTAGTAAGCTACATAGCACTTAATAACATTTGTAGTTCTACCACTACCAAAGTAATTTCAGATTTTTTATATTTAATGGGTCAATGAAATTTGGATATCATAACAACACATGCGATCAACATTCAATACCTTGATTAAACGATATATGTTCTTCTTGTTCTTCTTCAGCCAATCTCAATCCACTGCTGGACGTAAGCCTCCCCAAGGTCTTCTCGTCGACCATTCCGCAATGCTTGAAGACAAAAGTGTTCGAGCAGTGCGTCCTAGTGACACACGGTGCCAAGACATGGGCTTTGACAGTGGGACTGGTCCATAAATTCAACGGCCTACGGAGCGAGCTATGCTAGGTGTTTCTCTTAGGCATATACGTTCGCAGAAAGCTAAATCTTGTATAATGTTGTAATGAGTAACATTGTTCCAAGGAATGTGGTATATTGAATGTATAGACTGAGCAACAATTAATTTTTTCAATCACCTACGTAACTATGGAATACCTAATATTAATACACATGTTATTAAAGTTTTTAATTTTGAACCAAAATAATATCTTAAAAGTCTAGTGAATGCAACGGAACTATTACAAACAAAATGCTATTTATACTAGTCTATTATAACTATAACTTTCAATGCATATTAATACTGTTGAAAAGGGCAGGTTTGTCGATTGTGGTGCGATAACGCTCGTTTTGAAGGCTGAGTACCTCAAATACGGGCCCCTGACCTTGCTGACGATACACGCGATCCTCACCCTGTAACACTACTACGAGTCACTATTCGAATATGTTTTATTATTTCAAAAGAAGGATATTCCGTAAGTATCTACTTTATTATATTTATATATTTTCTTTTTCTTTCATATACCTTAGGTATTATTTCTCTGTCACACTACAAATCTTCATATCATCCTTAACACAATCATTCATCAATCTTCCTGTTTGACATTCCTTTTTTCATAATATATTGTTGCGAGCGAGCGGGAGGTACGCATTTGGGATTGAAAAGACAGGAGTTTCTTTTAACTAAAGGCTTTTATTAACTCACACAGCCGTGCATGCTTCTTCTCCGCAGGGTTGCCCCAGTACGCGCAAATAACGACGCACTGTCCCGACGATAAGATGTCTCACTCACAATAGCGTCGCCGATATTACGTAGACCACCTCCTTCTGCTGCGGTGCTCAACTCCAAATTTACTTAATTTGGACCTCCTTTTAAACTATGCTAAACTTCTTCACTCAACTGTCCACTAAACTCGTCACTGTCTTCTATTAAACTTCTCTTGCAACTATCGTATCTCGCTTGTCGCTTCGCTGTGTTCCACTGAACTACTCCGTAGGCGCGCCTTACGCTGCTTATATATCCGGAAGTATCTTCTGGAATCAATAACTTCGATATTCATTTTGTTATTCTTTTATTTATTGCTTGTCCCTATCTCTATCTTTTCCTTTCTGAACCTTATATTCTAGAATTTCGATCTTCATCTTGTTATTATTTTGTTCATCATCTATCCCTTCCTAAAATGTATCTATCTTTGTCTTTCCCTACCAGAATCTATTACCTTTTTCTAAAATTCTTGAGACCGGCTCTCTCTGCCAGAAAGTTCACAACAATATGTAAATATTCATTTATTTATTTATAAACTAGCTCATGACACGAGTGCTAGTTTAGCAACTAGCGACATTATATTGTTCTTGTTACATTCACTCCTTCCAAATGTTGTCTGAAAGAAATAATCATGAGCGATAAGACTGCTGATTGTACTTGATTTATTATATTCGTCACATAATGCAGTATTTTTGTTCAATAAAGTGTATTATTTTCTAATCTACAAGACAAAGTATTTACATCACAATTCTTCCTTTCTGCTACATAATAATTATATCGACCAGCTGACAGGATATTTTTTGCAACTCAATCTACTTCACCTTGTGGCTTCACGTTTCTATCTCTTGAAGCCATATAGTAATGGCTGGTCTTAATACTATTTGGCATAATTAAGATAACTTCTAAATATGCTGTAGAGTCAAATTTAAAAGAATTCAAAATATTATGAATGTGTGAAACACTAATATTTTAATTAAAAATATATACAACGGTGATTGGTCGCAAGTGAGATACTATTGTAATTAAGCCAACCTAATTACATCTTGCATATGAAGTTGCTTATCAGGCTAGATGATGTCGATAACGTTTTGTAACTGTATGTTATAATTACTTACCATCTAAAACAATGGTAAGGGTAACATGTCCATTAGCTATATTAAAAAGTCAACCTTGCCCCTCGTTCGAGTATCACATCGAGTGACAGACACGTCACGACAATGCTCTCCCACTCATATATTTTATGACCATTATATTAAAGTCTAAACCGACATAACAAACAAGATAAGTATATATAGGTATATTGTTATTAGTTGCGAGACTCGAATTAAAATTCTGTTGGAATTAATAGAGTTTATTAGAACTATACAAACACGTATAACACAAGTACAAAAAAACCGAACATAACAAATCCAAACGTAATGCAAGAAGGTCGTAAGTCAATAAACGCGCAAAGTCCGCCACTATTACATTCTCGTTATGTACACACGTCTCGCCTTGATCGTGCTAGAACTTGAATCGTCTTGAGGCACGTGTTATCTTGACTTGAAAAAATTATTTAAAAAAAACCCAGTGTTTTTTCATTAAAGGGAAGCTTTTTAGGGGGCGTCGCAAGAAATTTAATTTTTAACGACCACCCTATTGCCTATGTCCCATTAAAAATAAAACCAACTCACCCATCCAGTACCGAGTTTTTCCTCAATTCATTTTACTACAACGAATAGCAGGCAATCAAAGTAACCGCTGACTTACTACCTCGTGGCTCAAAACTCTTTCCGTAACCTCCAAGTGGCTTCTCTGACCTCGGTAAAAAGGAACAGTCAAAAGTATAGTAATGTGCCGATCTGTTAGAAATAATATTATCGAGTCAGTGACTAAAAAATGGTATGGTTACTGGCACGTATATAAGTATTTAATTCAATTCGAATACGCGTAATAAATAAATAAAATATATTAATCTATTTTATTAGTCAGTATATATCACAATATGAAAGAATAATATAAGAACTAGTAGATAACACTTTATTGCTCACCAAAACAAACTAATACAAAAACAAAAGGCATAATTACAATACTTCTTGACAAAACAATAGGCGGCCTTATCGCTAAAAGCTATCTCTTCCATGTAACCTAGGTTAAAAGAAATTATTAACTACTATGGCAATGTAAGTGGTAGTAAAAAAAGATTTTAAATATTAAACTAAATTTTTCTCGCTTCAGTTTTATGTTTATTTTTGCCAAAACCAACTATTGTAATTAATAAGTACAGTTAACCTCCTAAACGTAACTTGACACTAAACGTCTAATTTTTCGATGAAACTAACAAAGTAGTAAAAATATATTTTTGACAAAGTTGCAGCATGGAAAGACGAGTAAAATTGTAACTCCAACTGGTAATTGGCGGCAATGCGCATGTATAAAAAATATAACTTTGTATTCTATAATATAAATACATTTATAAGGATACACGGCTCAATGTTTTAACCATGAGGCGTGCAAATTTGTCTTAAGATTACACGAGAACCCAAAAATAGTCAATTATACGAAAAATTTTATCCGTGCAGGAACGAAGAAAGAATACAATTTCCTGCGGCCGGGCGGCCTGTCTTAAAAGGCGACAAAACAACCCACAGCCAGGTGGTAAGGCATTTGACCGACTGGATGGCTATCCTTGGTCTAAAGTATGTCGCCATAACAACCTTGAGTTGTGTTCCGGTATTAGTGACCAGGTTCCAGTCTCCCTTAAGAGAGCAGCAGCGCATTTGTAGCACCTTTGGTGTTGCAAATGTCCATAGGCGATGGTAATCGCTTTCCATGAAGTGGGCCGTCTGCTTGTCTGCTGAACTCCTGTAATAAAAAAATTGTTAAAAAAAATGTAACAATAATTATCCTAAAAATTCGTTTTCGAAACAAAAATGTATCCAGCAGCCATTTGTGTATTTTTTTCTTCGGGGAGTTTCATATATTTAGTTCATTATTCGAATACTATGAATTCGCGAAAAATGAATCAAGTATAATATTGTAAAGTTGAGTAATCTGATTTAAAAAATCGAGTACATAAGTATCGACATTACTTATGTACTTGACTCGGTACACCACTACAGTTTTATCACACGGCGGGATTACTTCCAATCGAAGAACTTGTTTTGTAAATAGCTCCTTTTGTGAAACGTCTACTTTAGAACGTCGTAGCACCAATCTTGCTTTACTTTAAAAATGACCCAGGCTCGCAAGAGAATATAAATTTGGCTTTAAAGTTAATAAAAGTCAATTCGGGTGCTTAAGAAAACATGTTACGAAAATAACCAGTATAAATCTGCTAATTGCGTGTTATTCTAACCGCAGTAGAGGGTCCTGTAGAAATGGCGAACCCTCATCGTTATTAATATTTAGATGCAAAACGATAGAAAAGCATTTTATCAAAATTACACCAAAATTCTAATATATAACGGGTCTTGTTCGTAGAAATTTTCGTTGAATATATTTGTTAGACACTATGAATGTTGAAGGAATATTAATATAATGCGCTGGTTAACGAAAGTGAGTCAATATAAACCGCCGGGACATGCAGTTTTACTGTGCATGTCTCCTATACAGACCGACCAGCGACTAAAAGAGTTTGGGTTGTGCTTACTTGGACAGGTAACAGGTAGTATGTAAGTGTTACAATAGCGGAGTGAGCGTCACTACACAGATAAGATCGAAGTTCGTGATTCGACCCTGTGGGCTCGCTTCTTTTTTCGGAGAGGAGGGACGCGTCCCGATCCGCGCGCCCCCTCTCACCTCGCGATGAGGTCGAGGAGGCGGAGAGACCCAGACTCCGCCGAACAAATGGTGAGGCCAGCTCGCAAAGGGGCCGTCCGTCCGGGCTGGGGGTGAATGCGCAAGCGAGCCCACAGCCCAGACAAAGGACGCTCGGGATGGGACAGGGGTTTTAGAGGGTACCCCAAACCGCGGCATGGCAATAGCATCTCACACGTCACACGTGGGGTGCTAGTGCCACCCCGATCTGGCGATTCCCATACACGGGCCGCGACCTTTCGCGCGGCTCACGGTCTTCAAACTGATTTCACCTGTATAAACAAAAAGGAAACAGGTAGGTGTAAAGATGTATAAAATAGAACCTTAAATTCGTTAAAGTATAAAGCTCAATTTTTTTATATTTTCCCAGACACTTATGACAGTTGCTACCCCCTGCCAGATACTCCTAATTTTAATAAATTATACTTTCGTTCTAGTATAAAAGCTAAATTTTATATATGTTCCTTGGGGACCTATAAAAAATGTTACTTAATAGCCGCACTGTTTTAATGCTTTTTACATATCGCCAGACACATTGAAAATCCGCTGTAGCTGCTTTAAATATTAAGTATACTAATTTTAAGCTTATATATAACTTTAACTACCTCTATTTTTAAGTACTTTTTCCAGAATAATATGCACAAAATCTTCTATTTTATAACTATTTTATAATGCATAGATTACATTCCGAAGAAATTTTACATAACTTTAATATACATACTTCCACACTACACAGGGCAGGGAGTCTAAAGCGCCTGCTTTCAGTGAATCAATGAAGAAGTAATGAAATTGAGAGGTGTTTGGATATACTGGCAGTTGTAAGACATAGTATAAAATTCCACAGTATTTTGATACTGATTATATTCGTAATATACAGATTTATACAAAGCCAAGAAGAAGCCGCTTTAGTCTCCCTGATTCGTAGAATTCAAATGGTTAATACAAATACTTGAAAATAAACATTCATTCCATTCCATCGATTCGAATCTGTTAGTTTTTACGACGTTCGTGAATAGTGGAACTGTTTTATCTAGCGTAAAAGTGCTTTAAGCCCCTTGACCTATCGTAAAATATGCAGCGAGCGGGGCTCGATGTAAAAATGTCAGTCCATTTGTCGTCCCTAAGTACGTGAGCATTGGACCCGCACGTTCCTAGAAGCCCCTACCACGAGTGCTGTCCTAAACCTACCAAAATTCACTCAACCTTCTAAAAGATTACGATAAAGTTATGACTGCGGGTTGAACAAATAACCCTATTTATTCTCCTTCCGGAAGCAAGTTTGATAACACTACCACTTCGTGTTATATACATACATACATAACTTCACGCCAGGTGTTAGTAAAAACTAACTTACTTACTAACTTCGTGTTATAATTTGTAAATAAACTATCCGTGCACGAACAGAGAAAGAATACAGTCTCCTCCTCTCCTATCGTAAGAGGCGGCAAAACACACAGCAGGAAGGGTATTTGCCCGATTGGATGGTTACCACCCTTAGTCTAGCGTATGCATAACAACCTTGAGTTGTGTTCCGGCATTAGTGACCACGTTTCAGTTAGGTGATGCAAATGTCCACTGGCAACGGGAACCGCTTTACATTTTAATATCCGTGATCTTAAATTTGAACTAAATAATATAATGAACGACTCTTGATTGTCAAAACAAGAAATACTACTTTACCTGTAATCCCTTAAGACTGTAAGTAGAATACTGAGCCAAAGGTCTAAGCCTTAGATCATCCGAATAGTCAATATCGTTTTAATAGATTTTTCAAGATATTATTTTTTATTGCATGATTTTAGCAGACAGGCAGACATTCCGCCCGATGGAAAGCGGCTACCATCTATGTATATTTGTAACACTAAAGGTACCACCACTGTGCTACCCCTCTGCAAAAGGATACTGGAACCTAGCCAACAACGCCGGAACACAACTCAAGGTTGTTGTGGCGGTATACTCTAGACCAGGGGTGGTAGTTAGCCACACGGGCGAATATCACCAGGCTGTGGGTTGTTTTGTCGCCTCTTACGACAGACCGCCTTGCACGGATAAATGAAAGGAAAGTTATTAAAATGAGTTCAAGGAAATAAATATTGAAACACAAAGGTGAGCATGATCCATTACTTGAAACTCTCTCGACGATAAGTAAATTATCCAGCGAAGTTTAAAACCAGGATATGCGTAAATGAAACAAGGCCACCGATGTAGCGACATTCACCCAGCACGTGAAATTTATAAGATAAAGTTCAAACTGCGTAAACCGATCATGCTCTCTTACGAGAAATGGATCCAAAGGCGTTTAAATGAAATAAGACTGTTATCTCCACCTCTGAATCACATGACAAAGAAAACCCAAATAATATATGGTTTAAAACTATACTATTATTACAAGTTGCAGGACTAGAATGAAAATGCCGCTGGAATTATTATAGAGTTTATTAGAACTATACAAACACGTATAACACAGGTACAAATATAACTGAACACAACCAGTGCAAACGTAAATTTCAAAATTCAATAACACGCGCAAAGTCCGTCACTAAAAAGATTACCTAATGTACACATGCCTTGCCCGCTCTTGGTTATCGCTGACTGCCTCGTGCATCAATTGAGGCCTTGTTTCATACTGCACGGATGCAATATGTCTGTTCGACCACGTGGACTGAATTGCCTAGAACCACACCTGGCTAATGACTATCATAAAAGATTACAATACACAATATCCAAATTTTCTAACCACAAATTTCAAACACAAAGTAAACAAAAGAAGTACAAATGCTGAATTAAATGTCTACAGGTATGCAAGTCTGAACTTGTCTTTTGTCGGCGTTCAGGTCGTAACACTATGAAAGAATGCCTATACCTAATATTAGAATAAGTAAAAGAAGAGGCTTAAAATAGCGTCATAAAACAGCATCATTGTTTACTAGCTTATCTTGTTATAAAAGTTTATTTAATTCATTAAAACTCGACCCAGAATGTCCCAAAACATTTTCACAAGAAAATCACAGGCGTAAACAAACGAGACTGGAATTCTTAGTAGCGCGTTCGTAATAAACACTGTGGACCTCACTACTTAAGCTACCATTCCTTAATTTTGCTTTAAAGAATAAAACGAATGTTAATAATAGAAATGATCCTATATTCTTAATAAGCTTATCTTGCGTCTTATCCCAAACATTTGGGGTCGGCACAATTTGTTTTTCCTTCCATACTCCTCTGTTCTGACGTACGTCCTCTGGCAGACCAAGAACCTGATGTAATCAAATTGATCAAAGTACACCGATGAGTCTCCTAGAGGTATGAAAGGTCCCTTATTTTCGGCATTTGGTCACGGGACCATAAATAAGCATTAACCGATAAGACCACGTATCCTAAATAAATTCTATCATCTCAGTTTTGTTCACATTTTTCGCCTTTCGAAAGTTGAAATCCCCGTCTAATGGCTAAGATAAGACAGACATTAAAGAGCATCGTTGAGATTATTAAGACCTGACACTCCACATGACTAAGTACACTTGTAGAGTTGTAGAATGTTCAGTTATATATATACCAGTATACGGCGGTTGGTGGCTACACCTAATTTTTATTTTTATTGTGTTATGTCATCTAGTAAAAAACGACGAAGCATCAAAATTAAATTTAAAACAGAGTTATAAACTGTAAAACATACTTTTAATTATATTTGGGGGTCGTGAAACACAAGAAAATACTGTTCCAACTCCGACAAAGATAAATTCCATAAGACCTGTCAAAGCACATTCTATTACCTGTCGGTATTTGAACTAATTATAATCCTTTTATGATCGTCTTCTTTTGTTCACTTATTTATTGGCATACGTTTTTACTTATTGTGAAGAACAGTCTATTGTCCTTTTGTACTCGTTTACAGCCGCTCACGAGCATTATTAGCCATGTGTTGCGGATTACAAGTACAAGCTTATTCTTGGAAATTATGTCGACGTTGCCGGGCGGGCACATTTTCATTTGTGAAGTTTTATACGATGGCCTGATGGAGAGAGGGGGTCAGTTGAGCTACATCTACGATCTAGGCGTGACCTATGTTCATTCGGGAATCTAATTGTGACAGACGTTGCGCGTTTTATTTAGTTACGATCTTCTGTATTACGTTTGGATTTGTTACGTTCGGTTATATTTTTATCTGTGTTATACGTGTTTATATAGTTCTAATAAACACTATTGTATTCTAACGACATTTTAATTCGAGTTCTGCAAACTCGTAATAATATTATACTCATATTTAATGAATAATTTATTAATTACTAGGGTTCTACCCGTGGCTTCGCCGGGGTGAACACCCTAGTAGACCCCCTTTATTGTGGGATCAAGTATTCACACAGTCTGCATTGCATTAAATTTTTATTTAGGCACTATTTACCACCGACAAATTTAGCTAAGTTTATTTCCGCAACTCTATGTCTTTTTCCAGGATAAAAAATATTCTATATCCATTCTCGGTATTGAGACTATAAATAAATCTATGTCTTAGTTATATTGTAAATCCCACATGTTTAGCAAACTTAGAAAAGTTTGCAAAACATCCTAAGGTTGTCCGGAAAAAAATGCTTTTACTGATAAGACCGCCTCTTGTGTTCTGTACTTATATTTCTTGAACTATATTTTAATGTTCTGCAATAAAGTACATTCTATTCTAAATACCAAATTTCAAGAAAATCGGTATATCGGTTTTTATAAAAAAGTGTCACAAACAAAACATCTGACAGGATACTTTCGTATTTATAATGTCAGTGTGATAGTCTATGAATATACTAATAGTTATAGTTTCCACTCTAGAAACTACAAGAGTTCCCGCCGGAAACCGAACGGAATAGCAACTTGAGTAATCGAATACCATTGTGGATTTACGGACCATTGGAAATGCTCTCCCAATAATTACCAAAGTTAGTTAACTGTTGATAGCTCTCTCCGACGCTCTCCAAGATACGAGCTGATAGTCGCGAGTCCATTAAAACTTTTGTGTAGTGGTCGTTATTAAATGCCCATGGGAGACGCCAGGAACCAACACGTGGGCGATGCGTGTAGGTTTATCCCAGATTGGATATTTAATGGTAATGGTAAGATTTCTTGCTGATTAATTTGGGGTTCTGTATATAGTTTTATAAGTTTGTTCTATACATCAACCGGTCTAAAAATATTACAGCAATTTACTCAAACACTTTTACTAAGTCATTTTCTCATTGCTAACGATCTTGAATTTGGTGAATAATCATTCTGTTCCAACGTGATCTTAAGCAGGCTGGATGGTCAAATTTACTGACACGTACAGCTGATCAGCAACCTGGTCATTCACTTATAAGAAGATCCGCCACGAAGATCTTCCACTTTCCCAGTGACCACAAATTTATGGATTTATTCTCACTCTGTGACCAAAATACTTCAATATCTGTCGGCATATTGCTGATAACCTCAGTTATGCCTACTACTAAAACTCAAAAACTATCTATTCTCCTTCCCTTAGCCTTTCACATTTATGCAGGGCCAATAGATAATGTCTCTTTATCTTTCATACTCCTCAGTACATGTACTGTATATCTTATTACACCATAAAATGAAATCATCATTCATACAAAATGAACAGTCTTAGGAAAATATGTTCCGTAATAGCTTTACGATGTTGTTTGATATTAATAACATTCAGAATTAGTAAACGATACCTGTAATACATAATTAAAATATAAGCAATCAGGGAACATGCGGAAAATCGCTCGAAATAAACATTACAAATAATAATATTATATATATTATATATACAAAACATTAATATATTATTCATGTACTATTATGGATTAGTACAGAATTGTGAATAGAACGACAATTTATTTTTACCATTACACATCCATACCAAGTTTTTGGAACGAGTAAGCAATGGGGATTGTTCACAAAAAATTACCCTCTGATTTTATATTTTTATTACGTAAAATAGAGTATTTTAGGGTACTAATTTGAATATTTTTGTATTTTAAGCGTTAGTTTTTTTATAATTCGACTTAAAAAAATTCTCCGATGATAAGGGACAAGTTTACATTGATTTATTTGCCTAGAAAACAAAAATAATAAAAGTAAATTTTATCTATATATAATCATAGTAATCTGTGCTACTATTTAAATGTCACTGTAATGAGTAACATTACGTATCGTGATCATTTTAGTGTTTTTTGTCGCTAGGCTTATAATTTTTCGTGTTCAACGATTATTATTTTCTATAGTTATCGTAAAAAAATTTAAAGTAGTCTTTAGAGAAAATCCATGTTACAGAACTTAAATCAAGTAATGTACAGCTAGAATTTACACCTAAAGCAGGCAAACAGGCAGACGTCCCACCTGATTGGATTTAGTAAGGTCAAATAAAGGTCAAACGCATTTCTTACAAAATACAAGAAGATCGTACGTTTTTTGGAATTTTAAATAGACAGAAATGATTAGGGACACCATTCCTCGAAATAGTTTTTCAAATAGCCAGATTGAAAAAAGTGAACAATCCCAATTAGACTGATATCAAATTAAAAAGGTCGTGTTGACAGACAATTATCAACAAATTACGAATATTAACGTCGAGTTACAAAACCCACGCTTTTGAGGGTACGGTGCGTGACCAGTTTATCAAAAACGAAATTATATTCCTCACTGCTCATCTCTGACTTTAGGTGTGTCATAATAATTTTTCTCAGAGTCCAGACTCTATTTTCTATATGTAGATAAAATATACGTCAATAGGTGTGTTCTATTTGTCACTACGGACTCTCTTCTCTTTTCTTTCACCATATCCCAATTATTTCAGTTTGGAACAATATGTCTTTTCCTTCCACACTCGACAACTCTGACATACATCTTCTGTCATATCACAGATCATCATGTCATCCTTCACACAATTCATTCATCTTTTTGTGGTGCATGCAAAGGTAGAGCATTTGTACCCATCTATCTTATAGTTTAACATTCGTTTTGTCACCTGACTTTCATCCCTCCTCATTATATGCCCATGCCAACTATTTGTCGCGGTATGGTGCATGAAAACCGAAAATAAAACTATTCGTTAGGAATGTCCTTCATACTTGTAGTTAAGGGATGGTTGTTTTGTTTTGTACAGGGCCCATCGTTCTATTCTTTAATTCAATTTTTATTTAAGTGGTAAAAATATGTCCCACCCGCACCTTTGAACCATTAAGTGAAAAATACTGAAAAAATAACAAGGCACTGAAGCTTAAAAATTTCTTTCAGCTCAAATTGCTTGAACAATATCTTTAATATGTGAGCAATATTTTTGTAAGTTTTCTGGGATGCCGCAAACAAATAACAAGAAGTCGACATTCGTCGTCTCTACCGAACTCTTTTACATGAAGCTCCGACATATATTTAGGCATTTTTTTCTCTAGTTGTTCGTATCAGAACTAATTATTTAAAAACACAAAGAAATTAGGAATCAATAATTTTTAACTTAATTAAATAATAATGAATTTAACAGCTAGATAATCGAAAATTGCCATAGAAATACCTCTTGGATCTTACATCGAGATAATCAAAATTCAATACGAAAGCAATAAATAAGCAATAGACTCTTCCAATTTCCCATAATAATGGCGACGTAATTTTTGAAAGCTTTCATAATAAAATTACATTCATTATTTTCTCTCATATTCATCCAATATTCGAAACGAAGTTTTCTTATGATATTATTTGAATGAAATTAGTAAATAAATATGACAAAATGAAAGGAATATTATATAGGTTAAGATTTTCGTCTATATTCTTCATTATTTCGACAATTAAGTAAATATGTTTTTGTTTTCTTTTGTATCATTTAATTTGATACTGTCGATTATATATCATATAATGACACTTTGCTGTTTATGAAAACAGAATTCTAGAGATGAGATGAATATGATGATCTAATTCACCTACGGAAAAATACAGATGACCGTCTAATTAACTGAGAGAGAGAGAGAGAGAGAGAAATAACACTTTGTTGCACACCAAAATATACAATTACAAAAACATATAAAATAAGCGGCCATATCGTTAAAAGGGATTTATTCAAGGAAACTTAAAGCATAAAAATTTGAACCAGGCCGTGGCCGTGCAGGAAAAAGGCAATAGATACATAAACACTCGAAATGATCTAAGAAATAAATATACAAATACATGCATATATACATACATATATACATAGTTATATACTCGTATATACACATTACACACATACAATAATATACAACTGAGAATCTTTTTATTATCTTACAAAACGCCGAAGCCGTCTAGACATTGTACTTCGTTGGGCGTCATTAAAGATATGCATGTGCACTCACGCACACACGTACACACACACGCACGAACGCATATCAAGGCTTAATTAAACTTTGTAACCTTTAATTAATTCATAAACGCAGAAAGCACTCCCAGTGCCTCGTACAAGGATGTTCGCAATTCTTGCGTGGAACGTTATTGCTGTTTTACATATTTGACAGGCGTTCCCGTGCCCACTTCCCCGGGGGTGATTACAAAATTAAAAAATATATATAAAATTAATTGCAATCCAATTCAGATATGGTCTGGTCTTAGGGGCGACTCGATACGTAGGAAACCACGCTGTCACAGAATGTCGGCATCAAATGGTTAGCCTTGGACTAACCGTGTATCATACGAGGAGTGTATTCCAATGGCCGACTTCCAATTCCTCTTGTCTGATCTCCTTTTTTTTGATGACGCAAGGGAATGTCTTTTTCTAGGACACCATCCTCGGACCTGGGGGGAAGGTTTTAAATCGAGGGATATTTGGAACGCTTAATCAGTTGTATACCCACTGTGGCCTAGCGGAAGACGGGGGATGGCAGCTGTCAAACAACCCACTAAACCCTACCTGCGCCCCTCTCCTATGCGCATTTATGAGGTGCCACAGGAGCTAAATCTTAGGTATTATGTCTGTGATACCACTACGCTTGGCTCTCACTCAGGGCACCTCCGGATAGGAATCCCTCTTCCTCCAGAACCTCTTCAACACAAGGGGGAAGGGCGTAATCGAAGGGATCCGTCACAAATCCACGAAGCCCTCTGTGATGGATTTGGCTTTTATGGATGGCTTTCTGCGGATGGGGTCAGTGTACGCGCTCTCCTCCCTCTCTCTTTCTGCCGCCTCCTTCTGAGCCATGACCAACACGCAGAAGAAGTCTGATCCTCTTATCCTATTGTATTTATGCCATCTTAAGTAAGGGCGGATGGGTTGGCTTCGCCTCTGCTGTAGCGAACATTCATAGCTGACGCCAAGCCTAGTTTACTAACTTAGCAATAAAAAAAGCATTTTTAGAGTTCAATAGCCAAGTGACAAAACTTATACAGTTTACATTATCTTTTCTAAACGCTTCATTGTCCGTGAATCGTTACGAACCTGACAGAATTTTATTTATACTTTAGTTTATGCAGAGCTTTAAGATACTAAATAATGCATTATCGTAATCCTAACTGAAACACTCAACCGGCATTTTCGAGGGATTTTCCCGCGAGCTATAAAATGTCACGACTTTACAACGCCAAGATTTCATTTTATGATTCCGTATGTTAACTGTAGAACCTTTGACGATCTCGAGCAGTGAATACTACGTCTTATTTCGTGAATCCTAAAGTACTGCGAAGAAATCAGAGCACAGATAAAGGCAAAACACATTTTAACTTAATCGACATAATAAACTGGGGTATGAGATTACGGTACCTTGCAAAGATATACATGAGTTACGGTACCTTGCAAAGATATACATGAGTACTGTCTCCTTAATATATTATGTTAACTCTTCTAGAGTGGATTCTTATTACGTTTGCAAGCATTTTTATTGGTAGAATATTGTAATGAAAAAATCTCTCTTTTAACTCAAGACGCCTACTTGTGCAAATACCTGAACTCGAATCCATTGAGTAAATCCTGATACTCTCAAACCGGTATACGATAGACCAATCAAATGCAATAAAATCATCACGTCCTACATAGACTAATAACATCGTAGATTTGTTTAATGTCAGGGTAGATTATTGATTATTATTCGGAATTTAAATTACCATACCACCTATAATTAAATTAAGCATTTTCTCATTCTTTAAATTTATGTGTTGCTTCAAACGCTGTAGGATTTCAAAGTCTTCAGATTCCAAACAATTGAAAATATCTATTTACGAGTATATGAATTATTATGTGCAACATTTATGAATACATATCTCTATGTACTCATACAGGTAATAGTGGCTGAGAGGATTGTAGATATATCTAGGTGTAGACCATACTAGGATTAAAATTTCTGAGCTTTGCAATATATGCACGTTTAATCTTGTAGATTGTCTTTCTTGTTATTGAGTAAAACTTAGCAATCTTTGTTTTTAAATGTAAAAATATTAGTTTTAAAAATATCGTCGTCAATAAAAGGTATGACGCAGCCATCTTTAGCTTGCCTACCGAAGCAACAATGAAGAGCACATGGAATTAATTAAAGCCAGCGAATCCATAGGAAACAGTTTATTGATATACGATATACAACGAAGTACATTATCGCTTATCCGGAGCGCAAAACATCGCAGAACTCAATTAAAGTTAGCTCATTTTTAACTGTAATCGCCTCGCGATCTCAGTGAACATTAGGCTTGAAACGTTCTTTAATAAGTATGCAAATCCAATTTGGGTTACCTCTCTTTTGGCCGTCTAACTTTAAATGAATGGAAACTAGAACTCGCTGAACTGCCAAAAATAAAATTAATACGCCGAACTTGTAAAGGCAGGCTGCATTTAATTATTCGCTAGATAGATTAAAAACATTTTAATTACACAGTTGAAGTTGAATATGTTTTTAGATATTTTATGAATTAATGCTGGACTGGAGAATTTATTTCACTACAAACGGTCTTATTGGATTAAAAATAATAATGATGTATATAATGTACAAAAGCTAAAAATTAGAAGAAAAAATAAGTTAAAGATCTACATCATATATACAGTGTGAGTGACAAAATATCATTCAAATAAAGGGGATTACCCGAATTTGTCACAAAATAAGTAATGAAAAATTGCGTGCTCTTTTCAATCGGTCCGAATAGTTGCGATAAAAATATGAAATGATTCAAATACTTATATTATTTATTGTGAAATTTTTCCGCCCCCTGAAAAGTGCCGCCCGGGGCGGGCCGCTCTGGCCACCACGCTACGCCACTTGTCTTTAGTTCTCTCTCGTGCTCTTTTCAAAGTGTCTTTACACTTTGAAAAGAGCACGCAATTTTTCATTACTTATTTTGTGACAAATTCGGGTAATCCCCTTTATTTGAATGATATTTTGTAGCGACTACTGGCAACACTAACAAGAGGAAAAGAATTTTCAAAATCGGTTCAATAGATCCAGAGATAACCCTCTACAACGTCACAAACACACAAACTTTACCTCTTTATAATATTAATATAGATATAGTATACATTTAGTGGCAAGGATGGCAAAATTACCTTCCGCCCCTGGCGGTCGTCACCCGCGCTACGCCGCTGCTAAAGACACAATTTAACTAAAACTCGATCTTTAAATTGATATATAAGCGAAAACAAGATAAAGATGCAACAATTACAAACAAAAGTGTGAAAGAAACTTACTTGCTTGCATTTTCTACTTACTACACACATGTAAACCTTTCTAGATTAAAGAATTATTATTATTTATTATTTGAATGTAATAAAAATAAAGTAAAATGTCCTAATGCGTATTTAAAGCTAAGAAGATCTAAAGAATAGCTTAAGGTGAAAAAGTGGAAGCCAGTTAATATTTTTAAAGCGGGAAGTTTCTCTTTAATGTTCGTTTTTCTCGCTTCTGAGCTAGTAATTAAATTTAAGGGCTCTCTTTTATTTAATATCCCTCGCACCATGTTTCCTTTTTAGTAGTATTACTTCACTTTCTTATTTCAATTTATTCTTTGAGAGTATCGGTGTAATTGCTTCGCTTTTGTTAATACAAGGAAAACAATATTTCAATTACTTCTTTTGTCTAGCATGAAACGTAATATTGGTTATTCAAATAAGAATATTGTAACAAAATATTATTTATAGCAAATAACTCTTGTGGTATAAGAAGTAATAGTAAATTCAGGGATATACAATCCAATTTAAAGCAATATTATATTTAAATGTCTTATGAAAACGACATTAGAATATTAGTTTCATTTATCAATTTAATTTTAAATTTAATTATTTCAAATAATTAAAATGATTTAAAATTTACTCGATAGTTAATACTTATACATATGTACGCGAACTATAAGGGTGGTTTCCACCAAATAGCTCGCATCGCAAAGGATACGAAAGGATGCAGCGACAGCCGATCGCGTACAACAAGCTTTTGACGTATACGATCGGCTTCGTATCATCGCTTGGGAAGATATCCGTTTCTGCGCCTGTTTTTAATGCGCAGGGAGAATACATTTAATTTTTGTGCCATGCTGAGTCCCTTTCGACTGTAGGACTAGACTGTGTGCGAAGACTGGGCGGAACAAACTACTCCACTAGACCCGGCGTTAGTGTGGAAGACCATGAGGTGACGAACGAAGCTACACCCATTGTTCAACCGCACAACAAGCTTATGTCACCCCGGGATGCAGACTGACCCACTTCACCAACGGAGGTTGGACCCGTCGCATCCCCACAATGGGTGGACCCCTGAAATGGTATCATGGGAGGAAATTTTGCGCATCCTCGGAAACCAATCTGATGATGAAGGTGAGGGAGCGCAGGCGCAGCTCTCTTCTCCCTTACTCTCTCAGCGGCTTCTTTGCGCAACATTACTGCCTAGCAAAAGGAAGAAATCGCTAACCAGTGATCGTCACTATGGAGCATAGCCTCAACCAGTTCCCTTAGTGAATCGATCGGCCCCACTAGAGGCCTTCAAGCTCTAACCTCTGAGGTTCCCATGCAGCGCATTCGACCAGCGTTTGAACCACATTGCCTTGCACGCTACACTCGAGACACTGAGGGGAAGGCAGACACCGCACAATCTGATGCAGATACTTATCGTAGCACCCGTGCCCAGTAAGTGTCTGAGTCACCCTAAATGTGTGGACCGCGTTTCCATGCGACCCATCGCAGTAGATAGGGACAAACCGCCTCCACTGTATCAGTGCCTCAGGAAATTCTAAATCTCCCTGCCAAGTTGGGATCATGGTATCCGTTTCTGCAGCTAGTCAAATAGTTTCACCTTGCCATGCTGACGTGTTCTAATTTTAAAAATTATATAACGTCGACGTACTGTCACGTCACGTCGTGTCATGTTACATGTCACGTCATGAAGTCAGCCGAAAAGATCTAATGGGATACGACGACCGGTGAACGGAGCCGAGCATTGCAGCATACTTTCGGCTACGATAACGTGTCGCCCGCGGTCAAGCTACTGTGATCCAATGCGATGCGAACCGTTTGGTGGAAATCAACCCTTCAATCAAACGCGCTTCGAGAAAACGTAGGTACACTCCGCAGCCAGCAAATTTATGATAATTCTTCACAATATATTTGCAACATCGCACACTTCAATCACTGAACTCTCCGCAACCCTTGGATGGCACGACCAAAGTGCACTTATTTAAAGAAAGATTTAAAATAAATACAAACATCGTATACAATTTTCTAAGCTACAAATTCAAAAGATTTAACCCGATTTCTTCTGCAACGATTTATTCACTTAATAAAATCCTGCTTTCTTGGCAAACCAATTCGAGAGGAATCTTTCACTGGGCTCACCGCTAAGCTTAAGCGATCACAAACAATTTCGTCGGAACAATTTCTCAGTATTTTCTAGCACCCTCACAAAATGGCACTATAGTCGACGAATCATTACAGCCCTTGCCTTTACACTATTTCATATTTATTACCCAAATGAACGTAAAATATGCTTGCCCACTTGTAATACGACTTCACATAAATTTTCACATATTGACACTGAACCGGGGCCCTTACACATATACCCTCGTATCTTTTGTTGAATGTTATTCCGAATATAACGAAAATTCCTTAAACGCCTCACCAAGATTCAATATCGAGGGGCAAAGGGTCACTTCGAAATCGCATTGTACTGAAGAATAATGGTCGTTATTGATTTGCTTTGGATAAAAATATATTTTCACTTTTTCTTACATTGGTAATCCTAGGATTATCTTTGGCAAGACGTAGAATGATATACTCTTATCCCCTTACAAATATTGAGATCAAATATTTGCTTTTGAATCAGTTGTATGGCTCACTCGATTCGTCGCATAAGCCGTACCTACTAATATATATGTGTGAATTTCTGTTCCTGTGTGTCTTTTAACGATATTGGATATAACCGATTGTGTATTATGAATACATAAGTGGATACTTCGTACTTTAAAAGTATTTATCACAAGTGAATTTGCATATAAAAGTAAATATTATGTTTATACATCAAAATTATTTCGTAATTCTAATACCCTACGCTTAGGCGTTTTATATTTTCTTCAAAATTAAATTCATGTGCATTAATGACTTGAGTGCATGACGTAGAATTGTCCATCATTTTATTTCCTACATAATTACCTATACTATTCGAGCCATATATGCCTTGCTTGCTAAGAAATCGACGGTAAAGGCGGCTACACACGATGCAATTTCGCATTCAATCTGTCGAATCAATTTGAGATGATTTGACAAATTGCGCGGTGAGGAGGTAAATTGAAGCAAACTTTCAATATGTTGAGTGCCGTGTCGACCGTCCTAGCAATCGACGAGTTGAATCAACATATTGAATACGCGTTGAATGGTGAATAGAGCGATTGACTCAATTTGCGCAAATGGCGCTGTTGACGCGTTGCTTGTCGTTCATTTTTCAAGTTTTCGTAGCTTTGACCGGCAGTTAAAAATGCCAAGATTTTTTTACAGCCTAGCGCTCTTTTAGAGAGATGCTTTCACGCATCAAAATGCCTTCTTTGACTATAAAAGCAGTAACTATAGACAGTAATTCTAAATAAAACATTATATTCACATGAGACATTATATTCCATATTAATACCCACTTTCTCACCCAGTACTTTTGTTTTTTCTTTTTTTTGTATTTTAGTAATACAGTTCCAGTAATTTTGTTACAATCTCATTCATGTAAAACCAATTTTTCTCATATTCAATAATAATAATCAGAATTTTGAATGTGATTTTATTTTTTATGTCAAACTGTTTTGTCGAGTGAAAATTAATGAGAGAAATACACGTATAAATATTCATTGTTGTGTTTCTTAAGTTTATATAGTAAAAATAACATAAAAAGGGTATATCTATATATATGTATATCAGGGTATATCTATATAAAATCACAATATCTCTCGTTCAACGACCACAACGTACATATTCGTTTCTCTTCATAATTATTTTGAAGTGTAACAATTTTTTTGAAGTGTAATAATTATAAATAATATTTGAAATATTTCTAACGTTCCGTTACACTGCTAACAAAATATCAATATGAAATCGTGAACAGGATTGATTCGCGAGTAGATCAAGGTCCTTCTGGACTCCAACAAAATGTTTCGACATATTGAACAAGAAATTGCATCGTGAGTAACCGCTATAAGAAAGGAGGTCGTCCAAGTGAACTCTATGCGTAAGCTCATAAAAAACTGAAATTAATATTAAAAATGCTTTAACTAAATTGCGTGGTGATACAAATATAATCTTATCACTCGAAAGATATAATAATAGGTTTTTTCTATAAATAAGGTATCTAGGAAGAAATATGACCATCTAATATAAAAAGATTGATAAGTAATTTAAATATACCCTAAATTAACTAAAAGTATTCTTACTAAGAAAGTGTCCATTAACACTTTTCTTATTGTCTCTATTAAGGCGACGACACTTTGTTCATGTGTTCTTTATTAATAGCTAGCACATCACAACACCTTTCTTTTGACACTTGACATATATAATAGTAGTAGCCATAAAATATATACCATACAACAACATAGAACTATGTCGCCGTTTAAAAAATTTAAAGGAGGTCCGGTGAGTTCCCTTTGTGTCCCTCCTATTTTACATTATTTGTGCTCATGAATTTGTCATATTTAAATTGAACCAAATATTTAATATTTGAGTTATCTGGCTGAACTCGGTGGAACACAGAGGCTCTGGGTTCGATTTCTGGTACGGTAAATTTTAGAAACGATTTTCTGTTATTTAATATGGTCTGGCTGTTTGAGATCGGCCCCAGTGTGGTCCGTTGTATATTACCCATACAAGCCTAAGTTGCTTAGCTTGGGAATATACAATGGGTGTGTTTGTCTGCCGATTATTTTTATTATTAATATAAGAAAAAATAAAATTCCGACGCTATAACATTCTGATGGAGTCCAATTTAATTAAAAAAAACTATAATAATCACAGCTATTTTCCAAAATGCAAATGAACTTCATAGTCTTCTACTTAATAAATTTCACGCTACTCATTACTCAAAAGTCAAAAATGTGAAAAGTTGTTCAATATCTGAACAGTTTAAACAGGTGGTAGGTTGGTATTCAGTAACTTTTCAACTTTAACGTAAAGAAGATTAAAGAGTATTAAAGGTTAACTTCCAACTCTGTAAGGAAAATTTATGCAAATGTAAGATACATTTTAGAATAAAGATTGTGGAAATGGCCCTCTTAGTCGTTTGTTGTCGCTTTTTTACAGTACATTTGCTTAATGGGAACTTATGTTTCTTTACTCCATAACATGTTTTTTAAAGCTTTATGTATTTTTTATTGTTGTACGTATTTTTGCATGGCATTGAACAAGATTTAATCTTTATCTATATACCATGAAAATTTGGGGTGGTTATACAGAATTAAAAGTTCGCCACAAATTCATGTAGGGACGGAGAAAGGATACAATTTCCTGCGGCCGGGCGGCGTGTCGTAAGAGGCGACAAAACAAACCATAGCCAGGTGGTTGGGCATTTGCTCGACTGGATAGCTACCCCCTGGTCTTAAGTATGTCGCGATAGAATCTTGAGTTGTGTTCCGGCATAAGTGACCAAGTTTCAGTCCCCCTTAAGAGAGCAACGGCGCATTTGTAGCACCTTTGGTTTTGCAAATGTCCATAGGCGATGGTAACTGCTATCCTCTCCGGCAAGATCGGACCGGATCTGCAATATCGTCCGAAATGGGCACGGATCAGCTAGTGATAAATATAATGATTGGAATGTGACGTGGGTTTAAGTTCTAGCAGGCATCCTTACCTTACCCTTACCTTGAAAAGATGTATCTCAAAATACTGTTTATATTCCTCTAAAAAAAAATTGTTCTTATGAAAGCGAGAAATGATGGAAAAATTATGTGAAACGCATGTTTACATCAAACGTAGAAATGGTAAGTTGTTTAAAGATCGTCAAATAGCTGAAGAGGTTTGTTTAGGCTCTTACTGTGAATATTACCTTATCATTTTATTTAAAAAACAATATTTTTTGTCAAAAATTCCCATATGTAATATTCATAATTATGTTTGATACTAGGACATGATCGCGACTTCGTCCACACTTACTTGAAATTCACGCGGGATTCCTGGGGCACAAATTACTGCAGTATTTAAAAAAGAATGTAAGCTATTGTTTTAGTGGAAACTGTCGGCATCAGCATAATTTTTATGCATCCGAACACAATCACCTTGCTCCAGGGCTAATGTTTCCCAACAAAAATCTTCGGGATTTCCAGGATAAAAAGTAGTGCAGATTTTAAATTTAAGAATTTACCTTCGATTAGCGCAAACCATATCATAATTTGCTTAGTAGTTTTTGAATCTCGAATAAACAGTAATACACACCAGAAATCTAAAAAAAGTTGCATTGTGTTCCTTCGTCGTTTATATAGTCTATTCCAGTAGCTTTAATAAAAAGCTTCAATGTACAGATACGGTATATTTAGAATTTAATATTATAGATGAACCCTGCGAGCTATCAAAATAGAAGATACACGGAAATAAAAGATTTTCTGGTGTAATCTCCAACAATTTTCAACCATCCAGACAAAGATTCTAAAAACTGTTAATTGTGTTTAGATATCCAGCAGAAGAGAGAGTGGCCAAACTATTTTATCAGCGGCATAAACGTGGAAACTTATGAAGAGGCAATATTTGTGTCGTTTGGACTGGAATTCAGCTCCGTAAAGACTATCATCTAAGAGTTTGTTTAAAGAAATCTAAAAGAGACTTTTAGATGCTACCCGTGATTGGAGGGTTCAGTTGCTTTTTTCTAAATAGCTTCAATGTACAGACACGGCATGTTTAAATTTATATAATATTATTATAGTTAGATAGATGATATTTTATTAACCTGTAGGTATAGCCTCGCTTCAGGGCAAAGGCTTTAAATTTTTTGACTACTCAAATTACGACTTTATTTCTACACGAGGGAAGCCGCAAGCAAAAGTAAGTATATAATATAGACAAATATTAATAGAATATTCGCCACAACCAAAACAGAGATTATGTATAGCAGTTCTTGTTTGGTAGATTTAAATGGCCTTGGTAAAAGGAAATTGTTTCGTTGGCAAAAAACGTGCCCTACATGAAAATAATTTATGAAAATAATATTAATGACAAAATTATGTTTGACGTTGACAGTGTATTGGAATAAAGTGCCTGCTGACATTCACGTCAGTAACAGAACAGATTAATAAGAGAGATTGACATATTCGTAACATCGTCATAACAACGTCGGATTTATGCAACCGCAAACCAATACAAATGTTAAATTTTTTGAGTTATATATAATCCAAACGGATAAAGAATGGATTTTAAAATGGAAATTTCTCATAGAGAAATATACGTGCAATTAATGCTGCAGATATATTTTAAATGTAGAAAAATCATTGAAATACTAAAATGTGGTTGTGTACAATTCACACACGGCAGAAGTGAAATTTCAGAGAAGTAGCCTACAAGAGAATGAGGTAAATATAGAGTACCAGTAGTATTGGGATAATTATAAGGTTTGTATTATTTTATGATAATTCTACCAAGCTCAAAAATTCTTTTATATTTTACAGCAAAATATTACACTTCATATATTATATATTTCACTTCAATAAATCGCTTCTAGATACTTATATTTGACATGCTCTAAATAAATTTTTTTCATAAGTGATAACGATCATAAAATTATCTCGTGATAAAAAAAAAATTAATTACGAAAACTGTAACGTTCTCAAAATTTTCTACTAACTTTATATTTTACATTATTTTTGCTCAATTTTCATAGAAGTGTATATTAATAAAATAAAACACTAGTGTAATCAAATAGTGAACAAAACAGAAATAACTAGTTACACTTAACAATGCAACAATATTGATAATTATTAAAAACGACTACAAAAGGTTAATAACCAAAGCCAACCAGTAATAAAATCAACAATCATAAAGAAAACTCACTAAACGAAACGTTACGCAAACGAATGAATAGTAAGAAGATATAGGAATCGCCGTAAATCATCGGCTTAGTTCCGGTTTGCATAACAACATCCAGTTACGAAATCACTGCTTATTTCAACATGACATTTATTACTGTCGTAATTATATTATTGAGTTCGACTCAAGAAAAAAGTCCCGTGACAAAAAATGGAACTAAATACAGATCGCTTAGTGAAATTAGCACGTATCTAGATATACTGATATTTGTAAGATATAGCATAAGTTACACTTTATTTTGATACCTGTCATGTTAATCATACCAATCTTCGAAAACGACCTCTTTAAGCCCTCAGTCCAGGCACGTCAACAGTGAACAATGACTGACTCAACATTGTTTTATTTATTAATTTCCATAGAAAAGAAAACTTCGGAATTACATCACACATTACATTACACACATTTACAGCTGATTTTATTTATTTTTTAATTTGTAACATTTCGTTGCACGACTGTAGTGCCCTATCTGCGGACTTCGTGAGACAGTCTATGAAAAAAGTCTGACAACTGTTCAATTTTAAGTACTGTGGTTACTTCGATGTTATTTAAAATATATTCATTAATAATGTCGCTTTTTGAACATCAAAATAACCATAGTGGTTCCTTTCGTTATTATTCAATAACCGATACCCAATTTGTTAATTGACATTCGACGCCATCCATTAATGAGATATATTCCATTACCAACTTGGAGACATTGGGGTAAAATTGGGTTGTTACAAAGAAACTTTTGGCAAGATTGATCACCTAGGGACAAAGGGCAACACTCTTTCGTTTCGTTAAACTATAAATTTTTTTTTTTTTAATAAGATTCACAAAATATTTGGGTTGTTTTAGTATCACGCCAAAGGTTTGGACTAACTGCACTGGCCACTGATGCTGGCACACTCCATTGACAACAACTATAAGTTGTTATGGCGGCATACTCTAGATCAAGGGTAGTGGCTATTTAGAGGGGCAAATCTCCTACCACCTGGCTGTGGGTTGATTTATCGCTTCTTACGACAGGCCGACCGGCCACAGGAATTAGAATTCTTTTCCGTTCCTGCACGGATATAACACACCGCCAAATATAGCGGATATAACACATACATACAGTAGACACTCACCGCGCGTTTTCATGGTGTATTATTCCATCTGTACGAGGTAGTTGTAACAAAATGCACATTGTCAGAAAATTAGCTAATGGTGCATGCTTTCCACACAAGCTTCGAACCTAATGTCTTTGGCACTAAACATTTATCACTTTAACTTTTAATTTCACAAACTGGACTTACGTTTTGACAAATAAAATTATTTTTATATGTTGACTCCATTTGTCTTGCACTGTGACGGAAACTGAATGGAAAACTTTTACTAAAACAAATCCACCTTAAGAAAGTTTATCTCAACCCAATCATCATTCTAGTAAAGGGTTGCTACGTGTATCACATATAGTGATACATCGTTATATCTATTTACAAACTTTTGCTGAAATGTAGAAAGTATCGTGTTGCGTATGTAAAGAAAATGATAGACTTTATAGGTAAAAATAGATTTTACCATTCCTGTACGTACTATTGGGTATTGGATGTTGTAAATTGGCAGATATATTCTATATGCCGTTATATATGGTACATTGAATATACAAAAAAACATATAGTACGACCATTACATAATTTTGATTTTTTTTTATAGATATTTGTAATACCTAGGATGCTACCAATGTACTGCCTCTCTAAAAGGAGGCTAGAAGAACCTGGACACTAATTCCGGAACATAATAAATAATTCAGATTTGTTATGGCGGCGTATGCTAGACTAGGAGTGGTAACAATCCAGAGGAGTGGTAGCCACCCAGACGGTCAAATAATGGTCCATTGCATTTGTGCAGTACAGAAAGATGGCCCGTATGAGAGAGGGCGCAGTTCAGCGACGAATACGATCAAAGCGTGACGGACTTTGCGCGTTTTATTGAAATACGACTTTCTGCATTACATTTGGATTTGTTGTGTTCGGGTATATTTGTACCTGTGTTATACGTGTTTGTATAGTTATAATAAACTCTATAATTATTCCAACGGCATTTTAATTCGAGTCTCGCAACTCGGAACATTAGTATAGATAGCCAATGAGATATTATAGTTTTGTTTATGAAAATATAAATAAATATACCCCGAAGTGCACTAAATTAAGATACCCCTCATTACTTTTGACCTCGTTAGAAACTTCCGGTAGTAATTACCAACAAGATCATCACGAAACTCGCTCCTAAGTAGAAGTCGGTTAAAACTAAAAGAACGCAAAATGTGTCGGTTTTATCTACTTTTGAAACTCGAGTCTCAGGTAACGACTGTTCAAACACTAGAACGTGCTTACTTCTGCTAGTTCTAGCGACTCTTTGAACAGAATAATTTTGTTTTATGTTTGCGTTATATCTCACTAAGTCTAGGCTATAGCTTAGCTGATTTTTTTAAAATATTAGCAGTCCCACTATTTACCTGACCTGATTTACTACTAACTATGTAGTATTTTTTCATTGCCTAAGTTAAGCAGACAGGCAGAAAGCTCACCTGATGTAAAGAGATTACCATCCTCTATGAGCATTTGCAACCCTAAAGCTGCTACAAATGCGCTGCTGCTTTCTTAGGGGAGACTGGAACCTGTCCACAAGTGCCGAAACACAACTCAAGGTTGTTATGGCAGCATACATAAGACCAGGGGTGGTAGCCATCCAGATGGGCAAATACCCTACCACCAGTTTCCGCATGGATAATATCAAATATTGACCTGTGCTGTACTTTACAGTGTTAGTGTGTGTACTCCAATAAACATTTGTGGTATACGCTTTGAGACATTTATTTCTCAAAGAATTTACTATTCATTGACAGACTAATAACTTAATAAGAATATATTACATCAAAAATTACATTAAAATTAAACATATATTCAACCCAAATTAGCGTTATAGTTTTAAGTTTGTAATTCATTTTTGGTTCCATAAGAAGGTAGTTTTGTAAGAAAGTCGTAATACTACTACATATATATAGCCTTATACAAATGTACATACAAATCGAATTTTAATTATATAGTCGTTATATTTTTATGTAAATCATTCATACTGTCTGTCAATTGTTAAGAAACTTTAATCAGTGCAGAGTCCAAGATTTTAATATTGCATTTTTAGTTTCTCCGTTCAATTTCATACTATTTGTATCTTACGTTGAATTGATGAATATTCCAATCAACATCCGACTGCAGTCAGTTGTTGAGAGACCATTCCAGATAAGCGGATATAGCAGGATCATTACGCAGTCCAATTTAATTGGAAATCAAATTCAATTGAAAATCTGTCAATTCGTTTCCATTTTGGCGGTTTATTCCACAAGATTTCCTGTTATTTTTAAACTAATAGTACATACAGGTTCCCTAGTACACTTTTCAACATTTATTACTAACAAGTTGCTTTTTCGTGAGTAGCTTCCTTTTGACTAGACGCCCAACTTTTTCCTTACAGTAACGTTGGTAAATGGTAGCTTAATAGGGGAGTAAGGATAAAATATGTTGATTTGACGAATTATATTTTTTTTTTGTTAATTATCGAGATAATTATCTAAATAACGTGAAAAAATATTTGTCCTACAAAATATAAGGTTTTGTTAGGGAGTCCCCCCTCTCCAACTTGTATCATAAACAAGGTCATGAAAAATAATTACTAACCAGCTGATTTTTTTTATTGTTTAGCTAACATTTGCATAGTTTACTACCCACATTGTCCTACAAATTGCATGGTATATCATCTTGGTCTGACGCTCAAAAGTTGTCAATACCGCAGGACTTTTTTTTTATTAGTAACTGTAGGACAAAGGTATCACGTGATGGGTTAATATATTTTTCGTCCAAATAAAACAATGTCCTACAAAAAAGGTATGTTTTATTAGATTTGTAATTTTTGAGTATACAAAATAAAATGAAATATATATATTTCTTTGTGTCGACGCGTTCCAGGTCTGAAGGTTTTTACCAACAGCAGTGAGCTGTCTATCTACGGTCAGCGGTTAAGGCTGCCCTACTCGATATCGTTAGTTTGGGTGTACAGCTTCCAGCCATCCTGTTGTTCCAGCATGCTTCGCTTATAAACACAGCAAAGCCTACATTATATTACTCGGAGACTTATTCAAAATTAGATAATTATATTCCTGACCACCAATTATTCGACACAACCATATTTCAATTAAAATCACCCAACAACCCAACGTAGGAATCTCTCTTTTATATTTTTCTTTTAGCCTATTCTGCTTGACACCCCACTTTTAGTTCCCCAACTCAACCCAACCAGTTGGGCCTGATGGCCTTTCATGAGCCTTATTAGTTAACTTTTAAATATATAACTTGTATATGAATAACTAGATTTTTATGGTTTTACATCACGAGTAAATTGGTCTGGCTGACGCCTCCATTGACCCTAATATACCCTATTGTTGATTATTTTTCCTTTATTTCAATAAATATTTGTTAACCTAGATCCGGTTTTATTTCATACTAGCTGACCCGGCAAAAGTTGTTTTGCCATATAAACGATAACTTCTACCCGCGCCTTTGCCCACGTGGTGCGGTTTTTTAACTATCCCCTCGGGAACTCTTTAATTTTTCGGGATCAAAAGTATCCTATATGTTGTCCAGGGATATAAGCTATCACCATACAAAATTTCATGTAAATCGGTCCAGTCGTTTCGGAGATTAGCCGGTACAAACAGACAGACAAACAGAGAAAAAAATTTAAAAAATTCTAAATTAGACTCGGTTTTTATCAATTTTTTTTCATTGTACAGAAATTTGACCTCTACAATTTTATTATATATATAGATCTATCTATCCCCTGGAATACAAAGGTAACAAGTGTGCCTCAGCTCCAATAGCAAAATGTATAAAATAATATTGATTTTAATTTAATGAATTTCAAATATGTAACTGGAGGACTAGAATAACGTACCACGCAATTTGTAGGATAATGTGGGTGGTAAACTATGCACATGCTAGCTAACCAATAAAAAAATCAGCTAGTTAGTAATTATTTTTCATAACTTTATTTATGACACATGTTGGAGACGGGGGACTCTCTGATAAAATCTTATATTTTGTAGGACAAATATTTTTTCACGTTATTTAGATAATTATCTCGATAATTAACAAAAAAAAATCGGTTAGTAATATTTTTTTTTAACTCGTCAAATCAACATATTTCATCCTTATTATCTTAGTTATAAACCACAATCGAGAATTTTCGTATAAGAATTAGTTGGACGTCTCATTGAAACGAAGCTATTCTCGAACATTCAGCTTGATAGTAATTATTTTTACATTAAGTATTAGTACTACAACTTTTGAGCGTAGGACCAAGATGACATACCACGCAATTTGTAGGACAATGTGGGTAGTAAACTATGCAAATGTTAGTTAAACAATAAAAAAATCAGCTGGTTAGTAATTATTTTTCATGACCTTGTTTATGATACATGTTGGAGAGGGGGGACTCCCTAACAAAACCTTATATTTTGTGGGACAAATATTTTTTCACGTTATTTAGATAATTATCTCGATAATTAACAAAAAAAATCGGTTAGTAATAAATTTTTATAATTCGTCAAATCAACATATTTTATTATCCTTACTCCCCTATTAAGCTACCATTTACCAACGTCACTGTAAGGAAAAAGTTGGGCGTCTAGTCAAAAGGAAGCTACTCACGAAAAAGCAACTTGTTAGTAATAAATGTTGAAAAGTGTACTAGGGAACCTGTACCATAACATAAATAACATTTTTAAACTAACACCAATTTAGATACCAATCCGACATTAGCAGCACAAAGTTGATCAGAACCAACGAGACCAATCAACAGTAAAAACAAGCATCCACACGCACACGTATCCTGGCCTAACCTAACCTACTCCATAATGCGGCAGCACATGGTTGTCAGCTAGACCCATATAGGTCATATGGACACGGGACTTGGATATCTAATTTTGCGTCAATAATCATGGATCCATGTCGGGATCTAACGAACACCCAACTGCTCGCACAGAAGTGAGGTCATGCAAGAGTTGTTTAGATAGAAAGGTTTCTAAATGAACAGTACCCTGTGTGCTTTAAGGTACTCTTGTCAACGTGTATGCAAAAAAATATGATAATTGGTATATAGAAAAGGTGTGAAAGCGTGACAAACCCACATTCGCATTTATAGCTAGGTTCCAATAACAATCAAATTCTATATTCAATTAATTCAAAAGTTCAAACAAATTATTTCCATTTTTTATATTATAATAAATTAAGACAACAAGCTGTGCCCGTGACTTCTATCGCCCGAAACGTAGACTCATCCTCAGCCAATCACATTCCACAGCTGTACGTACGCCTGCCCAAGTCGGCACCACTCATTTGCGTCCTTCGCCTTCCTCGTCCAGCGCCTGCCGGCGCAGTTTGTCAGTCCATCGGGCTGGTGGGCATCCAACACTACCTTTACCAAGACACGGTCTCCACTCCAGGACTCGTCTCATCAGCCATCAGTCCTGCGAAAGACATGACCGACTCACTGCCACTTCAACTTACTAATTTTACGAACTGTGTTGGTTACCTTGCTTCCCTTACGGACTTTATATTCATATTTTCTCAACTCTGCAAGATATCGAAAGTAAACATAGATGATGTTTTTTAAACTAAATTTTCCTGGTTTTGAACCTTGAAATTTTCATTGAAATCTGTTGAGCCGTTTGTATTCAATTAGAGATAAACTTTCAGGCACACCCTTAGAGTCAAATTTCCTGAAAACAATTATTTATGGTTAGGCAGCGTGTGTGATACCAGTTTTTAACTAAATTTTGGTATTTACTCGTATATTGAAATCGCAGCCGATAGATATAATAAGAATACTTTTAGCACATAAAAGAAGATTCAGTTCAATACTTTATCGGCTGACCGATAAAGTATTGCAATGTAACTTGTAATATTAACTTGATTTATAACGGTCACGTATTTTTTCAATAAAGCCTCGGCTGAAAGTTAAATTTTATGATCACGTTACATGCTGAAAGGAAAAGTATGACTGTTGCTATTACCGCTATAATACTAGAAGGTATATTTAATAACAATGAGTTATTGTTCGTTGCTATTATACCTCTAGAAATAACATGGTTGCTTGTTTTTGCCTCTATACTAAACACTTAAAGTGCATTACACACCAAAGCCGCCGGACCCGCCTATACCGCCCGCCGACACAACCCGGCGGCCTATATGAGAAGAATCATATCGGCAACACGCGCCCGCGCGTGCAGCCCCTTATAGCGTCGACAACTTGCGTACGCAAGTGCTCAGTCCCAACGACACTCAATCTCGAACCGCCGACATAACGCCAACAATGTTTTCCGGCTTAAGTGAAACCGCCTACTAACCCGCCCACAAAAAGTTGCCGACATTGGTCCGTGGGTCGGCTGCTTTGGTATGTATTGCGCATTGGAGGTGCAAATTAAAAAAAAGTAAATTAAAAAATATATAAGTAGTTGAGAGAGAGAATGTAACGCTGGAAAAGACTAAAGCAGTCTTAAGCTTACATGACTAGATAATGCTACTCGTATAAGCTCTTATTATCCTTTTTAATTAATTACATTATTTTTAAGTCCAATTTATATCTAATATATAAAATTCTCGTGTCACAGTTTTCGTTGCCATACTCCTCCGAAACGGCTTGACCGATTCTCATGAAATTTAGTGTGCATATTGGGTAGGTCTGAGAATCGGACAACATCTATTTTTCATCCCCCTAAATATTTTTTTTTATTTTTTAGACAAAATTTTTAATTTCTATTTTTTTATGATACAACATACAAAAATACATACAATCCTCAATTTTCACCCTTCTACGATAAACCCCTATTTTTTACCAGGCAGGATGACGTCTGCCGGGACAGCTAGTATAATATAAATATAAGTAAATAGATTGGACTACTGTAAAGCTAGTGATTGAATGAATGAAAACAATTGCCCACCAAAAGTTGTAACTACGTTCTTAAAAAATAGGTACTATAAATGTTGAACATAGGTCAGCCTTAAAAAGTTAACTTTTAAACTTCAAATAATGGCAATAATATTCCATGAAAGGTTTTTTGAAGGCAAACCAAAACGGTTTTTTAAAATTTAATTAAATTTCTTATAATAGCAATTTTATTGGCTTATAAAACGGTTTAGTTACCTATATTGACTTACCTGTTCATACCTGCTGGTCAGTTTACCGGAACATAAGTAGACGAACCTATTAAGGCATATTCTCCATCTTAAAATCTGTCAGTTAAAACTAATTTTTTTCAATTATCAAAAGAGTGAAGATTATGAAAAAAGTGATTTAAGTTAATTTAATTAAAAATAGTCACAAACCATCGTTCAAGGTCGTATTCTCACTTTCTTTGGACACGTTACACGACGAGAGGACACGTCAGTGGAGCGACTCGTAGTCCAGGGCAAAATGGAGGGCACGCGGGGGCGCGGTAGATCACCAATGCGCTGGACCGACCAAGTTGAAGCCGCACTAAATGGTCCACTCCATGAACGCACGAGGCAAGCTACAGTCCGAGAGGAATGGCGACGAATTGTGAAGCTTGCCACCACCCCTGTCATGAGGACCACGACCACTCTGCCAAGAGTGTGACGACGGAGAAGAAGAAGTCACAAACACTTCGATTGGCAAGCTATCATAGTCATTTTTACAAATCAATAATTATATTGATAAAAAATATGTCTCATCTGGTTATTAGTTGGATGAAGGTCGATCTTCAGCGTCTCTTAGACTACAGGCATCATCTATAATAATGTCAAAAAATTGTAAAACTGTAGTCTTTTGTTTTGTAGATTGTTTCTGTTTGTCTATTAGTTCGGGATGTAAAAACTACTGGGCTTATGGAGGTTTTCTGTGATCGATAGCAAATACCCAGACTTAAATCCTGTTGTATTTTATATGCGGGGAATCTCGCGGAATTTTTCCGGGAGTGGTTTCAAGTTGTTTGGACACGTAAAAATTAGCTTATCCCATCCAACGTGGACGAACTCACGGTTAGTTCCTAGTATCAAAATACATTTAAGTGAAAGATATATCAGAGAATCTGTTGAGTCTCGGATATTTGTTTTAACATTTGTTTTGTAACTGTATTTTTATATGATATACGTGATTCTAGATCAGCCATTTTGATACTTATACCATTAATATAGCATGCATATTTTAATCTCAATGCTATACTCTAAGCAATATCTATACGATCAGTGTCAGAATACAGCCCTTTCAGCGCCTAAAACACAGGAGTTTCAAGTGGTAGCAATAATAGTAAAGTTGTATTACCAAAGAAGCGCTTGAAAGCAAGGATAACTAGTCACCAGATATGAGATAATTGCTAGCTAGTGTTTCATTATCAAGAAGAGCGCATATACCGCAATAAGTACTTAATGTATATATTTCCTTTCCAAGTGTTAATAAGATTTTGCAAGATCACGGGTTAAAAACATAGGCTTATCATTATATCACTTATATTTCATTATATCATTTATATTTATATTTTATTATATCATTTAGGCTTATCTACGTAAGACGCTTGGAAACTAATAAAATATCAAATTCTTGCTTTTATAATTAATTAATATTTATATAAGATTGTAATGAGATAATTTATAAATTCGTGGGTAAGGCAAAAATGGATTTATCACGACACGATAATAATGTCTGTGAGACGCGAATTTACCAATTCCAATCGGCATTTATAAAGTCGTATATAACTTGTAGTTTATAATGAGTTTGTAAAAAGACACAATTCTTATTTTAAACTATTTAATGTGGTAGTTTAAAATATGGCTATAGAATTTAAAAGGAATAGGATTATTATTAGTAGCTTAGAATGAGTTTATAAAAAGACATAATTTTTATTTCGAACTATTTGCTGTGGTAGTTTAAATATGGCTAAAGAATTTAAACAAATAGGATTATTATTTGTAGTTAAGAATGAGTTTATAAAACGACATAATTCTTATTTCAATCTGATGTGGTAGTTGAAAATATGCCTATAAAATTTAGAACTATTAGAATTATTAATTGTGGTTAAGACAATTCTTGTTTCAAACTATTTGATGTTTTAGTTTAAATATGGCTATAGAATTTAAAACAAATAGGATTTTACCTTTGTTTCTAAAACTAGTAACTGAACTAGGTAGGAAAATAGATTAATTAACATTTTACTAATTATAACTTGGTAAATTCGTATTTTTATAATGTACAGAAACTTTCTTTGGATGAAATAGATATTAACAATTTGAATTAAAATTTATGTCTGGCGCAAAATATGTTCATACAAAACTATATAAAACAGATTCCTTTTTAATTTATGACCGGTGACACTTCTCTTATTGAGTACAACTTTTCATACACTCACCTAACAAACCGTGTGTGTTTACGTGATTAAAGTCAATTTTATCTTTATTACTTCGCAATATATTTTGTCTTTGACGTTTCACATCGTAAAATTTCGAAGAACAAATTACGATACTTGTTACATGAGACAGAATCAACTTATTATACTGTAGGCACATATGAGCAAAGAAACTTTGTTTAATTACATACACACATTACATTATACATTATTTTGGAACCTTAATATATTGTTACAAATTGGGCAACCTGCACCTATTGTTACATACCGACAAAGAAATGCCGCGCACCGGGTTTACTGCCGCACCGGGTTTATTGTCCCTTCCACATTTTGAATTCTTTTTGTTTACTTGGTATTTAAAATTGCCAATTAGACAATAGCCCATTGTCATTGTTTTCGACTTTGTTGGCCGTTCGCAGGAATAGATAATTAGGTGTGAAAATTACTGTTTCTCCGAAACTCCAGTCCACGTGGTCGATTTTTTTATACTGTATAGTTGGTATAAAACAATGCCCGAACGGAGGGGTGGGCAGTCAATCAACGACTACGATATGTTTAAGACGTGTAGTACTTTTCATTAGTGACATAGTGACCGACTTGGCGCGTGTTGAATTGTATAGAATCGTGCAGTGTGAACTGGTTGCATCCAGTTTTATTTTGTACTTGTTTTAAACGTGTTTGAACAGTTCTAATAAACTCTATATTAACTCCAACGGCATTTACACCATCTGAAGGTTGTCTGAAAGAGATCGTTGTCAGCCATAAGACGGTCATTTGTACCTAAGCTGTTTTTGTGTACTGTTCCATTAATTTTATTGTATAATAAATAGACTTTTGGAACCTAAACGGTTTGAACTTTTTGATTGAAAGGTTACATAAATAGGAAAAAATAATATTAGCCCAGAGAATGGACGTACCTACACTAATGTTTCATATTATTTATTATTATTTATGGCATCACCGCTACTGTCTTGTTTTACTATTTTCCGAAGAGATCGGTTGAAGCGATAAGGTCGCCCTTTGTTCAACAACTATTCTATCTAGTTTCAAAGAACGTAGTTTTATTTTTAGTTAACAATAAAGTTTTTGTTTTCATTCATTCATACGCACTAAGGACACTAATTGATAACGATAAACGAAATTAATTGAAAATTCTTCACAGTCATTTTTTGAATGTTTATTTCCTTATTTGAGGCGTAGGCTATTTAAGAAAGCTGAATGAAAGTTAGTGTAAAGGTAGGTACTTTATTGACTCCAACACAAGTATAGGATACTTCTTATCGCGGAAAATTTGAAAATTCCACGGATTTTGGAACTAAAATATATACCAGTAAAAGTCTTCTTTTATCTGAGAAATGTAGACAAATATGTAAACAAGCCGCTCGTCACCTCCAGTGGACATCGTCACCTATTCAGACTTTCCGCATAAATGCATTGTTCATCTTGTGACATTACTAATTATTTAGTTTCGTTGCCAGTAATTTCACTGCCGATTTTGCCCTTCTTTCCGGTACACAGCAAAACCTTTTCGCGGAAGAATAAGGCAAAACTGTTGTGCCTACGCAGAAGAGCGTTTCACAAAGCCCTATCACTATCTAAAAGTTTGGTAAAATGAAAATATAAAAGTATATAATAAACAGACTAAAATTAGCTTCTAACCAAACAGATCGGTTAATACATTTAATTGCTGTAAAATTATTTAGGAAATTCACTACGACTGAAAAAATGTCATGTACGGTAGGCAGCAGTATTAGCATTAAAATATTTTCAGTGCTAGCAGTAATCATATTCAATTTTATCCTACACGTACATATGTATATAACGTAAACACTTGTCCTTAGTGAATGGTGGTGTCGAAAATTTCGTAGTACGTGATATGAATATATATATATATATATATATATATAATATATAGATATTTATATTCTCCTTTGATATAAGAGCCTAAACGTTTGTGTATTCGTGATGCCTGCGACGTTATTTCATGTTTACTCAGGTTTCTTGTGAGCTGTAGGCCTCAATGAGTCAATGAACTTGCCTTTTACAACTCACTCCATAATAATTGTGCTAGAAAACCTTTTATGTGACATGGGTTAGGGTTTATTCATTTTAAGAAAATAGAAAAACGCTAATTAGGACTTTTTACTTAAGTCTGATTTAGAATAAAGTACAAACTAAACCAACCAAAAAATATACAACGAAATAATAAAAATAACAAAAACAAAATCAACTACTAACCAAAAATCAAAACCAATCAAAAATAAATATTTAATCGAGCTCTTTCTACAACATCTTGAAGACGGTGCGAAGTGAAACTTAAACATTGACGGAGAAATCGAGTAACATACATAAAAAGAAACATACAAACGAATACAGAACGTTCTCCTACGTTTTGGAAGTCGGTTAAAAATAAACCAAGTTATAAGTAAGTTATTATTTACTATATAACAAATCGCTGCCAAAGGATACATTCTCAAAAGGCTAGTTTCATCGCCAGCAATGCTCATTCGCTGGGCGAATCATTTAAAAAAATGTTTTTTAATCATTTTTTTTTTTAAGTTTAGCCTCAATATATTTTGTAATCTCATCAATGATCACACAGTTTTTAACAATTAAATACTTATGTAGTAGACATACTTGTTGATTACACTTTTCATTTATGTTATGCATAATTTCGATGTAATCTGTTACAAACGAGTATATTATAACATTTGTATTTATTTAGAAAACAAAACAGAGGCCCCTTTTTTGTTTAATATTACAATAAAGAGCCAAGGGACCGCACTTGGTTTACTTTGCGTAACACGGGGACTTTATTTTCTAATCAAGTGAAAAATCTTTAGATAATGGGCCACGAAAAGCCTCTGCTAGTCCCTTGTAAAGTAGTCTTATTTTAAACTCAAAAAAGGCACATTTCAAATAAAGCTAAATGTGAATTGTATAACCAATTAATTATTTGATTTTCGTAAATCGACACAAAAAAATCTGTTCAGACCAATGCAGTAATAGTAATAGTAAGTATTTTATATGCATACCCCGTAAAGAAAGTAATGAGGGGTTTTGAAGACATTGAATGCAATCGGAGAAATTGTTTAGAAAGGAGAGCAATTACAAAACCTTTTTTCAAAACAGCGTAATTACACTAATGGATATTATTTTAGATTTACTTGGCTAGAAGTAGGTATTCGTGTGCATCCCGTGGGCTTCGTGGACATCTGCAACACTAAGAGAGCCCATGCGTTATTTACATCGTTAAGACTTAAGTATCTCTTCATGCCCTTTTTGAAGAGCCCCATATTGTAGCGCTCTGGGAAAACCGCGGGAGGGAATTAATTAAATAGCTAGCAAATATATGGCATGAAGAAGCGTGCGCCACGTGCAGTGGAGGATATACAAGTATCTAAGAAGGGTGGATAAACTCCCAATAGCCGGCTAGTAGGACGATGATAGAATGGCGACGTAGGCACCAAATCAAATAGGTCATCAGAGCATTCCCCTTTGTACAGACGGTGGCTATACATTAACGACGTTATTTTTTACACTTTAAATCAGATACATTCAGACACTACCCAAATCTTTAACTCTAATGCAGATGAAACACCTGCATTACAACGACGGCCGATCAACCAAAAAGACAATTAAGTTTTAACCTATAATAAACATACACCAGGTAACACAATCACAACTGTCATAATATTTCACGATGACAGCGCTATATTGGTAACAGTAAAACTAAAGAATATTTGGCAAAAATTTACACGTATCGCTTTCACGTCCAATCTCGAAGGATTCACTTGACAGCACAATTTGTCACGAGGTAACACAAAGACCCTCAACGCTTGGGGCTAGCATTTTCGATTGTTCAATAAAAATACCTATTTCGCTTCACTCAACTTTGAAAAGATTTACTGAATGGTTTTCTGAAACCAAACAACAAACGTATTATAAACTTTGTTATATGAGTGTTCAATACTGGTAACCTAAATAAAATTTCAGAAGTAATTTGCTGGCGATTTGTAAAATTAATAATTGATTTCAATAATTTCCATTAAAAATTTACATACAACACTAATCTACTAGCAACCTTTTAGAACCAATTAAAGGTCTTACTATAGAGATAATAATATAATCCTTACACATTGTTGTATTCCGCTAATTAAAAAAGAATAATTTATTTTTCCATTAATATTAATCTCGAGGAATATCTTGAGACAAATCCGCAACAACATAGGCAAAAGATGCCCAAAATGACGCACATTGTATAACATCATTTTCGTTCTCTACATTCATCGTATCACCTTCACTATGATGGAACCAGTAATATCGTTCATTTTCATTCAACAGAGATGCTCCGGGTACGCCTTTCTGTACAAATAATATTATATCCGATCCGGGGCTCCCGCTTTCAGTCATTTTGTTTACAGGAGTAAATAGGTTCAATATTTCCTTTATAATACATCGCGCTTTTTTCGATCCTGCAACATCCAAACCCAAAGGTTTGAATGTCCCTTCATCAGACTCCATAATGAAATTTATATTAGGTAGGTCATCAATATGTTTATTTAGATATGCCGCCGCCCCAACTAGACCTGGTTCCTCTCCAGTCCACAAAATTGCACGAACCGTCCTTTTCGGTCTAATATTCATTATTTTTAATAATACTGGTACCATCCAACTAATAATCATACCCCCACCATCATCCATAGCACCCTGACCAACATCCCAACTGTCGATATGACCTGAAACTATTACTTGTTTTTCAGGATGCTCCCTACCTTTAAGATCTATAATTGTGTTTCTGGACGTCTTTTCATCCATACTACTAAACATTTTTAGCGTCAATACAATTTTATCTCCACGATCTTGTAATCTTCGCATTAAATCTGCATCTTCTAGAGTTATAGCGGCAGTAGGTATTTTATTAACTCCATCACTATAATATTGAGATCCAGTATGTGGTGAATATATGGAAAATGGTGTGATACTCCTAACAAGTGTAGCCAAAGCTCCTTTCTTTGCAGCTTTCGATGCACCTTGAGTCCTGTATATAACTGTATCACCATAACTTACAAAATGAGCATCAAACACAACTATTTTTCCTTTAATCTTTTGTTTATCGATTTTGTTAAGTTCATCAAAACTGTTTATAACAATAGCTTCTGCTGTGATTCCTTCTTTAGGTGTAGACACGCTAGTTCCAAATCCCAGTATTTTCAAAGTTTGTTTTCGTGGTTCTATCATTTCTGCGGATTCGTGACCACGCATCCAATGCGGTACCTGTGAAGATAAAAGGTCAACAGTTCTTTACAAAAAGTGGTAACGAATTTAAAACTTTCAAATAATGAATAGATATGGTGAGACCATACTTATTACCTTAACGTCTTCTGTAAACACATCGTTAAATCCTCTCTGTCTCGTAATGTTCACCATATGATCAATTGCATTTTCCAAAACACCGCTGCCGGCAATTCGTGCTCCAAACTTATCTATAAAGTTGGACAGTCTGTAAACAAATTAATTAATATTAAAAGACAAAAATTCATCCATTTACGCAATTATTTATTTATCTTTTTTAGTCGTCAGACAATCACAGTCCACTGCTGGACGTAGGCCTCCTCAAGATGTTGCCATTTATCCTGGTTGTCTGCCTTCCTCGTCTAGCGCCTACCAGTGACCTTGCGCTTGCCCATAAATAATCATATTACAATATGAATTATTTCAACACTCACTCATTAAATACTGTTGCTCCGAATCCTTTGTTTATAACTTGTTCTCTTATTTGTCCTGTAATATTTTTGTAAGATGCTATTTCATTTTTCAATTCAATGTCCAAATCACAGTACTCATCTTCAAACCTATTAATTATTACACTTGAATGTGCTACATATATACTTATAAGTATAGTTAATAAATTAAACATTTTACTGTACCAAAATATAGTGATAACCGTCACAGACTGAGTTTTGTCGAGATATGAATATACTTGTATTATCAGTGTCAGTTTTAGAAAACAGTAGTCTGGGGTTAATCATTTTGTACGCATAGGTCACTTGTAGCGATTGTAATTGTACGGGCCGTTCATTCCATTCGTTCACTCCTTCCCGTTCCGTATTCAAAATCTCCCCCCTCTACCCCGCTACCGCACCAAAAAGAAGACGTTGCAAATCTCGCTCGCTACGCACGTACGCAAACTAAAAAGTATCAACTCAAAATATTCAAATAATTACTCAAAATCAATCCATCCGCGCCGCGACGTGTGTAAATAAACATTAATATTTTTAAACTAGAAGATGTGAGAGAGTGTTATACTGGCGCCTGCTCATTAAGCTATCGAAGGACACGAACAATTTGTGCAAGGTGCGTACCCTTTTATCTCACATCTTCTCTGGTCCCTCGATCCGCATCCTTCGCCAACTCTATCGCCCTCGAGCCTTACAAATCTCCTCTATTTATATATCTATTTTTCACACGCATATTTACTATACATTTAGTATATTTTTACACTTTATCACATACGGCGCGGCCGCCATTTTATTCACTCGCATACCTTCATAACGCTAACCGCTACACTCAATTCTTATACTCATATTTCAATTTATCTCAATTCATTATACGCATACTCTTATTTACACTTTATTTATTATTATATATTTCACACGCAAACACTCTTCCTCTAAACACTCACTCTATTGTCGATAACAATGGCAGAGAAAGACTTACGACGCAAGGTTACCCTTTTGGAATCAAAGAAAGAAGCTTTGTTCCAAAGAATACAAGAGTTGTATGATCTATCTCAACAAGTTACAACTGACACAGCGCTTGAAACATTATTTTTAGCACGTTTCCAGTCTTTAGAAAGGTCTAGGCTAGACTTTTTAGACACCATCGATACTCTAAACTTACATTATTTAAAGTTAGATGAGGACGCTAAACCTTCATACGCTGAAATTAACGCATTTGATGATTTATATTGTGTGATCATTGCTACCGAAAAGGCAATATCTAAAAGCCGTGAGAACTCTGCGCGTGATACACACAATCTCACTAAAAAATTACCGCCACTTGAATTAGCCTCCTTTGACGGCACACCCACTAAATGGCCTGTGTTTTACGAAAACTTCAAATCGCTAATCCATGATAACCCTACGCTCACTACGGCTGAAAAAGCACAATATTTAGTAGGAAAACTATCTCGAAATGCTCTGACGGTTTGTTCAGGTGTTCCACCAACTGGTGAGAACTACCACATTATTTGGAATGCACTAATTGATAAATATCATGACGTTCGAGTACAAGCCTCACAGTATTTTGAACAAATGCTTAACTTTAAATCGCAATCTTTAGAAACCTTCCTAGAACAATTTTGTTCAGCTGAGGCAGCTTTACGACGCCTGGAGATTGAAGATCTCTCAGACTTCATTATCACCCATATTGCGCTTAATAAACTTGATAAAAACACTGTTACTTTATTTGAGCAGTCTCAGAGGAATATAAAAATACCTTCGTTTAATTCTCTAAAACAGTTCATAAAAGAGCAAAGTCGAATGCACTCCCTACGCACAACATTTACGCAAAACAAACCTAGTTACATTCCAAATAAACCTAACATTACTCAGTCCAAACATAATCACACACATTCATACTTCATTAATACCGCTAACAAAAACCTTTCGCAAAACGCTAATTCTCCACCTCACTTCAATCGAAACAGTCAAACACAATTTAACTCAAACATTCCCAAATTTTGTCCAATATGTAAAATGTCTCCCGCTCATGCACTATACAAATGCACTCATTTCTTATCTCAAAACATACAAACTCGCAATACACTCGTCACTAAATACAACTTTTGTCAAAACTGTTTAGGTTTTCATAACATTAAACAATGCAAATCACAAAATCGCTGCTCAATTTGTCAACGCAAACATCACACATTTATACACATTGATTATTCGCACACTGATAACAATAATTCTAATACTTATAATTGTGGCATACAAAATACAACATCCGCGGACATGTCTGCCCATCCCGTAACATCGCAAAAAATAAATTCAAAATGTCGCCCGATCTCGCCGAGTACGGCGGCGCACGCACATTCGTCGCCGCCCGAATCTTCCGCGCCGCTTACACGCTCAGCACACACGCATCATATTTCTCACTCGACGCCGCCGGTTCCGTTCACTCAGTGCAACACGCATTCATCTACTCATTCACAGGTCGCTAGCGCAGATAACTTACAAACGAAATATGAAAGAAACAACTTATCGCTCTCTGCTACAACCTACCCGCAATACAATAATTCTACTGTGTTACTGCCTACCGCGTCTGTATATGCGTACGATACTTATAGAAATCGTCATAAGTTGCGTGTATTTTTAGACACGGGATCTATGACTAACTTTATAACGCAAGATTGTTGTAATCGACTTAATTTAAAAATAAATTATTCTCCTTTATTAATTAAAGGAATAGGACGTTCGGAAAGTGTTTCGCAAGGTTTTGTCAATGTAACTTTTCAATCTCGTTTCGATACGCGATTTAAATACACAGTGTTAGCCCGCGTTATTGACACTATCACAGACTATTTACCGAACGCACCGATTTGTTTATCTCAGGCAACGCATTTACAAGATTTGCCCATGGCAGATGAAGATTTTTACACGCCTGCATGCGTTGACTGTTTGCTAGGCAATGAAGTATTCCCATTTATATTAGGTAAAAATAAAATATTTTCTCCGCAATCCTCCATCGTAGGTGTTGAAACTACACTAGGCTACGTCGCGATGGGTCGAGCTCAGTGTGATGTCCCGCGTTCGCAACCAAGCAATAAAACATTTTATTGTAATACTCAGACGCCCTCTTTAGAGACTATCACTCAACGTTTTTGGGAGTTAGAAAGTGTACCCCATAAACAACATTTAAGCCCAGAAGATGAACAGTGTGAAAGCATATTTCAATCTACATACTCTCGCGATGATACTGGGACTTATACTGTCAGTCTGCCGTTTAAGTCCGACTTTTCAGAACTAGGTAACTCTTACTCAACCGCTAAGCGCCGCTTATTTAACATAGAAAATAAATTTAACTCTAACTCTGACTTACGGACTGACTATAATTTAACTATTCAAGATTATATTGAACGAGGATATTTGTCAAAAGTTAAAAACCCTAATTTAACCGCTAACTCTTATTATATACCGCATAGGGCTGTATATCGCCCCGATAAAACCACCTCTAAAACTCGAGTTGTTCTTGACGCAAGTTGTAAAACCACTTCTGGAAAATCGCTAAACGATTTACTTTTTACGAGTCTAAATTAAAAACTAATATTTTCTAAGTTTTCATTAATTTAATCGCTCTAATTTATTTCATTTAATTTCTCTAATTTATTTAATTAATCGCTATACAAATACTCTATTCGCTCATCCAAAAAAAAATATAGTATTTTTGTGTAAAATTAAATCCTTCTCATCAATCTTTTCAACGCATTTTATTTAGATTTGATTCAGAGTCCGCGATCGATACCTATCAATTTAATAGGGTTTCTTTCGGTGTTTCAAGCTCGCCTTATCTCGCTATGCGCGTCGTACGGCAACTTGCTGCTGACGAACGCGACACATACCCAATCGCCGCTAGTGAAGCCACAACTCGAATGTACATTGACGACTATGTATCGTCCATGGACGGCCTGTTCGACGCCGAACAGGCATATAACCAAATGGTTAATATGTTCTTGGCCGGTGGTTTCAAATTAGTGAAGTGGATCTTAAATAGCTCGGAACTTATGAATAAAATCCCTAATTCACATAGAAATACCCAATTTGTAGATTTTGATTCTGACTCCAACGCTTGCACTAAAATTATAGGCATGCAATGGCAGCCTAAAGAAGATATTTTTCTTTATAAAACTTGTACAATTGATGAAGGTCAATGTACAAAGCGCAAAATCTTGTCCGCTACTGCTCGTTTATTTGACCCCTTGGGCATTTTAGGCCCTGTAACCGCCTTTATGAAATTGTTAGTACAGGAGTGTTGGCAACGTGAATTATCATGGGATGAGGCCGTTCCTTATTCCATTGAACGGAAGTGGACCCACTTCAAAAACGAACTTACGTATTTATCGCTAGTAAAAATACCGCGCCATATAGGTATAACCGCAGGTTGTCACGTGTCGTTAGTGGGCTTTGCCGACGCTAGCGAAAAATGTTATGGCGCACTTGTATATATACGCGTTAGCCCAGACTCACGTTCGCCTGGAGTTGTTAAACGACTCACCTCAAAATCGCGAATCGCTCCGCTTAAGAAAATCTCGCTCGCTCGTCTTGAATTGTGCGCTGCGCTTCTTTTAGCCAACCTTACCACTTCAGTCCGCGACATTATATCTCAACGTTACCCTATTAGTTCTATTCACGCTTTTTCTGATTTCACTGTCAGTTTGTCGTGGATTCATTCACCCGCCTTTAAATTCCACACTTTTGTAGCCAATAGGATAACAGAATTGAACTCTAAACTCCCCTCTGATCACTGGTATCATGTCGGCGGTGATGAAAACCCCGCGGACGTGCTATCACGACCTGTGACACCCAAACTCTTAATAAACTTACCGCTTTGGTATCACGGACCCAATTGGGTTTCCCACCCGCTTTCGCAGTGGCCTATTAAGCCATTCCAAGTCATTTCTAATGACGAAAATTTACTAGAAATGAAAACTATAGCTTATATAGCTATATATAGTTTCCAACGTAGATATATTGGAAACTCACATTCTCGATCAATTAATAGAACGCATTTCATCTTATAGAATACTATTACGCGCAACGGTTTATGTTTTACGCTTCGCAAAAATATTACGCTCAACATACGCCATTAGATTTAGATTACGCTGAACTCTTTCTTATACGCCATATACAACATACATTTTTTGCTCAAGATATACACGCTATTAAAAATAATAAACGCATCTCTAAAGCGCTTCTCAAACTCAACCCATTTATCGACTCCGATAATATTATTCGCGTCGGAGGTCGACTTAAAAACTCAAACCTCAATTTTGAACAAAAAAAAAACACCCCATTGCACTGTCTTTAAACATTGCTTAATTCAGTTAATTTTGACTATTTTTCATGTATCTAATTAGATACTGGTCCTTCATTTCAACGCGAGATGTGGAACACGCTGACCGAACCCGTGGAGTTAGATTCGGTAGTGGTTATCAAAGATAATATAGATAAAGATAATAACACGCATCCTATATTTTGGCCATTAGGAGTAATCGAAGAAGTCTACCACGGCAAAGATAATGTTACACGCACTGTCAAAGTTCGCACTAATAGTGGTAGTTACATTTGTCCTGTGGTCAAAGTCTGTCCTCTACCATCGCAATAAAACACTCACATATATCGCTTATTTATATATTTATTCTATTATTTTATCTCACGCTATGTAATGTATAAGTACGTATAATATGTATTTATATAACGCTATTATTATTTAATATATTCCCTCTATTTCTAGAGGATAACCTCTAGGCCGGGGGAGATGTACGGGCCGTTCATTCCATTCGTTCACTCCTTCCCGTTCCGTATTCAAAATCTCCCCCCTCTACCCCGCTACCGCACCAAAAAGAAGACGTTGCAAATCTCGCTCGCTACGCACGTACGCAAACTAAAAAGTATCAACTCAAAATATTCAAATAATTACTCAAAATCAATCCATCCGCGCCGCGACGTGTGTAAATAAACATTAATATTTTTAAACTAGAAGATGTGAGAGAGTGTTATACTGGTGCCTGCTCATCAAGCTATCGAAGGACACGAACAATTTGTGCAAGGTGCGTACCCCTTTTACCTCACAGTAATAAATTAATAATATAGTTATTAACTGCCACAGAAATTGCATATTCTAGTATTCCGTAACCACTTTGACAGTGTCGTAATTCATTTACAATCGTGATATTTGTCTATCCGTCTGTCTTTTTTCATGTAAACTACTGAGTATTGAATAAAATAGGTATGTGTATCTAATAAATAAAAATCTCGTTTCATGGTGTTTGTGGTTCAACTCCCCCAAACGGCTTAACCGATTATTGTGTTCATAAATGTTATATTTAAAAATACCACATTAATATTACTCTCTAATCTAAAGAGGCTTATAAGTAATTTAAATATAATCTAAATTAACTAAAAGTATTCTAACTAAGAATGTGTCCATTAGCACTTTTCTTAATTTTGCTATTTACGTGAATTGCATTTCATTTTTCAACAACTTTCTTCTGTTTTGGCCTATTTTGAATCTTTTTGTATTGACTATTGCATTTTGATTAGGTTTTTAAACTTTGGACCTATGGATACGAGTACTTTAGGGAAATTCATATTTATATACGTTTTCTTGATATAGAGATTGCAGAAGAAGTCTATATTCATCCCTACCCGCCCCCTTCACCCCCCCACATACTTGATATCAAGGTGCCGTGTACCTATACCCCACCCATTATATGTTTAAGCACGTAGCGAAATTTTATTAACACCTAATTGCTAAAATAGCAAAGTGTTTTTCAAAATCGATAATAGACAATTTTGAATACACGCAACTATTCTATAAAGTAAAAATTCAATATTTTCATCATAAGTGAGAGAGCATTAATAATACACTACAAACGACCTTTTTACGTTTCAAAATTTCCACATTTTTATAGGGAGAAAACCTGTAAATAAATAAATCTAAACCTCAACTCTGGAAGACTGTTTGCATTGCATTGTTAACCGAAGGGATCCCTTTGTCCCTTTAAATTTAAATTCTCTAATGCAACCTTCGGAGAGAGTAATGTCATCGAATGAATGAAAACACTTTATTGTTCACCAAAATTAAAATACTACGTTCTTAAAAACTAGATACAATAAATGTTGAACAAAGGGCGGCCTTATCGCTTAAAGCGATCTCTTCCAGGCAACCCCTTAAACTAAGGAAAATAATAAAATATGACAATGTCTTTGTACCGTTTGCTGTTGAAACGCTTGGACTGTGGGGTCCTGAGGCCATGAGCCTCTTCAAACATAATTCAAAACGACTTACTGACTCTTCGGGAGATCAGAGGGCTGATTTCTACCTCGGGCAATGGATCAATATGGCGAACCACCGAGGTAATGTAGCCAGCCTTCGAGGAACCTTACCAATTGACTTCAATGACTCTACTTATAATCTTAAGGTATTATAGGTAGCATAATAATATAAGCTAAGTTTCCTTCACAGCATTAGTTAATAAGAGTATAATATATAAAAAAATATTTTCATGTTTGTTGATATAATATTTTTATAAATTACACATACTAAGTAAAATCATGCATCATGAAAGAAATTTTCAAAACTAACGGACTTGGAAGATTTTGACCTGCCCTGAAAAAAAACTCTAGGGCCTGATTCTAGTGCCCCCTACCAGTTTCAATAGTAAAACTAAAATATCCGGGGGCACACTCAAACACACACCCAAAAAATTTCAATAAAATCGGCAAAGTCGTTATTCAGTTATGCCTTAAATACATTTCTAAGATTCATTTTTATTTATAGAGATTACTAGGATTTACGCGCGACATCGTCCACGCTTGCATTGAAATTCTCGCGGGATTTCCGGGATAAAAAAATCTCAAATATTATTACATCAAACTTGCTAACGATCAGTAAAAAAATCACATTGGAATTCGTTTTTTTAAATCTGGCCATTTAAAACTATTCGCAAAAAAAATTCCGATATAAATTAGAGCAACGTTAAATCTAAGAATTAGCTGTCAATCAACGAAGACCGCATCAAAATCGGCCCAGTAGTTTTTACATGAATCTTGAATAAATAGACAAACCGACAAACAGGCAAAAATCTAAAAATAATACATAGTATTCTGCATCGTTTAAACAGTGTATTCAAGTTGTTTTTGTTTAACCAATTTATAGACGCGACATATTTAGAATTTTATAATATAATAGTATTAGTGAAATTTAAGTTACCTAATGTAATTTGGAAGTGTTTTTAAAAATTTTTAAATTGAATATATTCTTTATTTATTGTAAATCTTAGGCTAAAAATATAACTACTCATTTTTATGTTAATCCCTACATACTTTCAGTCGTCGGTCCCTGTCATAAATATATCGGTGTAAGCATCAACCAGTCAAGTTCACTAGAGCGCAGAAGTCTCCTATTCTTTTGTTATTTACTTTGCCCTGTGTGTCTGAGATCGGCCCCGGAGAACACAAACGTAACTTGATTAGCTGTGAAAATACAATAGATTGTTTATCTGTTAATTTCTATTTGTGCGGCAAAGTCACAGAAACTTCCGCACCAGTAACAACTTTCATATCCATGACGTAACGGACAAACTCCAAGAGTTGCCTGTGCGGTAGCGCTGGAGAACAGATATCCACACCGCCACCCTAGGTCCCGGTAAAATAGATAGGCCGACGAAATAACGTCAAAATGGCTTGACATCACATATGCTGTAGACCACGCGACATGGAAAAGAAATCAGGAAAGCGGATACCTCAAACGTAACTATGACTAAGAAAGATATATATATAGAGAGAGAGAGAGAGCATGTAGGTAACTGATCGAATTAATTAAAAGCGTATTCATGCGCCTGTTCTAATACTATAAATACGTATAGTGCAGCAGTATTAGATTGATTTGGAACACTATCAGTCGGAACCGTGTGTGTATACAGGATTAATTGCATCTGTGCCTGATGTGTATTTAATTGATTACATGTTACATCATCCATGGAATTCGTTTGTCCTAATTTACTTAAATAGAACATGGAAATTGTTGACAGTTACTGAGTGGTAGTACTATCTATTTACTTATGATTTAATGACTATGCTCTTGTTAGTGGAGCCTCCTTCAATCTACTACTCTATTATAGTCTTTGTTCAACACGACACCCATAAATGATCGCCTTGGTCTTCCCTCCTCCTTTAATGAATGCAAAGTGTGACGATGGTGGACGCTGTGACACTACTAAATTATATTTTTATAACTCGGTAGACAATATACCTTTTGTATTTAAACGCTAAGCAAGAACTGTATAATAAAGCATCTTAAAATTATAATTGACTACTTAATAGAGCAGGATAGAAGCAGATAAAAATAAGCATCGAAAATATACATGTATGTAGGAAGAGATTAATAAAAATAGATGAAGTTTTTTTGTATTGCAAGAGTTCAGTAGGCAGATGGCCCACTTGATCTAAAACGGTTACCATAGCCTATGGACATTTGCAACACCAGAGGTGCTACAAATGCGCTGCAGCTCTCTTAAGGGAGACTGGAACCTAGTCACTAATGCCGGAACACAACTCAAGGTTGTAATGGCGACCTTTGTTGCGATGTTGACCTTAGACCAGGAGCTGTAACCGTCCAGTCGGGCAAATTCCCTACCACCTGGCTGTGGGTTGTTTTGTTGCCTCTTATGACAGGCCGCCCGGCCGCAGGAATTTATATTCTTTCTCAGTTCCTGCACGGATAATGAAAAGTGTTTGATGGGATCTTAGCAAGTGGAGATCTATCGTCCGTGTCTACCTCAATGAAAAACAGGCGCGACAATATTTATATGTGTAAAGAAAAAACAAAGAACATTTACTATATTTTGCAATTTTGAGTTTTTATAATCAGTAATCTCTTTTATCAACATTATAATTAATAATAAATAAAATGAATCATGGATAACTTCAAAGCTTCTATTAACGAATGTAAGAATGACATTTTTCCTGGAAGGTATCAAATCATATTTGCACATATAACATTACCTATTATATTGTCCAACCTCTTTACAATATTTACCTACAAAGAATTAGTAGGTTTAGGAAAAAATCATTTACCCTTTTTGATTTGAAGTTCTTTTTTTGTTTATTTTACCTGAAATACGTCGTTAACATCTAAGGGAGCTTGGAATACGTTAAGTCTATAGGTATTTTATATTTCTTTAAATTCAATCCGTGTCATTGTGTACAAAGACATACAGGTACACAAGCCCTTTCGGTGACAATATAGGATATGTAACCATGCTATGCAACGTTGATCGTTTGTCTCTACCAAAACACAGCGACGCATATGTACGTTAAGATTCTTACAATAATTTGTTTAATGTCTAATCTGATCGTTTCTGTAGATATCTGATGGTTCTGAAGATTAAATTGTGTCATATCTTGAACTTAGGTATAACTGGCTCATTATGTAATATATACACTATGTGCCGTAAAGATCGATAGAAACTGTTTACCAAAATTATTAGTCTATAGGTTTACGTTGAAGAAGAATTCATATTTAATACGCCAGATTAATTTCTTTTAACTTTGATAGAAATGTAAATTTGGCCTTATCGAATACGTGATCCGTAATAAAATTCACTAATAGAATCCCTTAGCAAAATATCCATAGATATTGCTCATATCACATACGTTGATCCTCAAAATACAGGCGTGCCGGCGCATACCGAACAGGAATTAAGCGGCTAGGAGTTATTGCTTCATAACTCCGCACTATTTGTAACGATTATTGATGTGGCAAAACAATGCATAAATATCCCGACCAGAGGAACGCAAGCCTATATATACAGAACTGAAAATTGATGACCACCGAAAATCACAGGCGGAGCAAAACACGATACTAGCATTATATTGTTACGAGTCGCGACACTCGAATTAAAAAGCCGTTAGAATTACTATAGAGTTTATTAGAACTATAAAAACATAATATATAACACAGGTACAAATATAACCGAACACAAAACGTAATGCAGAAGTTCGTAATTCCATAAAACGCGCAAAGTCCGTTACTTATTAGATTCCCGATTGTAGTACAAACATCTTGCTTCGCTCGTGGTTATCGCTTGACTGACCCCCCCCCCTCCACCATCAGCTCATTGTTTTATACTGCGCAATTGCAATGTCCGTATCTTAATCCGACACACCTGGGTAATGACTGCCATAAAAGATTACAATCATTGATGTAGCAATACATCAAATTTTAAACATAAAGTAAACAAAAGAGGACCAAATGCCGAAACGTATAAAATACGTTTTCGCAGATATGAAGGTGTTTTTTCGGGACCTGAGTCGTAACAATATAAATCTGTACATAATTATATACCTTATTACATACGTATATATTTCATATTATTCAGGTGTGTATAGGAATTAATGTGGTAATTATATATTTATTTAACTATTTGACAGTATTATCGCAACAATATCTATATATTAATTAATATATGACGCAAAAACTTTGTGCTCCTTTTTACGAAAATTACGCGGACGGAGGAGTTTAAAATTTCGCACACTTATAGTTTATATACAGAAGAAGCAACGAATTCTTCTTGAATGAATCTGTTTTAATAATGCCTAAAAATACATTAAATCTATAATAAAAAATATTACACACACTACCGTGTATTTGACACACACACGCATATATACTCTTTTGTTTTCTGTTAAGTCAAAATAACCTTGGCGAAATCTATGACTATAGAAGTATATATGGTATTTGACAACAAATTGTTATGGTCGAATTTCGACCACGGGCAACCACTTCTTATTTTTATTCAGGTAATATATAGTTACACGTGACTCTCTTCTAGGGCCTGGAGTCTAGGCTCAAGTGGAAGTTCAACGTAAGTCCAACAGACCGACAATAATGCTGAGCTTGATCAAATTTTTAGAACTTACATTAAAATGTCTTTAAAATCTGCGATTGTTTGTCCTTTATTTATGTTTATTTTGTTACTTTAAACATTTTTTTACCTATTTATGTGCGCCCTAGAAATAAATCTGTTTTCTTTCTTATAAACCAGACGAAAACACATTTTAGTTTCTGTTAGAATCATGGAAGAACATTAAGGAATAACCAGTAATAAATACTAAAGAATGAAAATGACTCATTAAAAACATAAATACATACATACATACATAACTTCACGCCAGGTCCCTTGCGGGGTAGGCACGAACAACAGAGCGCCACACAGGCCCATTCTTACATAGCTCACTTGCTTCTTTGACATTCATAGCTCTTGTCATGCACGCTCGTCTGTTCTTAAGGCTCCTAACATCACCTTCTGCTAACACATAAAAACATAAAGAACTCTGTAATCACATTAGAACCCCCATTTTTGTTTTTATAGATAGATAATTTAATATCAATAAAGCTATCAATCAATTTCTGATTATTTAAAATTTATTCCTGTTTCAACCACATCCCCCGAAAATATTTTGTTAAATCAACCCACTTCTATTCATTACTACTCTGGTTATAATTATGTGTGTATATAATATGTTTTTTATTCTTAATTCAACCCAAATCTATTCTCAACTCAAAGCATTTTATAACTAGCAAAAAAACAGCATTTGTGTATTATCTGACCAAAAGGCAAAGTTGAAAATTCAAGATATTTTTTAAACTCAAATCGGTTAGGAATATCAGTTTATGGTCCCAATGAACTCCATTTTAATTTCATGAAAAATAACTTTAGTATAAAAACTCGAAATTTAAAGATAAAAGTTGTCCGAACAGATATACCTATAGATAATCAGTATACAATCAACATCAAAATGCAGTGGTCTCGCGCAGAATCCACAGATGGCGTAAAGACTCAGTCACTATACAGCGGTCAGCGTTTTTCATTTCGGTTAAACTTTTACGCGTCTCGACCCCATCTGCCGTGTCTTAGTAACATGCAACAAGGAACTTCGTTACAAAATTTATTCCAAGAATATATTCTTGTATGTTATTCTTGTATATTCTTGTTCTATATATACATACTGTTAATGAATTAACAAGTAATGGGACAAATTGGCTGAAGGTGTGGTTACTGTTATGTTTCACCATTATTGGAGTCCGGGACAGCAATTGGCAATATTAAAGCTATTACTCAGCTACTTTATGATGGTTAAATTAGAATTTATATCTAGTAAAATTGTTCAACGCGTAATATCATCTATCATGCTTTAATTATGTAATTCAAGAATACAATAATGTAAACCAAAGAAGATATTTTTGCTTAAGTTATTATTCTGAGTTACAATATAAATAAACTTGACCTCAAAGATTTTTTTTATTGCATAAGTTCAACAAACAGACAAAGGGCCGCCCACCCGACGAAAAGCGGTTACCATCGCCCGTAGATATTAGCAACACCAAAAGTGCAAAAATTGCGCTGCTGCTCTCTTAGAAGCCATCCAGTCGGGAAAATACCCTACCACCAGGCGAAAGAGAGTAATAAAGAGGAAAACTGCACATCCCGCACAAACTTTATCATCCTAATCTTAAATCGCCGATACGTTCGGCAGGTCCTCTTCTGATTCCGAAGTCCACTTTTAACTTTTTCTTTTAGACTGCAATATCCCTAATTGTAAGACCAGTGATATGTGTTCAATGTTATATGAAGATTAACAACGTCAGGCTTGCATTTTTTGAGCTCACCCCTTCACTGGGAACTGAAGGTGGCATGGCATGGCTGGACATTTGTTGCCCACTAAACTGGCTAATTATTGTAAAACCCGGTTGTAATATAGTCCATTTTTTTAGTGTTTGTCTTCTATTTTGCGGTGATTACTGATGAATTACATAGCATATAGATAATTGTTAAGGAAATAACGATAAAAGTATATTAACTAACTCATTCATATATGCATTATTTTAGAATTTGTTATAAAATATATCACATAAACACAAAACTTAACATAGTTATTATAATTGAGTTTTAAAACTCATTAGGATCAAAGCAGGAAGGCATCCGAGAATTTATTATGCTAATCTAAACATTAAGTACTTTAATCACGCTGTAAATCTCGACACATGTTTCTGTTATCTCTGTTTCACAGCCTATTTTATTTAAGCCATGAACATTGTGATTACCGAAAAATACGCATGTTTAGAATGTTATTGTATTCATATTGTTACAAGTTACAGGACTCGAATTAAATAAATTCTGTTGGAATTACTAAAGTTTATTAGAACTGTACCAACATGCATAAAACAGGAACCAATAAAACTGGATGCAACCAGTTCACACTGCATAAACTGCACAATTCAATTACACACGAAAAGTACGTCACTACATCGCTAATTGAAAGTACTACACGCGTCTTAATCGTAACGTAGTCATCGTTAGATTGCCCCACCCCTCCGTTCGGGCATTTTTTTATACAAAACTGTATAATACCGACAAAGGCTTCACACACAGCTGGCAAGCTTCGACACAATGCAATAAAAACAAGGGTTAAGTCGTTCGACACTAATTACAGCCATAAAATAAGTACCATAACAATAGATGTTTTTGAAGTTTAAACAGGAAGTAAATAAAAGAATTCGTTTATTCAACATGCCAGAAGTGTGGTCTTTGTCGGTATGTAGTAAGTAAGTACTTCTCTAGGATAATGAATGACTTTATTGCACATAAAATTATAGTACAATGGGCGGTCTTGTCGCCAAAGGCGATATCCTCCAGACTACCCAGACTACCCATATATAAATAGTGATATAATATTATTTAGATATAAACATAGATTTGTAAACAAACGGGCGGATGAATATGAACAGTTAATGCTATATTAGATAGTTTGTTTCTATTTTTCAATTTCGATGATTCGATCAAAATGATCCACACAAACGTAAACTTTAATCATTCAATGTTTTCTGTACCACCATGGGAGCGTTGCTTTTGTAGCTCGCAACGATCAAAATGCTCCTCCAGCCGTTGCACATAGCGACCGCCGTCTTCACGATCGTGGTGAAAACGTCACTAATATCGTCATAATTTTTGATCTCGCAACGCTCACAACGACCCATGTCAAGAGGTCGAATAACCGTTCCACTAGAGTATATTATTGTAACGCCCGCAAGTAAGTACAACGGGAAAAATTGCGGTCGTGAACTTGATCGTTGTGAGCCAGTACTGGAACATAGCTTTTGTCGTTTCAGTTCTTTTAACCCTTTTAATTAAATTGGTTCAATTCGGCTGATCCGTTTAGTCAGCATTATATAAAGTAATACTACTATTTTTTATAAAAACGGCTTGGTGACGCCATCCACCGATGTTGGGTAGCTCATAGATAACTTTATACGTCACTGCGGCAGCCCACTCGCATGAAGATGGTGCCTAGACTTTTGAATTTTGAATTCGTTAAATTCGCATACTTATCGTCGTGGTTGCTGCTGTATTAGTTGATTCAGTATATAATATTTAAAAACTGATCGAATAAACTTTATCTGATGATATAAAACGAAAAACCCTCAATCAAACACATAAAAAGTGATAAGTGTTGCATCAAGTGTAAGGACTGGGAAGAGGTTTCTAAGCCTCCCTCTTGTATCCCTGTGTTGTTCCTGGTGTTGATATTTGGTGATGAAGGTGTGGTGAACTGTTTGGTGATCACTGATCTGACAACGTACTTCTGATAAGGTGAGTGGACATATTTTTTAGTCACTCCAGTGGTTGTCGTATGAGTTATTATCTTGATTGGCCGACATCGTATACTTCAGTTTATATCACCATATTTTAATTTTGGGCTCGAACGTTGGTTCCTCATAGCCCGCATACTACGTGTTAGGGCTATTTACACGCCTTAACACGTCTCTTTCCGAGAAAATGACAAAATTTTATATGAAATATGTAAATTATGTTAAGCCAACAAATTATCTCTAAAGCGTAATATTTGAAGAGCAAATGTTTAATATTCAAATGAAAACCCAGAAAGCTCAGCTTATGTTACCTTATTGTCATACTCGTTTTCGTCGATTTTAGCTTAAACGTTGTAGTGAAACACGAGAGCTGCTTTTATCTGAAGCAACATGACGCTGAAGTACTCCATTACTGACTAAAAGCTGCCTCCGTACACTAGACTGAAGTAGACTGCACTAGGCCGACATATTAACGGAAATATTCCGGAATAACTTTTCAAGCATCAGGCTGAGAGTTATTTGGAAGTAAATGTTTACACGTAGTATCCAGTAACATACTATATTATATTATTATAGTCTTCATCTTTATCCATTTCAAATTTGGCTTTGCATCTTTTGTGGTATTTCTAGCCTGTGTCGTGTGTCAAAACTCATACTTCATTAAGCAATTGATATTTCTAAGACAAAGGAAAACCTAGTTGAAATACATACATACATAACTTCACTAGTTGAAATAATCTAAAAAATATTTTACCCCTATTGTTACGTTGCTATAAGTTTCTACTTTTTTAAGTCATAGTATAGGTGTAAAATAATCATAAAATAAAGCTTAGAAATAAACTCTATAATACGTATTTTATATACAAAATATCGGTGCGATACATCAGAGAAATGCGGCGAAATGCGGCCAGCATTTTGAAAACGTTTCGATAGCGATTTGGATTACATTTTTTACCTTTAAATGTTGTCCTGCCCGGAAAAGCTTCAATTGATATGCCGACAGCAGCGCCACCTACCGGGTCCAATTGTGAACCAACTCAAAAACGTTCTTTGGCTCATGCACAACAACTTTGCTAAAGATCATCACATGATCAAATGTATAGTTTACGATTCGATAAAGGACATACAAACAAACATTAATTTTTATATAATAAGAAGAAGATTGGCAACAAATATTTTGTCCACCTAAAAATACTTTTGTGACCTTAAACTCTCTTACCATAAATGTCCCACTGCTGGGCGCGGGCCGCCCATTATGGGGGGGGGGGGCAGTATATCCGACACACTTGTCCAAGGTGGCTTGGTAGGTTTGACGTTCCAGCAAGGATCGAAACCACGCCTTTTGAGTGAACATGCATTAACTTTATCTTTGAAGACGATTTTTAAAATATTATGCAATTAGTACATAACAAATCCAGAAGTTTCTATTTTAAATATTTTTTATACTTACTACTTTAATAACATCAATATGAACACATAATTTACTTTTCAGCTACAATATACGACTACAAATTTTACTTTGCCAGTCATCCATAACATTTAAATGCTTGTTTAGGAGCAACACACCTCGGCAACAATTTTATCGTCCGTGTACAACATGAACTTGTTTTCTCAGTATTATACTCGTTATAAACTTTGTACATAAACAGTTTTGCGCATCTATGCTTATAATGATTAAGTACTGGAACTTTTGCTGGGAATTTCTTGCGTAAACTTCGAATTCATCTAAAATAAACACTATTTTATTCTCTGGATAACAAGTATCAATCGTATTTTCGTCCCTTATTAACCAACTTCCAAAAAGAGCAGGCTCAGTTCGACTGTATGTTTGTTACGCAATTCCTTCGTCTCCGAAAAATTCTCCGACAATTGTGGACCGATTTAATAAACTCGATAGCAACCTTTGTTAAAGAGCAATTTCCTGTGGCCGGGCGGCTTAGTGAAGATTTTCATATGCTTTCATTATTATTGTGATATTGTTTATGTAAAAAAGACAATTAACCGACTTGGTTGAAAATATCATTCAAAGTCCCCCAAAGGTTACCCTAATTGATATGAACATAACAATTATGGTAAACACTGAAATCAATTGAGATATTCTTTTATTATGACGTTTCGGCCATTTTTAACTTTTTTTTGGTATATTTTTTCATCATCTTATAAAATCCCAAACTGGCCTATATTTTAAAGTGTAGCATGTTATGGCATCAGCTCTTTAACGATGTAGAGTGCTAATTATTATTTTTTTAAACAGAAATTAAAAGTTTATTTATGATATTTTAAATATATAAAGATAATTAGAAACCTTTAATGATCCATTATCCGAAGTAGAGTACTTGTGATAATTTAATTAAGTAAAACAAAAGTTAATGCTTAATAAAATATCATAAAACGAAAACAGAACGACCCGGTACTTACTATCTATGTAGACTTTCAAAGCTTAACAGACTACGTTTTTATCAGGTGACTGCCTCTCCTAAAGTTCTTCTTCATAAATGTACCTTGTTTTTCATGTCAGAATACTTCAAACGATATAATATGGTTATATTGAATTTATAGGGCGAAATTTCTACGTGTAATAGAATTTCTTCTTTAACGAAGTGTGCTCGACACGGGTTGTATCTGAGAGTTCGTTCCCTTTATCCAATTTGAACTCAATTAATTAGATGAAAACCAACTTACTGGCCAAAATATTGGTTTCTATTTTATAAACTTTGCAACTTCGGTAATTAGGAAAACTTCACCTGACTGACAGTCTGTTTATATAGGAGGAAAGATTTCCGTAATTTCAAATTCCTTTGAAAAGTTTAGATGTCGTGCTTTCATCTCAAAGTATTGTGATTGTGAGTGGAATTTAAACTGCATTAAGTTTGCAAGCAATAGATAGATAGATAATTCGTTATTGTACGCCAAAGCATAAATAAACAGAAGTAGACAAAAGAGAAGTCGTGGTAGCGTCAAGAGTCAAACCTGCCAAGCTGCCTTGGACAAGCGTTGTGGGTATACTATCTGTTTCCCCTATAATGGGAGGCCCGAGCCCAGCAGTGGGACATATATTATGGGCTGTTATTATTAGACAAAAGATATAGTACAATGGGCGGCCTTATCGCTAAGTAGCGATCTCTCCCAGGCAACGCCTTGGCTAGGACTAATAGATTATTTACTTAATTATTAACTTATTACTGATGGCGGTACAGTTAATTAATAATAATCAATGATAAATAAACCTCTCTATTAAAATATTATAATTGCGATAGTAACTCTGTCTGTCTGTTACGCTTTCACGGAAAAAGTACTGAACTAATTTGGCAGAAACTTATTATATATATATAGTGTCGTTGCCGAGGATCAATATAGGATACTTTTTATCCCGAAAAATGGAATAGTTTCCGGAATACAAATATATTAGTCTCTCTGTTTGTAATGCTTTTACAGAAAAACTATTGGACCGATTTGGCGCGAAATTCGGTATAAATGTAATTTTAATACAAACGTTGGATAAGGTATACTTTTCATCTCGGATAATGGGATAGATTTATGTAAAGGTTATTCGAGAAAGTAAGAGAAGTTTTGTTTTTTTTGTGAATTGCAATTTTCGTCATTTATGTCATTTATGTACTTTACCGATAGATAGACGGGGGATAGATAAATAAAACTAGAACGAGTTGAAATAGCCGATTGTACTACTTAAATTATTGTTAGCTCATGTGCATTATTTTCTTGTGTGCAATAAAGAATATTCTATTCTATGTTTCTTACCAAAGTCTAAATATATTTATATCCCAAACTTGAGAAATTATAGATGCCCATACTAATTTTCATGCCTGAATATATCCTCTTCGACATTGTTTTTGAGACAAAGTTTAGAGTCTATGCCTTAACTGTTCAGCCGATTAGTTTTGAAAGGAGAAATTCAAATACCTAACTAGATAGATAGAAACTTTATGACGCAGGTAATGCAATTCAATGCCATCTTGTGACAAGTTACAGAAACAAGCATGTTGCGAAAATAGATTTATTTACCTTGGATTAGTAGTCGTGGAAATATACATACTGTTACTTTCGTATTAATATTAATTAGGACTTTATGGTTAATGTTCATTTCAAGGAATAAGGTATAAACCAAAGCTTTCATACCTATATGTATGTTTTACTACAATCATAATAATGTATCCAGTGATGATACAAGTTGATAAACCTATTGGTCATGACTGGTCCTCACGTGCATAATTGGCCAAAGTAACACTAACACAACACATGACAACATAAAAACAATTTTATAACCTGATAATAAGATTCAAATCAAATCGTGGTGATGTAAATTCTATTTTTTATCGTGGTGTTGCTGGATATTTGCCCAAAGCTATGATATTAAAGGTCAATGTCGTTTCAATAAAATGACAGCATAACAACAGTCCTCGGTTCGTCTTTGCGTAGATTAGATCTGTGCGCGCAGTGAACAGGCAAACAGTTGAGATCAAAAATATGATCACGCAGTTATTTCTAGTAATAAGTGCTTGTACGCAATTATATTCAAATCTAATTGTTGATATTATGTAACGTTTTGTGAATTGCTATACTGTTTCTTCTTAGGATTATGATATATACAAAAAATAAACTCTTATTATCTCCAGTGTCTGTATGTTTGGTCGTATGTCACAGCTAAATTATCTCAGGAACTATAGAGTTTAGATATTATGAGAAAGGCACATGATTATGGGGAAGTCTCGTTTATTCACTAAATTCAAATAGATGTTATTTGTGCGATAGGAAACATTTGAATTCAAATGGGTTTCATGGATGGAATATCGTTGAGAGATTGAGTATTTATTTTTATTTTTTTATTGCATGAATATCGCAGACAAGCATACGGCCCACTTTTGTGACACCAAAGGTGCTACAAATGTTACTGCCGTAGGATATTATATTTTTCTCCGTTTCTGCACGGATAAAATTATATGTACAAGTTGCGCTGAAAAATGCTTTATTATTAGGCACCCTCCATGCGCCATAACCTCAGTTCGATTCACACATAGCTACAAAAAAAAACGACAACACACAAACTATTATGTTCCTGTGAGTACACAGTAGACTAATTTTAATAGCGCGGGAAACTCCGATCTTGTGTTGTTAATCGTAAAACATGGCTGTGAACGAATTTAATGTGCGCCTAAAGTCGACTTTCAAGAATCGCTTAGTGGAATTGACTCACACTAGATATACTGGTAGTTGTAAAACATAGCTTCAACTTTATGTTGGTACTTGTTATGTTCATCATATGAATCTGCGAAAGCGACCTCTATTGGCCCGCTGATCGTATATTATAACAACCATTCTAATTTTACGCCATTACTTCATCTTATAAATATTTCCTATTATTCAATAGAAAAATTGTGTTTAGTAATGTACTGTCCGTACGTTGGTCAAAAAAATTATGGCAACAGTCCAGTCGAGTTAAAACTCCCTAGGGAGCTCACTCGGGCAAGTGGTCCCCGGGCTCGAGCACCTTCGCTTTGCGAAGGCGCTCGCCCCGAAAACCCCGGTAAAGTTGTGAGGTCTTCGGACCAACAACATAAAGTCAAGTCAAATAAATAAAAAATGGTCAAAAATCAAAATCTTAAATGTGTGACCCCAGCCCCGTACTTTCTTTTAAAGGATACGTTCGCAAACTGGCTAAGTCCGATTTACGTAGTTTTAAATAACAACAAGTAACAGAATACATGATACTCACAGAAAACTACTTCAAAAATCAAGAATTACAAATAAGAAAACAACACAAAACACACACAAGATCAATTTCAAAACATACACTAACCATCCCACCCCACAAAAAACACTATGGCAAAAACACTACACAATATATCATACCCAAATTAATCAATCAATTGGCCACTTCCCTAAGGGAATCTTTAAATGAGAAAAATATAAAAAGTAAATTAAAAAACTATTATTTAGAAAGACAAAATGGCAGTGAAGCGTATATATGAACGTTTTATTTGTTTTCTTATTGCTTTTATTGTTGTATAAGTTAAAATGAGTTTTGTTTTTTTTCTTACTTCTCTTTTTTTGTAATCTTATATATTTATTTATTTTTTACTTGAATTGCGAGGGTGTGTTGCACCACACGCAAACCACATAGGTTTAAGTCGTGCCTTATATGTATTTACCACGTAAATTTTTAGCATAGATAAATTAAAAAAAAAAAATTTAGAAGACACAAAGTACATAGTTGTTGAATAGCCTTCTTGATACGAACACAGCCTGCATTTGAACTGTGAAGTAAAAAACTGTGTAAATAATCAATACATTACAGCTTCAAAACACTTTCAATGATAATTGCTTTACAAAAAAAATCCTTGAAGTAGTTTTTTAGGGCTGGTGTATTTCCGATTAAATATCTGTTCCTGGTTCCATCACCAAATATTAAAAACAATGGACGTTTGTTACCTTCACTGAAGCATTAATTATGCCTGAGCTGTCACGATTTTACCCTTTTATTTCACCTTCCCTGAGTACACAGTAGGCACCGTATGTCTTTCCTAACATTTCTACTCTAACATACATCAACTGTCACATCTCATATTCATATCATCCCTTACAAACTTCACCTACTACTTTTTTGCCCTACATACTGTTACGAGCTACAGGACTCGAATCAAACTAAATGCCGTTGGAATTACTATAGAGTTTATTAGAACTGTACCAACACGTAGAAAACAGGTACAAATAAATCTGGATGCAACCAGTTCACACTGTATAAACTGCACAATTCAATTACACGCGAAAAGTCACTATATTGCTTATCGAAAGTACTACACACGTCTTAATCGTATCGTAATCATTGTTAGACTACCCCACCCCTCCGTTCGGGCATTGTTTTATAGTAAACTGCATAATACCGACAAACGGGCCTCGGTCACGCACATCTAGTAAGCTGCGACGCAATGCAACAAAAACAATGATTAATTCGTTCGACACTAATGACAGCCATAAAATAAATATAACAATATTTAAGTTAGTTATGAATATTTATGTACCTATTTTCTGCACCACATGTTTCGTCTGATTCAAATTTTTCTCATTTAGGTTGCCTGCAAGAGATGTCTTTGAGCGATAAGGCCTCCTATTGTATTGCCTAGAAAATATTGTAAATATGGTCTGTTTCTGTAATTCTATATTTTTGTGTGCAATAAAGTGTTACCTATCTATCTTTCTAATAGGGCATTTTTAAATTTTAAAAACGAAGCAAACAAAAGAATTCCTAAATCATAGAAGGCAATAAACTGAGTTTTTTTTCGATATGGAGGTGTCCGTTCTTTGTTGGTATGTAAAAATACTATCTTATATCTACGAATAATGACTGAAAGAAGTGAAACATTTTGATGAAACTAGTATATTTTGCAAAAATATAGGAACGCAAAGGGCATTGACATGCAAAGACCTGTACTGTAAATTACATTACTTCAACAAACGAAATTTAAATGCAATATCACATGCGTCGTTCTATATTAAGATAAGATCCAATTGTAATGTTTCGACCGATAAAGGTATTTGTTTGTTTTCACTGATTACATTGATAACAGTCTATTATATTTAGATAGTGTGCTGTAACTTTTGCCAAACTATATATGATGTAGTATAACAAATCATATGTAATTTGAGACACATTTCAACTATACAAGTCACTTATATATTTTTAATTTAGGTTTTAAGAAAATCCGCATACTAAACGAATAACAGACTTAGTTTATATTCCATTCTAGAGTAATTTAATTATGCGACAGGTTTTTCATTAAATTGTTCAAATAATTTAGGGTTTTTATATAATAATAATAATAATAAACCCGCAGGGGGGCTTTGTGGCGAAGCCTTAGGTGAGTGGCGACACCTCGTACCTGACTCCGGGGGCCAAGACAAGGCCCCCGCCTCCGTGCTTGCCTTAACCAGCCGGCACGGAGTGGAGATCGCTAGAGCTAAGACTCAAGCTCCAGGGGTGGAAGTGATAAATGGCCTAACGTCGGAAGTAGCTTCGGTGAACTTGCAGCCCACCTCTCTACACCCCTAAGCCACTCACACCCATGTTGCCCCTGCCTTTTACGGCATTTTTAGGGGCCCATGCAGGGAGTGGCGAGTCACCGTCTGCCCATTTTTCCATGTTCCCTGAACATTGCGACGGGCAGACGCCATAGTCCCCATATTCCCAGAGCCCTAGTACCACTAACAGTTCACCCCAATAGCCCGGTACTTTCTCTTCTCATTTCCCACAATAGTCCTACACTGGCCGGGGCTTGTCCTTGGGTGCATTATTATATGGTGTAGACAGGGATAAGTGCCGGTCAGTGTCACGCCACATTTACGTTAAATTTGTCAAGGGGCCTCTACGTGATGGCCTCCCCATGGCCCCACGCAAGCCCTCCAAAAGTCCGGGCCATTTTTATGACCCGTGGTCTTCGAAGACATAATAATAATAATCTTTATCTTTTTTAAGTCTTAGTTAAAGAATGTTATGTTACAAAATATGAATACAATGTGTTTTTATGTGTCACAGCCGTGTTGCGTTACTTATTATTTAATACCACAGTAACAATTGGACACAGGAAACATGCAGACGTTAAAATTGCGTACAGTTCTAAACTTACCTGCTATTAAACAGGAATTTGTCAGGTAAGGAAAATATACTTATCATAGTAATTATACTTAAGTTATAATATTTGAACGTATAAAAGCTTAGTTTGTTTCAGTTTGTTTTCACTAACATTTTATGAGTTCTACCATCGCTAGTCGAATAGACAGATGGTGTAAAACCGTTTTAGAAGCTATATGCATTACGTGTGCATTGTTTCATTAGTTAGTAGAAAAATAATAAGGCTAATTGATAAACTGATACTTTTAATGTTTTGTTTAGTTATTAGTTGTTGTCTTGAAAATTCAGAAATAATTCAAATCAGGCTTTTAGGTGTCCCTAGAGAAAAATAATTTAGGTGCTTTTGAATATCCTGCCCTGTAATTGTGAATCACTTAGATATTTGTTATTACCAAGTGCTAACGGTGAAGGAAAATGTCTTGAGAGATCCTGTGCATTGAGAAAACTCTGTGTGTAATCCTCTAATCCATCTTGAAGGAGCGTTTTAGATACATCCCTTATATTATAATGCGGGAAGCCGGAACGCATCAGTAAAACTTTTAAGGTTTAATATTATTTTGTTGTATACTTATTTTTACATATTAAATCTTGAAAACTGTTTTTTTCATAAATCTTTTTGAAAATTCGCTGCACTAGATCTTTACCTGTAGCGAATGCAGGTGTGTTATACAAATGCAATTATTATTATATACTAGCTGTCCTGGCAGACGTCGTCCTGCCCGGAAAAGCTTCAATCAGTTGTGAAGCAACTCAGAAACTGGCTCATGCACAACAACTTTGCTAAAGATCATCATATGATCAAATGTATAGTTAACGATTCTATAAAGGACATACAGACAAACATTCATTATTATATATAAAAGAAAACGATTATCATATATGAGACAAAGTTTTTTTATACATTATATTAGGCACTTTTATCAATTTCCATTTAACTATATTACCGAAATCAATTACTTTTTAATATATTAGATATCTTGTATTGAATAAAAAAATAATAATCAGTTATCAATTTAAAGCATACATTTTGCAATGACACTCCTTAATGTTCGCAGAAACGTCGCGGTAGGCACTGCAGCAGTGAAAGCAAATGAAGATATTCCTGCTATAAAATCTTGGAAAGATATCCCCGGGCCATCGTCGCTACCGGTTATCGGTCAACTGTTACACTTTATACCTGGTGGTAAGTTGGACCGTTTCTTGCTGCGCATGATATCGGAAACAGTTCATGACAAATATCAAAAGAAAATAGTACTTTATCCTATGTCTTGCTATTACTATTATTTCCAGACACGTGTCAATTTCTAATCGGGTCTCCAAAGTCCAAAGGCAAACGCTTTATTCAACAAAATGTATTATACTGTAAATGAATATAAGAATGTCAAAGATATGATTTATAATATTTTATAACTAGACATATATTTTTACTGCAATATTGAAGTGATAACTTCTTATGGGGGGGTAAACCGCTTCGTTACGTAACGCGTTACGGCGCCAGTCGGTCTGGCTTCTTTTTCTCTCACGCAACTTGCGGGATTATCACTTCTGTCGGGCGTCCCGAGACGCATAAGTTTTTTTTTCTAACCTTTTTTTTATAATGTAATTTAGTTTTTTAACCGACGTCGAAAAAGGAGGAGGTTCTCAATTAGTCGGGATTCTGACATTGCACGTCTAATAATGCAAAATGTGTTGAAACAACGCATATTGTAACATCTTATTCATTCACTCATTTAGGCTCTCTGACATGATACATGTCAACATCATATGTATGTATGTGTGTGATGTTGATGTCATTGTGTGTATGATTATTGATGTTGATCGGCCCCACAGAAGTCTGTTGTATGAGTATGTATATATATATATATATATATATATATATATATATATATATATATATATATATATATATATATATATAGGTCTCTCTGTTATGGTTTAAAACAGTCATCGTTTCTTTTATTTATTGCTCTCTTTAATACATGCATTAAACTGAATTTCTACTGCTTATTCTAGAACAAAATAATTTTACGCCTTGGGTTATGTAAAATTTTCTACAACGAATGTTTATGTACGAATTTTTCATTTTTTACTTATTAACTGTGTTGTTCTACTTATATACCAAAAATACAGTTATTTACCATATTTTAACATTTTTTGCTTAAATATGCAGATTGTTTGTCTGTATATATTTTAAAAGTTTTATGTACGAGTATATTACTCATAACAATAGTGTAACTTGGGGGATATACCATGTGTATGTCTACCGATTATTTATGATAATAACAAGATCCAGTGTGCTCAGGCGCCATCTGTGAAAATGATATAATACTGACAGTGGCCAAATGTGTCTTGTTTATAGCGTTCATTAAACGCCGTTAACAAATAGCTAATTGAAACATATACATACGTTATCTGTCATTGTTTAAAGGTATTATAAATTAATATCACAAGTTACGCATAACACCCATCGCTCACTTCATTTTTCCATGCACTACATGCTATTTATTTAAGCACTACTTTTTCTTAAATAATTATGCCTATATATATATATGTTTGTATGTATTTAATCAATATAGTAATTTAAGTATGTTTATTTATGATATACCTAATAATCTGCACCACCTGCATCGCCATATTAGGTTAAACTATTCCTCCTGTTAGGTTGCCTGGAATAGATTGCTATAAGTGATAAGCCTATTGTTTCTACCATGTATGTACCAATATTGTAATTGTGTGTTTTTGAAACGGTATATTTGGTGAGCAATAAAGTATTATTTATCTATCTATAATTACTATATACATAGATATTCCGCAAAAATAGTTACGACATGAATAATTTGCTTAATTCATATTTGATGAGTCTTGTTTGTTGTTCACAGCTTTATAGTTCCAATAAACTGACAACAACACAACTATCTGTAATAACCCGTTTGTTTTGTTTGAAAGCAGCAAGTCATGATAATATTGCAGACAATATCTATTTGATTTGGACGCGAAAAACTATTTTAATGAATATTTTTAGAGTGCCATAGTCGTTTAAGCCAATCGGAATCTTTGAAGAAACGTGTTTTTGCTTTAAAATCGTGTGTTTTTCTTTTTATTTTTTTAAATCACATATCTTTTTCCTGAACTACAAGGTTTATATGTATGAATGAAATATGATAGGAACGTGTATTCTATATGATATTATGCAATGATGTGATTGAATTATAAAAAAATGTAGTGGCAGCCATACTAAAAAAACATTGCACGTTAAATAAAAGCTTGCAAAAAGTATGCCCCTTCTAACTTGAAAACGAAAATGCGCAAACAAACAAGAAACTTATATAATATTTTCTTAAGTTTTTGCGACTTGTACACATAATAAAACTACGTTTTAATGGTTTTAAGCGCGGTAATTTATTTCATTTTGGTTTATCCGACGTTTCGGCCGCTTTTCAGTGGCCGTGGTCACGGAAGACAAAGATGACATTTGTCTAACGTGTATTGTCGAAGTTTTTATTCAGCCTACCGCCAGCTTGTTCATTTTAATTATTTAGTTTTAATTTTGTTTATGGATATTATTTACTCGATGGGAGCCTAATCTAACCAAATGAAATAAATTACCGCGCTTAAAACCGTTAAAACGTAGTTTTATTAAGAAACTTATACTTTGTTGTTCGTGCCTACCCCGCAAGGAACCTGGCGGGAAGTTATGTATGTAAATTTATAAAAGAGTACGGAACTAGAGCCCGTAGAGTTGTTTAATAAAAAAAATAGAAAAAGATATATATATTAATAGGATTTCAGATTTCATAACTCTGCTAAAATATCTTATTTATTTTTACTGCGTGAGTTCAGCAGACAGGCCGACGGCCTACCTAATGGAAAGCGGTTACCATCCCCTATGAACATTTGTAGCACGAAAGGTGCCACCATTGTGCTGCCGCTCTCTAAAGGGAGGCTAAAACCTGGCCCCTAATGCCGGAAAAAAAAAGTTGTTATGGCGGCATACTGTAGACCAGGGCCATCCAGACGAGTAAATACCCTACCACCACGCTGTGGGTTGTTCCGTCGCCTCTTAGGAAAAATATCTATAAAATAACAATAATTAAAATCAATCAAGATCTAAAAACAAAATTCCACACAAAATATGGCATCCTTTAATACAAAGTTAAGTATTTTATGTTGTCTGAACTGTTTTAGGTCAATTTCACAATGTTAACGGTGTGGAACTTACGGACCTATTAAGCAAAACTTATGGCCCCATCGTGAGATTTGACCCCCTTGTTGGGAGACCTGCATTAATTTTTCTATTTGACGCTGAAAGTTCCTCTCAGGTGAATACTTTATGTCTGATATTTACAATTTCATTCCCTTCCATAATAAAAATATCTATTAATGAATGAAACAAGAATTTCTATGCGACTTCGCCTGCGATAACTACGATTCCAAATGCGGATACTATGTGGTTGTCTTCTTATATATAAAAATGAATATTTGTCTGTATGTCCTTTATAGAATCGTAAACTATACATTTGATCATGTGATGATGTAAAGCAAAGTTGTTGTGCATGAGCCAAAGAAAGTTTCTGAATTGGTTCACAATTGGACTCGGTAGGTGGCGCTGATGTCGGCATATCGAATGAAGCTTTTCCGGGTAGGACGACATCTGTATATTGAAGCTATTAAAAAAAAGTGAAATAGACTATGTTAACGACGGAGAACGCGATACAATTTTTTAGATTTCCTGTCTGTTTGTTCGGGATAAAAACTACTGGGCCGATTTTCATGCACTTTTCGCTAATCAACAGCAAATTCTTAGACTTAAAATCTACAGTACTTTTTATCTCGAGAGTCCCGTGGTACTTTTTCAGGGAGCGGTTTGAAGTAGTTCGGGTGCATGAAAATTAGCTTATTCTGACAAAGTTTTCACTAAAATGATAGGTAACATAAATAAATGCTGTGTCCCGGGAATCTCGCGGGAATTTCCATGATTAAGAGTCAAATTAAGAGTCACATTTTATGTAACGAATATACTGGTGCCAATCCCAGACACGTAGACCATAGTAAATACCACACTATGCGAAATAGCTTTGTATTACATATATCTTTATATATATAATTCTTCTGTACGTGTGTTGAAATTGAACTCCTCCTAAACGGCTGGACCGATTTGAATGATTTTTTTTGTGTGTTCAAGTGGATTCGAGGATGGTTTACATTCACAAATAAGCCCGGCAGATGGCACTGCAATCGGGTTCTGAATTTTATTTCTTTAGGGCAGGACAACGTCTGCCGGGACAGCTAGCGAACATATAGATCTACTTTGTCATTGGTTTGATTTAACATTATTCGACATGTTTTACTGCAAAAAGCTATCGAGGCGTAGAGTTTGGGAACTTTTTACCTTACTTATACTTTACTTATACGTTACTAATATTCTTCACCATGATATGATATTAGCATGACTACGAAAATATGAAATTTCTGTAACATTTTGATTTTTCCAGATATTTCGCGGTGAAAATTGGATGCCAATACGACCTGGATTTAAATCATTAGAATATTATAGAAAGCATCATAACAAGACTAAAGAACAAAGGGAACTGCCCACAGGATTGATTACAGAGTGAGTAACGACACATTAAGAGCAGCTTTGCAAATGTAATGTTACTATCAATAAAGAAATAGATATGATGATAATGATTTTATCCGTGCAGGGACGGAGAAAGAAAACAATTTCCTGCGGCCGGTCGGCCTATCATAACAGGCGACAAAACCACTCACAGCCAGGTGATAGGGCATTTGCCCGACTGGATAGCTACCACACCTGGTCTAAAGTATGTCGCCATAACAACCTTGAGTTGTGTTCCGGCATTAGTGACCATGTTCCAGTCTCCCTTAAGAGAGCAGCAGCGCATTTGTAGCACCTTTGGTGTATCAATTGTCCATAGACGATCGGCTTTCAATCAAGTGGGCCGTCTGCCTGTCTGCTGAACTCCTGTAATAGAAAAATATATAACTTTTCATAGACTTCAAATATATTCGATCTCATGAACGTGTAGGTATAATACAACGAGTTAGTACTATTTATTCCAGTCATGGAGACCTATGGAGAAAATTTAGATCTGCGGTAAATCCCGTAATGTTGCAGCCGAAAACTATAAAACTTTATACTACGGCAATAGATGAAGTGGCACAAGATATGATCATACGGTATTTACTATTCAATTATAGAATTGTTTTTTCAAGTTTAAATAGTGTTTTCGTACACCACAACGTATATTGGTACTGCAGTGGAGTAATGCTTCTCAGCTGAACCAGTAAACTAACTAAAACACTTCATTGTATCTTTCTTTACACTATAGGCCTTAGTCAAGAATATAAATGCGTTGCCAAATTTGCAGCCACAGCTAAGGTGGGTTCACTCATAACAGAGAGCTGACTCTTCCGTGACTCGGAGGAAGTTAGAGCCTCCCCAGCATCTCAATACTTATTCAGAGGTAAAGGGTGTATGGAGCTCCTGCACGCTCTCATCTTAGTGACTTTGGGATGAGTGACGGGTACTGTTTTTCTCGGTCCTTGTCCTGAAATATTGACCAAAATAAAGCTAAAGAGGATTTGCGAAGAACTGGGGGTAGATTTTCTGAAACTCTCAATTTATACTCTCTTCATTAATAACTATTAATGAAGAGAGATTTTTTCCTTTGTTTGTGAAATTTAACTTCTACCACATGTATATAAATATATAATGGATATGACTTGCACTGTCTGGTTGGTTCACACTATTATGAAACTACAATTAATAAAATAAAAAATATAACATAGAAAAATCATTTTTCAGAATGAAATCTCTTAGAGACGAAAGCGGGATGCTAAATGCAAAGTTTGACGACGAAATGAATCTATGGGCTTTAGAATCTATTGCAATAGTTGCTCTCGGGTGCCGACTGAATTGTTTCGATCCAAATCTTCCAAAGGATTCACCTGCAATGAAACTTATTCAATGCGTCCACGATATATTCATTACTGCTGATAAACTAGACTTTAAGCCTAGTTTTTGGAAATTTATTTCAACACCTACCTTTAAAAAAGCAATGAAACTGTACGAAGATCAGGAAAAGTAAGCACCTTCATTTAAATATGTATATGTGATTCTAACAATGTGTGCCCGATGTAATAACTGGTTTGTACTAGTGCCACGTACTTGTTACTGCTTTCGATGTAGATACATCTCTGGTATCTAAAGCACATAAAACAAATATTATCCTCTCTAGGTTATAATTTATTTATTGAAAAGAAGTTTACCCGTCATCTACGTATAAAAATAGGCTTTAAAATATCATCTCATAAAAAGTAATATGACGGTGATATGGTGGTATGGACATTAAGGATGAAAGATACGATCTCATATAATAGAAGAACGTATCTTAATATAAATAGATGTACTCTGTGGTTATATACATACATACATATCTTCACGCCAGGTCCCTTGGAGGGTTGGCATGAACAACAGATGTTGGTTATGTGACAAAATAATGTTAAACTAGAAGTTCGACGGGTATAAATGTAATATATAAGGATGACATGATAATTTCTGTCACGACAGAACACTTATGTCAAAATAGAGGAGTATGAAAGGAAAAGGCGTATTGTACCAACCCGAAATAATTGCGGATAGGTGAAATACAAGAAGCAATATTGTAATACAATTTTTAAAATAAATCATTATAAATACTGGAATATTAGTAACTATAAAGTATTATGACATATGACTCCTCTGTCTTACACAAATTTATGTTGTTATATTCTTATACATTCGAGTAATAATGTGAGGCAGTATGTCTTAATTGTTTTGATTCTCATCAGTCTACTCTAATATGTGTTCGTCGTAATGAGGTGTATAAACTTCAAGAAGGTATTTAGATTTTATTCGTATTACTATATATCGTGTAACACTTACAGCATCGCAAAGTATTTCGTGAGGCAAGGCGTTGAGCAACTCAATAAAAACCCTACTAAACCTGACGAACAAAAAGGTGTTTTAGAGAAACTACTTGAAATTAATGAAGAATATGCGTATGTTATGGCATCGGATATGTTATTTGCTGGAGTTGACACGGTAAAGATACCATTCATTACTTTACAGATTTTCGTATTTCTTTTATGGATATCTTTGAACTGTTTTGTATATTTTAGCAGTATCAAACATACATAAATATTCGATTTTAAGAACAATGTACATATAAACGGACAAAAGGTGCACATCGCGCTTTATCTCTTTTTAAAATTGTAATATTTTTACTAACGTGTGAATAAATGGAATACTGGTGGTGACTCAAAAATTTACATTCCAGTTTTCTACACAAATCAATCAGTATTATACATTCATTGTAATTTTTAGTCAATTCTAATAAATACGTATAACATAATATTGATTATACATTTGTTTGTAGGCTTCGAATACAATGACAGCAACGTTGTATCTCCTGGCGAAAAATCCAGAGAAGCAAGAGAAACTAAGGGAAGAAGTGTTGTCCAAGAAGGATAAAAAACCATACCTTCGAGCATGTATTAAAGAGTCTTTGAGAGTGATGCCAATCGTATCGGGAAATATACGGTTAACAACAAAGGAATATAATATATTGGGCTACCACATTCCTAAAGATGTAAGTCTGTGTAAATTAGTGAAATTTCTTGCATCATCTATTTTGATTCACATATTGACGGGTGGGTAACTATCAAGGCCTAATTCAATTAACCAAAAATCGACATTCGTCCTAAAAATAGCTTTATTTTTGACACTAATGCAACAACACTAACATTTTATGATATAATATTTGCACACCCTATGGGTAATGACATGTGAACTCATATATGTAAAACTTAAGATCTGTATTTTATGTACCATGTCATATGCAAATATATATAATTTCATTTCATTCCATGCATTTCATTACATTTATTTTAGATGTACTTTATAAAAGCGTTATGTTTTTTTTATATAAAGGCCTTAAACATGTTTTAGTGTATTTATTTTAAATAAATGAAAAATGTACAAACATTTTAACAACATGATCAAATAAAAATATAGTTCAAATAGTTTGAAGTATAAATAAGAGCAATACAAATAGAAGGCGAAAAGTCTTTTATTAGAATTTTTACAAAGAATCAGTAGCAAAAATAGTTATTCAAACAATATCAGATAGGTCTCGATATGTAACCACCGATATTGCCTAAATGGATGCCCATAACATGAATCAACACATACCATACATTTTCTATTAGTAAAAAATTTCGTCACGCTGCGTTCTCTTCGATAAGATTATGTGTGGTTTTAATTACAGATACATATCGCTTTCGGTCATCAACATATGTCACTAATGGAAACTCACTATCCTAAAGCAAAAGAGTTCATACCAGAAAGATGGTTGGCTGAGAAAACAGATCCTTTATACCACGGAAACGCTCATCCCTTCGCATATGGACCATTTGGTTTTGGTGTCCGCAGTTGTATAGGTAATAGAAGGATAAAACTACGAAAGACAATCTCCCGATAAAATGTGTAATTCTAAAGAGCTTTTGGATTAAAGTAAATTATTAGATTTTGCCGTTTTTTTTTTAATTTTATTATTTAAAACATCATCGTTTCATTTGTCTCGACTCTCGAGTGCTAAAGCTTCTTCTTGTTAAATGAGTTTCTTCGTTTAATTCAATGTGTATTCTTTCAGGTCGACGTATAGCCGAGTTGGAAATCGAAACATTCCTTGCTAGGGTAATAGAAAACTTCAAGGTAGAATGGTTTGGACCCCCGCTACGTGTCCATCAAACATCGCTCAACTATATAAAAGGACCTTTCAATTTTATATTTAAGGATGTTTAAGGAAATATAAGTTAATACTCATATTGTTAAACTATTATAACCACGATCACATACCGACAAATGGTTAAGATTTACCTAGCGGTAGAGAAAATGTTTATCTGCGTATATTATACTATCTCTACAACGAAAAGTGTTTCGGCCAGAGCCACATGTATTATTATATGTGATTTCAAGGAATTATTTCATCTGGTCCATTTTTCAACGCCCCATTTTCACCATAGTACCGCTTGCCATCTGCGGGATAATTGTTCTCTTTCCCTTGAACTTCTACACAATATGTTTTACTACGTATATTATTATGCGTACAATATAGGGACTTAAATAGACCCGCTACGACGCGGTTATTTGAAAGAAAGAAAAAATATTTCATTCCAATAGCGACACACAACACAAAACAGTACTAAGATAACAATAAATATTTATTTATATTAAATAAATATTTTAAAAAACGCATACAGAAAAATGTACGTAATAAAAAAAATGAAATAATGAATACTGAACTATTTATTAGTCCTGAAGTAATTAAGAAGGGCGTCACAACATTTCTTCCAGGCGAACTACACATTGACAGTACCCTGGCTTGTGCCATTGTAACGTCCATAGGAGGCGGTGATCGCTTCCCTTAAGGTGGGCCGATTGCCTATTTGCCATCTTTACTCAATTAAAAAAGCTTGGCTGAGTAAGTGGCTCAGGTTGGAAAATTTTCAATTGATTGCAACGAGAATCAAGACGGGGATTCTAGACGACCAAATCGTTGATGTGCAAAGCAGAGAGCTTCAATAACTGTTTTTTGCAAACACTTTGAAGAGCATGCAGTTCAACTGTTTGAAATCATTTTATGCACTCCATTCAATCTTCGGACTACAAGACATAGTTTCATAGTAGATATACTATCTGTACATACAAAGCGTATCGTTTTCATGATCCTTATGCGTTAAGAGTTATGTAGCGTTTTATAAGAATCTGTGTTTTTTTTAAATTATTGCAGGAGTTCAGCAGACAGGCAGACGGCCCACTAGATGGAAAGCGGTTACCATCGCCTATGGACATTTACAAAACCAAAGGTGTTACAAATGCGCTGCTGCTCTCTTAAGGGAAAATGGAACCTGGTCACTAATGCCGGAACACAACTCACGATTGTTATGTACATACTTTAGACCAAGGGTGGTAGCCATCCAGTCGGGCAAATGCCCTACTACCTGGCTGTGGGTTGTTTTGTCGCCTCTTACGACAGGCCGGCCGGCCGCAGGAAATTGTATTCTCTCTCCGATCCTGCACGGATAAATGTGTTTCCAGAATAATATAATCAAAACTCTTCACGTCAAATGAGATCATGGCCAAATATAAGCCTTCATAATATAAAACAGCTTATTTTGTACCAACAACATACAATTTTGTCTGTGATAGTGATATTTTACTAATAATAAATATATGTATCTGACACTAGTAACTTTTGTATCATTTAAATAATTTTACAAAAAGTGAATAATATTTTTGAAACTGCTAACTCTTTTTTGTAACTAAAGGTTTTTAATTGACTTCGCTTGCGTTAATTTCGCCTGGCGAACTCTATCATACAAATTTATTCTATCTTCACCCATGTTAATGAAAGTTGGAACACCAAACTAAATGATATATGGCCCATTTCCAATGTCATGAACAAAATAAACATTTAAAACAGTTATTTTTGCATTCGCATGCACTTGACTTCGCCAGTGTAAATTCCTATCCTGTTTTTCTGAAATTAAAGTAACCTGTGTTCACTACAGGATTTTTCTCGTTTCTTTCCCGTTTTTACATATCAATATCACCTTAATCTTTTTCTTTCTATCAATTGTCAGTGACGTGTGGAATTCGATTCTCGTCTTTTCTTCCGTTATTGAAAGTACAAATGTAATCCATTTTTTTGGTTAATTGGTTTATTCACAAATCTGTGCGTGCATTAGGAATAAACAAACATACGAATCAAGTCTTCTCCACGTTTATATTAGAATAGACATACATAACACACTACATCTCTTGAAAGCAAAAACAGTTTCCATAATCTACTTTATCCAGATTGGAGCGTGGAATATTTGGAACTACACCCATAAAAATCTAGACGTAGTCCACATTTATTGGATAAACACACAGAACCATTTTGTAAATAGAATAAATTGATTACCATCGCAAAAATACAAACATTCGATGTTCTAGTGCGGACTGCGGACAGTCCGCTCTAGAACAATACTCATTCGCAAACATACGCTGGCAATGTTAGTCAGCAAAATTGAACCATTACGCTACTCTGTCACAGAATATACACAACAATTTTTTGGAAAATGAAAACCTTTGTAAAATCGTTAAAGTTAACTAACTATTCTCACAATTTAACGTGCATAACTTTTCACGTGTAACTTTTCTCACAAATTACATGTCTCTATGTTTAAATGATTTGAAAAATCCATCAAAAAAAATTTAATGTTGTAGAGAGAAATTAAAAAAAACTACAGAGGATGGGATGGGCAGCCTCAGTATATGTATTTACCATGTATTAGAGATGATATGTTTTAGCGTTTATATGTTTCGTAACATTAAATCTTAAAGTATTAAAAATGTTCTGGGATGATTTGTTTGTTGAGATCGTCATAAATCATAAAAAAGTGTCTATATTCCACCTCCCCTACCTTTTAAACTAGCAAAAATAAGGTGGTAAAAAAAGTAAATTTATTAAAAAATACTTTTGTTTTGCATTTTTAGCACCTTTGGTGTTGCAATTGTGCATAGACGATCGGCTTTCCATCAATTGGGCCGTCTGCCTGTGTGCTGAACTCCTGCAGTAAAATAATTAGTTTAAACGAAATCCGTTAAGCGGTTTCTGAGATATGAGGTGCTTACGATTACAATATTTTAGGGCTCCTAATTCAAATGAATAGAAAACCATGAGCTGTTAGACATGCCAGGCAGACATACACTTAGCCGATTTTCTGAATAATAGAAGAATATACAGAAACATTTAGTGTCATAGTGGCTCATTAATTAATTCAGTATTTACTTCACATCCTACTTTTTTAGCAAATTATTTATATTATTATGCTTGTAAAAAAACTATAACATATAGATGTCTATATCTCGAAAAGAGTTACATAAACCAGAATACATACCGACGATACACCGACGTCTGATTCCAACCACTTAACTTCAATTTGTCGGTTGTCTTTCCCCTACAATTTGTAAAGGTTATACGATAAAATCAAACAGACCTTGAACGAAAGTAATTGGAATTGATTCAAGATAGTTGACCCTTTTCTCGGTCGTATCTTGTTGTTCTGGCTTCCCACAAACACAATCACTATTGTGTTACGGAAAAAGGAACTTAAAAATAGTTTGGCAATAAATAAGGGATCAATCCAACGCGGCAACGTTACGAAAAACCCAAAAAAGGTAAAATAAAAATACATGTAAGAGAAAGAACATTAAAAATAAGGGAAGTTTTGACAAATAATAACAGAGAATAACGGATTTAAGCCTGTCATTAAAGTGATTTCACATTATGTATATTATGAGTCATTTGACGTTCCAACATAAATGTCACGATAGTTTTCTTGTCCTGCCATGTCTGTACAACTGTATCTGGAAATAATAGAATAGATTCCGCGGAATAAAAGAACACCCACAAAAGTAAAGGAAGGAACTACAATGAACAACTTCGCTATTTGACAGAATTTTGTTCGTAAAGTACCCTGGAAATACATTTACAGCTTTGATTATGGAATATTTTGTATTTAACATAGAATGGAATATACTATTTTATAACATTACACTTCAAGAAGTTTAGGTACAGAAACGATTAGGCGGTCTTATCACTAAAAGCAATTTCTTCCTGACAACCTTAGGATGGATTAAAAAAAAATGTGTAACATGTGGGTTTTTGTAGGGTATATTTTTATTCAGTAATAATCTACATAGGATTATGGATTAGACAACAATTACCCTGTCAGGGTTAAGTACGGCGATTGAAGCGCAGCGTCTGTGGGACTTCTTTTGTTGCGCGGAATCTATGTTCCCGGATAGCACTGTGTGTTCATAATGTTTATCCACGTAGCACCACAGCGATACAGTCTCTAATAATCCATAATAAAACAAAACTCACAGACTAACTTATATTGTATACTCACTTAAGACTAACACAATTGTCACAATTTGTAATAACAAAAAAAAACGTGTACTTCATTTTGCTATAATGTTGTGTAAAATATTTACAACACTTAAGAGAAGACATGATGACATATAAAGTGAGTTAAATTATATATGGCATACAAACAATTTGTCTCTATTATTTTACTTTAAAAAACATTAAAGGCACAGAGGTTATTTGCTAAGTGCCTAATGCCTACACTGGGAGTCAACTCAGAAATTAAGTTAAACATAACAGAGGCGTAAACTTTATCGTCCCGTAGATACAACGCTCCTAGGTTCCAATTTTTGTATATATAAAGTTTATTAACTTTTGACCTAAACAAACAAAAGTTGAATAAAACTAGTTTCTGAGAAAAAGCGAATTGTTCAAACAGAAGCGGAACGGTGAAAAAGTTAAAAGAACGTCAATTAAGAAACTTTGAACTTCACGTCAAGAATCTTATCGTGTTTACCTTCCTAGTACTTTAAAGTCAGGTCTTACGGTTTAACAATGCTTTTTCTTTTTCACCCGCCACCTGCAAAGGCGTGATTTGAATTTTAAATGGTATTATAGGAGCTGCATTTCCTAGCTCACGACAAACAAGCTATGTGACTTCATAGGTTTTACATACAAATGAACAATATGGTATCTTTCATGAATAAACATTTTTTCTGGTACATAGCTTAAAAAAGACAAAAGTAAATTATACAGTTTGTATATTTGCTTCTATAGTAGATGGAAATGGTTGTTGCTTGCATTAGTTGATGACACTCATGTTTCAGCTTGTACTTTGTTCCTGTTTACTTAATTCCTGAATTTACCGGTTCTACTTAGTAATAGTTGAAGTCGTATGATACAAACTCTGTTAACAACTTATCAACTCATGCACAAAATAATTGTGCGTATTCTCTATACTAAAATATCCTAAGTAGACCGCAAAGTTATCATGTTTTGAGGTCCTTGGTGTATTAATGAAAGAAGTAACTCAATTATGAATGTTTAATATTTAAATACTTATGTGAACACAGTTTTCTACAGGAAGCCATTTGTGCAAGAGAACTTTTTTTATGGCTTGGCAACTAGGCCTTTAAGCTAGCAAGAGAACTAGTGACGTTGACATATATTTGTGATGTGCATTGTAACATAAAATATCGAATAGATTCGATTTCCAACAAAAGTCAGCATAACGCTGTACGTTGACCCGTTCAGGAGTATAATTTGTAGGTAGATATGATTGTTACTGAACACATTCTAACAAGCTTAACAATTACAGTGCACAAGACTGTCTTGAAGTCTGTCTATCACGCCACAATTTATGCAATGCTCTGAGCAGTTTCAAAAGCAAATGCTTAGTACGTTTAACTGCTCAATTAATCGCATTGTATTTTGCACTGCTACATACGAATGTTTCTGATGAGTAATCACAAAGTACCTAGAACGTGAAGTGATATATTCAATACTAGAGACACTATTATAAATGCAAAGACTAATCGGCGGTTGTTTACCCTATATACAAGATATTTAAATTAACATTGTATTTATTTATTTGTAGCACCTTAAGTGTTTCAAATGTCCATAGGTGACGGTTCCATCAAGTGGGCCGCCTGCCTGTCTGCTAAACTCCATCAATAAAAAAAAAACAAATAACTCTCATCCATTATTGCTCGATTTGCTCCGCTATTCGAAAATTGGCAAATGATTAAACATAAACGTAATTAACTTGCAATCTAGATGAGCTCTGTTATTACATCAAGGCTTTGTTTCAATTATAACAGTAATTGGGATTGGCTGTTATGAATAGGTCACGAGTCACACGGCTGCCCGCGACTGATAAAGGCTCATTGAATTAACACAGAACTCAGACCTACGCGACGTAGCGCCCTCCAATTTACATGATTACAGATACTGTGATTAATATTTACATGAACGCCGAATTGACGATTTCAGAGCCATAAACAACGGTTAACGTAACGGGAAATCATCTCGTTGTTGTCCCTTGTTAAATTGTGTGTTGAAATTGGTACAAATATATCGTAGGCAAAGTTTTTTGATTGATATTATTTCATGTATTTACTCATTCTCAAAAATTTTACATTTTTTTAAATATATAAAGGCATTTTTTATCAAAAAAAATAACGTTATTCTTTTACAAAAATACGTCAAAAATAAAATACATATTCAATTTTTAAAAAACTTGCAGATCACCGCCAACAGGTCCTAGCTCTTCCATACGTTGATGCGGTCGGAGACGCTCAGTATGAAAAAGAATATGTTAACCACTTCTTTAAAGTTATTTGTTGTGGACTGTAAATATTTTAATTATTAAAGACAAACTGCACGTGCGTGATATAATGTCGATTTTAATAATAATGGATTTATTTAGGTTTATGGCTTGGCAGCTAAGCCTTTAAGCCAGATGGTAGTTTACAATATAGTTTCTTCATTTTCTTAAGCCTATGTGTAGCACGGTTGAACAGTATGTAATCAGCTAGTACCATTCAACGGAGTTCTTGTGACAACTCAAAAGGCCACATTTGACTATACAGCTCACATTTCTCACAAAACACATAATTACTACTCAAAAACTATCATTATCCTACAACTGTTGTTCATTTTAGAGTAATTTTACACATTTTTAGAAAATAAAACTGCACAGCACAACATCTTTCAGTTTCCGCCAAAAACTCCTAATCATGGGGTATAAACTTAAAACAAATGAAGGTGAAAAAAAATTTAAAAAAATCGCTATTAACTTATAGATTTATGAATGTTTTCAATTTCCTGTTAGTGCTTAGATCTTTCGGTCCTTTTCATTTAGTCAGGTTATTCGTAGAATGATTAAAACTTTACATGACAGATAGCACTGCTAGCATCCTTAAGTTTTTGCTTCACATATATTTGTTTTCTAAGTTATTAATATATAAGTAAACATTTATAAAAACATAAATATTTATAAGAAATAAATATTTTTAATATGTATTTAATATATGTTTGAATACATTTAATTAAGACTCTTTATAACTAACCAAAGTAAATGGAGTCATTGAAAAAAAAAGTGCCAAATTACGACAGTGTCAATACTTGTTAATGTAGTTAGGGATGGCTTATTATGATCTTATTAAATTGAGTTAATCGATACCTTGACGATTAATGTATCGACAAACGCCACGTAAATAGTTTTTAAATGGAGTAAAGTATTCTTTACAATGATATGTGCATTAACTTATGTAATATACACATTGGCTGCGTCTGCATGGGTAACAAATGTTCCCAATGCAAACTATTTCAACGTTATTACATATTTATGTGCTATATTTTATGGACTAAGATGTATCAATAAAATAATCTATTTGTTATATTAAGACATAAATTGGATTTTTTAACAACAACAACAAATCATAATGCACAAATATTCTTACCAATTTAAACATTGAAAGCTGTGCAACTTTTTTTAAATTATACTGTAGTTTAAATTATTACTTAGAAAATCTAAGAACTTAATCAAATATAAAAACACAATTTAAAACAATAAGTTATTAGCAAGTTTACTGTTTGGATCCAACAAACAGAGGAGATAGTAAGGGTCCGAACCAACTCCGACATAGAAAACCTCGTGGCCGAGCCTAAAATAATTGAAGAGAGAAAGGCTCAATATCTCCGCTAGCTCGGTCACGTAGAACGGATGGAGGAGGATTGGAATATGAGGAAAGCATACTTGGGGCGACCAGTTAGTATCACTAGAAAGATAAGAGTGGATCACGTAAACGAACGTCAAAACTGAGAAGTCTAGACACTGTTCAGAACAGAGGAAAGTGGCGCGCTTAACATACTTAAGCATATATTTGTATATGACATTCTTTTTATTGACAAGTAACGTTAATAAATATTACATCTTTCATTCTTTCAAAGTAGATCAAAAATATTTTGTTTACGCCAGTGATATTTTGATCTAGAATTTTGTCGTACTTACGTCTCACAACACGACTCGCTTTAGCTCTATAGGCTCTTGAATGGACTATAGTGAGAGTTGTCGGCCCTATTTCTATTACGTGTCGCTGCTGAGCAAAAGGAGTAGAACAGTTCTATAGAGCGAATGAGCTATATCCCTCTTTACATTTTAATAAGCCGTTTTGCAGAAATTAGCCGTTTTGTAGAAAAGAGCGGACGTAGGACTTGGGTCCGCTACTTCGGAGACTTCTGCATCTCACCCTTGCGATGGCAAATCTTCATATAGTTTCATATTACAAAATCGCCTTCCTTTAGATTTTAATATGGGAGATTCCGTCTAGCTGTTGTTAGTCATAAGATACCAATGCCTATAATTATCCTTAAAATTTACAAATATCTGACAGGATTTATTTTATCGATTATTCGATACTGAAATGGGTTCTCTATTATACAGTATTTACATGGTGGATAATAAACTCTTTGTACCTGCCATAGACTGCAGCTCGTTGCTTAGCATTATTTTGTTATTAATGACATTATCAAAAAAACTCAAATGAAAACCATTTTTATTTAATCAAATATAATAATATTTAATTTTTCTAAATAAACATGCATATTCAAATCAAGTGCCGACTTTCGTCATATTTTCAACTTATATATATTAACATCTGGGATAGTTTTCTGTTTGTTTTATGAAGTGGATTATTATTAACGATCTATATGTAGTTTTGGACTCTGGCGAATCTATTAAGGAAGACTGCTTTTGGATATCGAAGTTACTGATTATTATTATGTGACCTGTGAATCTGTTTAATTGGACCGACCAAACACACTATTGGATTTTTATATCAACACAAAACTTGATGTGCAGTGATATGTATTAATTAAAATTATATACAATTTATAAATAATATGAAATTTTATTTTAAATACAGTTGGAATTCCTGGTGGAAGAAATCTCCATAGCTAAGCATACAATATATAGAATATCGGTCTTATTCATAGACAGAGTAAGTTTGAACGCTTCTTTAGAAACCATAAGCGTTCAAACTTACTCTGTCTATGAATAAGACAAAGTATACACAAACCCGCTATACGTACAAATACATACACACACACACACATACACACACACACACGCATGCATATATTAGGTACGTTCATATACGAGTTAGCGCCATTAATATTCGCTAGATGTGCTAGTAGCACGATTCTCCCGACTGAAGACTCTATCTCCATATATTCAATATACTCTTTGCTCCTAATGATGCAAGGAAAGAATATTCATACTGATAAAAAAAAAAACAATAGAAATGTTCTAAATTTAATGGCCGGTTCCATGCCACACCAAATTAATAAAAACTTTTTGTTGGAGATTCCAACATGTTGAAGTATAAACATCTATTAAAGTTATGAGAGATCTATTATTCCTATGAATAAATTTGAAAAACAGCAGACTGCAAAAAAACTGGAAAAGTATGTGAAAATTTTGATTGTGTGCCGCGAGGACTCGGCCCGAAGAGGGCATATCTTAAATTTAGTAGAGCTGCTTCTGATCTACTCTCTCTGGTTCTCTCGAAACAAACAACTTTCAGATATATGGACAGTCAATGGCAATTTGCTTGAAAAATTGCCTTGCAAAGACATGCCTGATTTTTTATGCAAATCAATCGTTTTGATTACCTCCCTCGCAAATTAAATTATATTCAACTCCAAAATCTTATAAACCTTTTTTCCTTAATTTCCGCAAAAATACTCTCCAACTCCCGATGGTAATTTCTTAAACGAATATTTTCTTGTCGTTGCGAGAATACAAAGGTTTCCTTGTAAAAAAGAATCAGTAATATAATTCATTGCTTTTCCGTGGGGAGAAATGGTCATTTCTCACTGCCAATCACTCCCCTGGAATTTATAGCCTGAACAACATCGGCCTTACCATTACTCACTCCATGTAGCGGGCCATATGGCACTGTAAAAAACAAACACTCCCCAAAACCGTCGTATTGCGAACCAGACCGCTTTCCAGGTTCTCAGCTGTTTCTGAATTTAATTTCGGAGTTTATTTTCTTATTAAATTTAGAAATCTATCAATTCAGAATATTAGGTTGTAACTATTGAACCTACAACAATTAAACATATTAATGATTCACGTACAAGAAGTATAACATGAGCCATAAAATCTATTTCATACATAATACATACATAACTTCACGCCAGGTCCCTTGTGGGGTAGGCACGAACAACAGAGCGCCATTCAGGCTTATTCTTACACACCTCAATTGCTTCTTTGACATTCATAGCTCTTGTCATGCACGTGTTAGCAGAAAGAATAATAATATCTGAAACATTATAATCAAAAGTTTATTACACTAGAATTATTACAATATTAATACAGCACAATAATACACAGAAATATTAAGACAACTCCAAGAGTTGTCTCCACGCTTGTCAAGTGTCGAGCATCAATTTGCCCTTAAAGAATACTGCCATTATCGAACAGTAATTATCGTCCACAATATACTATGGGCCTCTTGACCAACAGAGCTTTCGCTCTGTTCAACCGATGAGCGTAGACTATCGTTGTAGACTAGCTGAATATCGTTTGCAGACTAGATGTAGACTGATTGAAGACTAACTCCCCTCTGCCCGAACACAGAGTATTTATAAGATCCTCGTAGTGCGTCTGCAGCGACACCATCCTGTAATACTTTAGCGCCACTTCACTTCCGTCGTAACACCAACTTCCGCAATCCGTATAACTTCTAAATTCCGGTTACTCCATTTTAGATATCCGTTGGCTTAAAAATAAATGCTTCTACGTTGACATCCGGTTATACGACTTCCGATTACTACATTAATGAATATTCTGGTTATTGACGACTTCCGTCATATGGTCCGTTCCGTCCGTCCTGTTTAGAATGGTGCCTTCGTCTTCTTTTTACCACCGCACCGCACGCCATCGGCTGGGCGTTCATCCCCACTTCCTTGAACCGCTTCGCTCTTGTACGCAACGGTTCTCTAGAACGTTCCTCTTGCGCACCGTGGGGATTTGGAATGAGCTCCCAACCGTGGTTTTCCCACAGCGCTTCGACATGGGGTTTTTTAAAAAGGGTGTCATAAGATTTCTTCGAGGCCGGCAGCACGTTGGTGACACCTCTGGTGTTGCAAACGTCCATAGGCGACGGTAACCGCTTTCCATCAGGTGGGCCGTCTGCCTGTCTGCTGTACTCTAGCTATAAAAAAAAATAAAAAAATATGGTTACTTTACAATAATAAATACGATTCTAACACACGCATGTCTGTTCTTAAGGCTCCTGACATCACCTTCCGCTAATACACGATCAATTTGATCATGGAAGGTGTGTCGTGGCCTTCCGCGACTTCTGCATCCATCCAATTTTACATTGTATATCTGTTTAGTCATACATAATAATGTGTTTATTATTAAAAGTATGTAGTTCCTACTATATGTTACGTATACCAACATCGCCATTATCATCTCAATTCATTCCTGGGATTATAGGGAAGAAATCGCTTTTAGCGATAAGACCTTTGTATATAATTAGATATAATTTTAGTCTTAAGTTTATTTTTGTATTGATGTATAATAAAGTGTTATTTATCTATCTGTCTATCATTATCACGCCCACAGGGATAAGCAGAAGTGATGTATCTCCACTAGCGACGATCCAGACAAAATCTTTCCCTTCACCTATTTTCATTGTTTTTTTATAGATGCACGTTCCTTTGAGGTGTTTTACCTGACGTTTTTTCAAAGTATCTTTAAATCATTCATGTTCCAATATCACTTTTTTTAAATGGATTTTGTTGCTCAGTCATTATCGAGTTATACGAGTAATTCTAACTTAGATAAACACTTTGCCTTTCTTTCTAAAAAAAAATATTATACCAGTATAATATATTTTTTTTAAATTACTATCAAGCTGATCGAAGCTTCGTTTCGATGAGACAGACGCCAATGTTTCGATCGACATATTTATCTCTGCTACTCAGCAGAGATAAAATATGTCGATTTTAATTATATATAACGAATTATATATTCCAATATAACTCTACGGACACGAGTTCCGTACCCTTTTTACAACTTAATTTTTAGAATTTAAACACGCTTATTAGTTATTTTGGTCCTCGTGTGTGACATTAATTTAGTGTTTTTCTGTTGATGTGCACCTTACAAATAACTTATTATATTAATTTATTCAAATTTTAATAAAAAACTTTAGTATAAGTATATAGTAGTATAGAGTGTATCTGTTACATGTTGTGAGGAAGTGCATGTGCAGTGTGTGCCTTATGTCTATAATAATAATATCAACCCATAACTGTCCCATTGCTGGGCTCGGGCCTCCCATTATAGGGGGAACGGACAGCATACCCGCCACGCTTGTCCAAGGCGGCTTGGCAGGTTTGACACATCGGTTATCTCGATGTGCAGGTTGCATCATGATATTTTCCCTCACCGTTGTTAGCACTTGGTTATTATAACAATATGCACATTAGATCAGAAAACTGACTAAGAGGTGCATACGTTCCGGTCAGGATCGAAACCGTGCCCTTCGACTTAGGGGCGCGTGCGCTAACCATTACGCTACCATGACTTATGTCTATACTCATATATATTTTCCTCGTCTATTAAAAATAATGGTCTTTGAATATACAAAATTTATTTATCAGCATTGCCATTTGAAGTTAAAATATTCTTTGAAAAGCACCTTTATATGTTGCGGTGTTCTTTTGTGGGGGCAGTATGGTGGAGGCAAACAAAACCTTCTCTTTGAGTAAAATGCAAAAAGCTGCTTTTAATTTAAGCTGCGTTATAAAAGCGAATTTTCATTAAAAATATGCATTAAAAGAAACCGCAAAAACCAATACCTGATCGAGAGCTATGCGGTGGAATGTTTTGACTTTATATAAAATTTTAAAATAGTGCTTCCGTTTTTACCAAAACAGTAACTAAATCAATTTATTTATGTTTTTCTCAATAGTAATGATGGAAAACTTATCAAGAAAATCCATTAATAATACTGGCAAGTATATTTCTGTACTAGCATTTGCCCGCGATTTTCACCACGTTGGGCAAGTAACAAAGATTATAGTTATTTTGCTGTATATAAAATCAAAGGTTATTCTCAGCAGTAATTGGATGTTTTAGTATGAAAATACGTGAATTCCCATAAAAAGTCGCGATAAGTAATTTTATTAAAGCCATAAATGCACAACTACAATTGTTTTACTAGAGACTTTATCGATTCGTGAAAATTTTGTATCAAAATAAAAATAAAATCGATCTGATCTCTTGAAACCTCTCCCAAGAAATTTCCCGTTGGATTCTCGGGTTATAAAGTACCGCAGGTTTTAGGTCCGGGAATTTGCTAACAACCAATGAAAACTAAATTGGAATCGACTCAGTAGTTCTTACATGAATCCCAAACAAACAGACAAGAAATCTAAAAAAAATTGCATCGTGTTGCTGTATAATAGCTTCAATGTGTACAGACATGTTCATAGATTATAGATAAATAAAACGTAATTTTATGTATATAAAAATATATATAACTAATTACTTATAATATTAGTATGGGTCTGTTGCCTTTTTAAAATTTTCTTTTCTTGCGTTGAAATTTAAACAGTAATTTTCATGTTATTTCGTAGAAATAAAAACAAAATTGAATTTGAGAACTAATTCTTAACCTTTATTCAAACAAGGTTCTGCTAAATAATATATTTAAAAGCGATCCATATATACCTAAATATACAATTATTTGTATTTAGCAATTGTATAATGTCAACTTTCTTCGCTCATGTTTCGTGTTGTCGATTGGTCGGCTATACCTTGTACCGACGAGCAAACAATCGACTCAAAACTGACCAACCAGATATTCCCAATTAGTCTGAATTCCAAAGCTTCATCTCGTATTAAGCTATAGTCGACGCATTTTAAACTGAGTCGTCGGGCAATAAATGTCACTGACAGTAGGAATATGCACGCAATGCAACCCGTTGTCGATACATAGCTACCTGCGCATGCGGGGTCTATGCGTCATGGTGACCTTCATTAGCACTCTGACTCCTGATTGGTCGTTACGAATAAGGGTTGTTTGTTTTTTTTCTATAAATATTATATTTTTTGTTAGAAAAGATAAAAACGACCCTTTTCAGGGCCACATTACGATCTATACAGTTTCTCTATGATTACGTCGAAACAAACATTTTATCTTACTAATTAAAAACTTTTATTTTCGCGAAAAATTATTCCTATTAATACTTAACACAATTTAGCATATCGATCCTACTTATCCCATTATCGATATGCACCTCTACAATGCTTACGCACATCACTACACCTCTACATAAATCATGTAAGTGCAAGCGAGACAGACAGATAAATATGATTTACAACCCGAAGCCTCAGTTCATAATGCGTCGACTATAGTGAACAGTCCAATGATTTTTCATTAAACTAAATTAATGCAACACACTGGTTAGATGTTGTTATAGTCCGTTGAACTAATTGACTTTGAGAAATATCAAAGTTAATCTGTATATGAGTTGAGCAAATGTATACTTACAAAGAGGTTTACTTTAAGTTTCTGATGCTTTTTAATTTTTATGTGTTGCTTTACGTTTCATATACCCAATTATTGATGTATAATTTAGCACAATTATAGACTATGGTCAATACATGAACGTGATCCTATGTAAATACAGATAACGGTTATCGCTGTGAGAGCTGCCGATAAAATTGGGCATCTGTCTAAAAGATCAAAAATGTTTAATCTCATTAAGGTGTAAATATTGTTACATGCCAGCAAAGGTGAAGGCACACCTGCCTGTCATAAAACGCAGTTCTTACCTTTGTCGCATTTGGAGTTCTTTTGTGTACTTTGTGTTTAAAGTTTTCAATTAGACAATAGCCTATTGTTATTGTTTTCGACTTTGTTGGCCGTTCGCACTAATAACTAACCAGGTGTGCAGATTACGTTTTTTTGGAACTACTCAGACCACGCAGTCGATTGTTGTAATATACAGTTTACTATAAAACATTGCCCGAACTGAGTGTTAGGGCAGTCAAACGAGGATTACGATACGAGCAAGACATAGATTCGATGAGCGAAATAGTGACGGACTTTGCGGGTTTTATTTAATCGTGCAGTTTGTACTAGTAGTGTCTAATCATATTTTTACCTATGTTATACCTGTTAGTATAGTTGTAATAAACTCTATAGTAATTCCAACGGCGTTTCATTTTGAGTCCTGTAGCTCATAACAATATGATATTTAATATTAATTAGAATACTGGTATACACATCATATAAACAATAAGGTTTCTGTATATATAGTCTAAGTTAACAGGAACAACTAAGAAATTAATATACTACAAGAGTACAACTCCGCGTTGTATTTTATACTCCCCTTTTACATACAACAAAATACGTTTAAAGCTAACTAACGATTTATACAAATTAAAACATTATGAACACAAAGCAAGTCAAATCTTTTCTATTAAAAATAGTTTATGAAAACACTGAAAACCTTAATCAACCTATTAAATAATTATCTTTACAGTTCAAATACTGGGATATCGGTAACAATCATACGCGCGCGCACACACACACACACACACACACACACACACACACACACACACACACACACACACACACACACACACGCACACGCACACGCACGCGCACGCGCACGCGCACGCACGCACGCACGCACGCACGCACGCACGCACACGCACACTCACACACACACACACACACACACACACACACACACACACACACACACACACACACACACACACACACACACACACACACACACACACACACACACACATACCCATATGCATCCACACCATATACAGATGCTTATAATTCATATATAACTTTAACTACTTGCATATCTTATAAACATTAGTGTCAGCTACTATATACTCGAAGCTGGAGGTTAGGGGTCAGGAGTGGCATGATCACAGGATGTTTTTCCTAGTTTGTCCTCCCGGCTGTCCCACCCATAGTAAAGATATTTTCCCGCTTTATTGTTATGTTTTTTGTGGAAAATAAACCATAAATAGATGTGTAACTTCACACATGTGTGTAACTTCTCAATATCATCCTATCATATACTTAAAAAATAGAAATGACAGAAAGCCACTTTACTATAGGTTATTGGTATAAATCCTGTGTATTAGTCATGTAAAAGCAGTTTTAATTTAAGAGTATGCTAATTTTGATTCCAAAATGTCCTGTCATCTTTTTCAAATTAGGTCTGCTCTAAAAATGACAAAAAAATGTGAAAGGAAATTCTCGTTCATAAAAATCAGATCAGCAGAGACGTCGTCATGCTCATGGTAAACGTTAAAGTAATTATCTTTTAATCTCTGCCAAAATGGTTTTCTGACAGATTTTTTTGCCTACATAATTATGTCTGATTATTTTACATGTTTTCGAAATAATCTACATCGAGAACATAATTAAATATCTTGCCAGTTCGTGCCAGGGCTGAACTTTTGCACGGAGTGGTATGAGATTGAAGGAAATTAAGTTTAGGAGTATACACACGCCTTATATATAGACTATACATATATGGACTAGACCTGTTATTTGGACTAGGAAAGTTTTTAGGGACACAAGTTGTGCAATGCTGGATCACGGATCCATACACAGCCTCGCTGGTTCTAGTAGTAATGTGGACTGTATAGGTTTATATATGAGAGAGTGAGAGGTATGCCAAATCCTGCACAAAACCAATGGGGAAATAAGTACCACTAACCTCGGTATCCACCTCCAATGGGGCAGCTAGACAGCTCCTGATAGTGCAGGGCACGAACAGGTCCTCGAATGGCACTTCGGGTTGTAAGATTGGCACACTCACAAAAAATAGCAAGCACGGTTTGTATAAAGTTCAATAGAAAGCTCCAAGAATGGGATGTGAAACGTTCACGTGCACGGAGAAAACGCAACGTCCGGACAGACCTCGCGTGCGTTGGAGACTGTTTCGCCACCACGCAATGACGGCGAAACCGAAAGCCAGCGGCACTTATAAAACTACCCACATTAGAAAAATGTGAGGATTCAACACAAGTTTCCAATGAATAACGGGAAAAATAAAAAACATGTTTGATAAACAAGACACAATAATCTATCTATCTATATATCAAATCGGTAAGAAAAATAATCTAAAATATTTATGACTGTAATCTTAACCATCACGTACAAAATTACAAAGTAAATTGAATATAAGCTAAGCAAGGCGGAAGATAGTGCTGATCGCACAGCCCATTACCACTAAGGGATCTATCAGATTTACTACGACGGCTGTTATCGGCTGAGAAAATGGCTTGCCTATTCAGTCAGGCATGGTTCGGCGTAAAGGCGATTTATAGCTGAGATCCGTGTATATGGTAGCTATAAGTTTACAATGGCGATGTTAAAATCGAAGTCTGCATAGTGGGGTGTGTTCTGAGAAGCTATTTGATTTGGTGCCTATAACGTCGCCATCTCACCACCACACTGCTCACCAGTGACTGCGAGTTCATCCACTCTTCCTGGACACCTGGAAGTCATACACCAATGAGCAAATAATGGAATGAAGCCCCTCTCGCCATTTTCCGAGAGCGCTACATTATGTGGCTCTTCAAAGACGGCGTAAACAGATATTAAAGTCTCAACGAGGCAGGCAACGCATACATTCCCTTAGTGTTGCAGATGTCTATGGACAACAATAGCCATTTGCCAGGTGATAGGGTATCGGCCCGTATGTATGGCTATCACCCCTGGTCTAGAGTATGCCGCAATATCAACCTTGAATTGTATTCCGGCATTAGTTGGACAGGTTCTCGAAGCTCTCAAGAGAGCAGCAGCACATTTGTAACGCCTTTGGTATTGCAAATGCGATTGATTTGGTATTTCAAATGAGGCTGGCGGCGACTCTTCTTTTAAGTTTTGCTGTGCAGTTTTTTTATTATTTTTTTATTACTAATCTACGGACTCTAGTTCCGTAAATTTTTTACAACTTAATTATTGTTAGAGTTTTTTGAATTTATACACGCTTATTGTTTATGTGTTATTATGTGTGACATTAATTTTATGATTTTTGTGTTGTGTTGTGTACTTTTATAATAACTTATATATTTTTTTTCTAATTTTAATACTTAACTTATACTAATGTAGAGTGTATCTGTTACATGCTGGTGTTATGAGAAAGTGCATGTGCAGTGTGCGCCTTATGTCTATACTTATATATATTATCTTAACTAGTGCCATGTATGCTGTTTTTTCTTTCTGTGCCTAGGTTATTAATTTTTAGGCTCTTTGTGTGTCTTGGTTTGTGTGTGAATTGTACGTGTAATGCAATGCAATGGTATTGCGCGTTGGTGTGAGTAAGTGTATAAGTTTTGTTGTTTTTGATTGTGTGTTTGTAACTTTGTGTGGTGTTACATGAAATATTTTTAGTTGGTGTCAGTGATGATGGATGGTATTTCCATTAGACGTTGGACCACCGTCTAGTCTCACATGCCTATCGCCATTTTTATATTATAATCCCTGATCTCATCGGCTGTGACTTTCTCCGCTTTGAGGACGAAGGTGGCGGTAGCGTCCTCTTCGCACACGCAACACTTCTGCTGTGCAGTTGTCTACACTTAGTTTCTTTAGTAGTCCGTTGTTTTCTATGTAATTGTAATGCATTGAACAAGAATCCAGAGTAATGAAGGTTTATTTATATGTATAAAACACCTAATTGTATGTATGTATATATATATATATATATATATATATATATATACGTGTGTGTGTGTGTGTGTGTGTATGTGTGTGTGTGTGTGTGTGTGTGTGTGTGTGTGTGTGTGTGTGTGTGTGTGTGTGTGTGTGTGTGTGTGTGTGTGTGTGTGTGTGTGTGTGTGTGTGTGTGTGTGTGTGTGTGTGTGTGTGTGTGTGTGTATTAATATGTTTATTTTTTAAATTAGTTTGAGTATTCATGTATCTATTATCATTTCCTGCACCAACTATATCGCTTGATTCAAATCTCTTTCCATTTAGGTTGCCCGGAATAGATCGCTTTGAGCAATAAGACTGTCTAATGTTTATATGCCTAGAAAATATTGTAAATATGGTCTATTTCTCTTTATCTGGAATTGTATATTTTGGTGTGCAATAAAGATTTATCTCTCTCTGTACATAATATAGAGCTACTACTATCTCTCGTCTGAGAATGAGAACAAGCATTCGTGAAAAGGATAAGAAATATTGTTTTCTTTTTTATAACAAAAAGATTCGGGCATTGTCTTATTATCAGATAATTTGAGAATACGAATAAAGTTTAACGAAGCCAATTATTCCAAGAAGAACAAAGTAACTCTTATCTTCAGTTATCAAACTTTTTTTAGAAAAAAACAGCCAACTGTTAATTAAGCATTTCACGTTTTATTTTCTTTTGTAACCTGGGCCTGACCTTTATTCTTGTAAATAAAAGCAAACTGGTTTAAAATAGTAATCTCGTCCGCACATTTAAAACCATGGCCCATTCATCTTAAATATTACCTTATGTCGATATTATACGGTTCATTTCTATGATCCATATATACATAAACTGGAATTGTTCAATGTCATTGAATACAGTCGCCGTCGTGTTTTTTCAATTCTGTACATTTCAACCAAATTGAATTTTGGTTGATCCGCCTAATATCAACATGGTTTGTTTTTTCAAATAAATAATTCCTATTTTCTATTTCATTTATGTTTTTATTTATGAAATTTAAACTAAAAATCAGACTTAAGTTCTGCTCCATGAAATTTTAAGGTCACAAATAATATATTGCACCGTTAGAATTATACACAAGACACCTATTTAAAATATCAAGTTATTGAATTTTGAGACTTATTGTTATGTAATAGATATTTAAATCATAAATAAATGATTTAGGTCTCTATAATTTTAAGTGTGTATTGTTAGGTTATGTACATGGAATAATTTATTACTGTATAATTAAAATGCCAAAAAAATCGAACTCGAATTTGTTTCATTTTACTGATCGATAGAAAAATGTATAATAAAACTACGTTTTGAAGGTTTTAAGCGCGGTAATTTATTTGATCTTGCTTTATCCGACGTTTCGGCCCCTTTTCAGTGGTCGTGGTCACGGGCGACAAAGAAGATTAGGCTCCCATAGAGTAAATAATAGCCATAAACAAAATAAAAACTAAATAATTAAAATGAACAAGTTGGCGGTAGGCTAAATAAAACTTTAACAATACTCGGTGGACAAATGTCATCTTTGTCGTCCGTGACTGCCACTGAAAAGGGGCCGAAACGTCGGATAAACCAAGTTCAAATAAATTACCGCGCTTAAAACGGTTAAAACGTACTTTTATTATGTATACAAGTCGCGAAAACTTAGCAAATATTTATAAAAAATTATGTTATAAAATGCGTGATATTTTTAATCCAGGAATCCCGCGGGAATTCCAACTCAGTTTTCTCTAAAACGACAACTTACATTTTTAAATGTACGTTATGTCCCGGGAATCCTGCGGAAATTTCAACTCAATCGTGGACGATATCGCAGGCATATTCTAGTACTAAATATTTAGATAGATGGATAACACTTTTATGTACAGTCAGCAGCAAATAGAAAGGGACGGCCAAGATGGTCAAATAGATAACAACATCGAAAGTGATCATTACTATCGGTACAACCAATGTGGTCTAATTGTTCGAAGCAGTCTTCTTGACCAAAAACATCGTTACACGCACAGCGTCAAATAGATTAGATCATTCAAGTCGCCAAAATGATCGATACACTCTAGAAAAATGAACTCTATTCTAAATGTGATTAGAGTCAAATCGAAATGATTTCATACTAAATCAAAATTCAAATAGTTTTCTTTTCATTTTTATAACGTAACTAGTATTTGCCCTCGGCTTCATTTTCATTACTTAAATGGCAAAGATTAAAGTTATTTTATCAATATTTAAAATTTAATGCATTTATAATATGACAATACATGCATCTTAGATATATCCATAAAACCCCGACATTAGTAATGTTACTAAATACTTATTCAAGATACAGATCCCACTGAGGGTGTAAATACAGACAGTGTCCTGTGATTTACGAGCATTGCGTCAAAGCTGATCTAGTGGCTTGGAAGTGAATGGAAATCCCGGGAAATTTCACGAGTCCTAGTATAGTCATATATAAAAATATCATAAAGTACCAAACTGCTGTAATAAGAGTAACACGGTCAGTTTTCATGCTAGTCCTAGGCGTATAATTCCATTCTATCATTACAGATAACTTACTGTTAACGAACTATTATTGTTTTAATTGTGTACTGAGGGTGGTCTTATCGCCAAAAACCTATCTCCTCTAGACAACCCGTGGCAAGATTATTGTTGATTAGGAGTGGCGATGGTAGTATACATAATTATTGTACGATTAGTTAGATTTTAATATTGGATATATAAACAGGACTTTTTTGTGTGAGCACGCGTGCACCCAGTGCTCTTAAAGGAAATTTCGAAAAATGAAAAAGTATCAATTTTGGTAACCTTTACAAAAAAAATGTTTAATAGGTTTTTTGGAATGGACCTACTAACAAAAAATATAGACTTACAAATTGCGAGAATTAGCGTGCCCCCAAAACAGAAGGGACAAAAAACGCCTGTATATAAGTATATAGCTATACATATACAAGATATAGTAATATCATTATCATCTTACTATCATCATATACTTACTATTCTTATAAACTTGTCATTATAATTGTATGCACAAATTTATTTATATTCTATTCCAATAAAATGCACCTATAAACCTAATAAATACTTGTATTTACTATGTTTAAATGCCATATATTACTAATTAGAAAAATTACATATCATTATATTGCAGATAGTATTTCCTGATCATGTTCTAAAATGTATGACAAAGTATACTTACGTGGCACTAACAAACTCGCAACAAACCGTTTCACGAGGAAGGCCAGAATTTTCTCTTTGCATTTTCTAGATGGTAGCCCTAATTTGGTAAGACCCAAGAACCCCATTCGTGCCATTTCACTGAAATACGATATTTCCTTGCGATTCATTACAAAGACCCTAATAAATAAATAAGAGAACTGCGTGCTATTATAGTAACTATGGGGGCCCAGTTAGGTATCAATTTAGTTCAACGTTGTAGACGCTTTATCTTGATAGCGGTTTCATTAATTTTGTGGTTCGACCCAAACAGATTTCCGCACGAGATTTGCCTGTTATTAGTAATGTGCACTTAAAATCACTGATGTGTTTCTTACGCCCCTAGTAGCCCTAGTATACCAAGAGCGTAATTCTGTTATTTCAACATCTGATCTGTGCAGGAAAGGAGAAAAAATACAATTTCCTGCGGCCGGGGGGTCTGTTTTAATAGGCGATAAAACAACCCACAGCCAAGTGGTAGGGCATTTTCCCGACTGGATGGCTACCACCCCTGGTCTAGAGTATTTCGCCATAACAACTTTGATTTGTGTTCCGGCATTAGTGACTAGGTTTCAGTCTTCCTTAAGAGAGCAGCAGCGCAATTGTAGCACGTTTGGTGTTGCAAACGTCCATAGTTTATGGTAACCGCTTTCTATCAAGTAGGCCGTCTGCCTGTTTGCTGTTATTCCTAGAAACACATGGTTCAGTACCTTATACCAGTTTCACTGGTGTGCAAGTAAGTAGGATCTTAAATGTGTTACTCTTTTTATAGAACCCACAAGAGACTTAAACAACTAATAAAATCATTACCAGGAAACAACAAACACCATTATTGCCTTCGTCATTCGTTATTCCACAAAAGAAAAGCACATTTCCAACAACCTTTTGATCCATCAAACTTACGAGTGAAAGGATTTGCAAATAAATATTCGAAAAGGACTCATAGATATTCAAATGTAAATTTTCGACACGCCCTACTTTATAAGATGGTATTGCTTACTTCAAGGGTGCAGAAGATATATATATTATATATATGTTATACATCATGTAGAACCTACCTATATATGTATAATAACTTATCATCATCCTTGTAAAAATAGGCATACCAGAATATCTATATATATTGGCTAAAAATTGGTGGGGACGTAGGATAGAACTCGGACACGGACAAAGGATATCCTGTTGGAACCAGTAGGTAGCGCTGAGATCGGGTTCTATAATCATCCTTGTTGTATATTAAATAAAAGATAATTGATTGATATCTTATATATTTTAAACAAACCAGACAAACCTTACTAACACACACGTTAACAAGCTCGCCAGAGAGAAGGGCGGGCAAATTATATTGTCTTTGGTAAACGCTAATAAAGTGTTTGGATACAAGACATTAAAACTTATCGTTCGGATACGACAAACCTAATCACCTGGACCGATTTTGGTGACTTTGTTTTTGTGTGTTTGAGTGGGTTGCCAGATGGTTTAGATCCACCATTAGAACCGGTAGGTGGCGCTGGGATCAGGTTCTAGAATCCTCTTAACCACGTGGAGCGATTTTGGTGATTTTGTTATTGTGTGTTGAGTGGGTTCCCAGATGGTTTAGATTCGCAATTGGAACCGATAGGTTGCCACCTATCTGGTTCCGCATAGATTTTATTAGGGTTATTAAAAGATCTTGCGGAATATTGTCCCATTCTTCTGAAAGTGCTGTTCTTAGTGCTGCCACTGTTGTGGGCAAAGGGTTTCTCGCATATGAAGCCCTTTTTAAATTGTCCCAAACATGCTCAATGGGATTAAGATCCGGGCTGCATGCTGGCCAATTCATTGTACGTATCTCAACCTCTTCGCAATATTGTCGAACTTGTGCAGCAGCGTGCGGCCGGGCATTATCCTACATTAAAGTAAAATTTTCGCCTATGAATCCCATGTAAGGCACCATGTGATCTTCTAAGATCTCTGTTATGTAGCGATGTGCAGTCAAGCCCCCTCTATTACCGTTTTGACGGACCATGTCTATGAACACAAGTTCTGTTCGCCCGTTCATCGATATGCCACCCCAGACCATACACGAACCGCCTCCAAAAGGAACACGCTCCTCAATGCAACTTTGAGCATATCGCTCCCCACGTCGACGATAGACTCTTCTGCGACCATCTGCACCATATAAACATGTCCTACACTCGTCCGTGAACAATACGGAGGGCCATTGCTCTTCTGTCCAATTCAGGTGATCACGCGCAAATCTTAAGCGAGCTTGTCTGTGAGCTACAGACAACTTTGGACCTTTGCTGGTCTAAAAGAGGTGATATCCGCTTCCTTTAACCTTCTTCTTATTGTTCGTGCACTCACGTTTACTCCACGCACTTCATTAACCTCTGTTTTGATGTTAACAGACGTGAGGAAACGATTTCGCAGGGAAGTTGTAACAATAAATCGGTCATCACGACCAGTGGTTGCTCGAGTCCTGCCTGTACCACGTCTTCTTCTGTAAGAACCTGTCTCCACAAACCTTCTGTATATTCTAGAAACCGTAGACTGGTTTAAATTTAAATTTCTACCAATCGTTCGTTGATCCAAGCCCTCCCGCACCAATGCTACAATTTGAGCCGCTTGTTCGGACGAAGTATCCATATTATGGTTCAAAAACTCGATGAGTTATCGGCATTAGTGACCAGGCTCCAGTCTCCTTCAAGAGAGCAGCAGCGCATTAGTAGTACCTTTGGTGTTAAAAATGTCCATAGGCGATGGTAACCGCTATCCATCAAGTGGGCCGTCTGCCTGTCTGCTGTACTCCTGCAATAAAAAATAAATAAAAAAAAGAGTTAAAAAACTAACCCAACAATTCTGCTGGTAACAATAATTTAATTGACAAAAAAATAAAAAATCAATGAGAATCAATTTAAAACTTTGCTATAAATAACACGCAAATCTGATACTACGAGTAAATTTTCTTTTCCCGGCTATATTCATTTGTTTTACTGCAGTTCTATTTTTAAATTTTCCTTTTTTTTGAGATTAAGAGCCAGTCTCTCCATATTTAGATAGATAGATAGATAGATAACACTTTATTGCTCACCAAATATAGAATTTCAAAATATACAATAACAATAATGACAAGGTAGAGACAAAAGGCGGCCTTATCGCTGAAAGCAATCTCTTCCAGGCAACCTAAATTAAGGAATAACTTAATCTAATCTGGCGATGTAGGTGGTGCAAATCATTAAATATCATAAATAAACATACTTAAACTACATAACTTATAAATAAAATAAACATACTTAAACTACTTTATAAATTAAATACATACATACGTATCATACATATATATTTATATAATTTAATCTAAAAAGTTTGCATACTTATTTAAAAAATCATTTCAAAGTAATCCTGAACTTTGATGCAGTTTATGAGTCCGTCAGTTTAGTTGTTCTTTAGTTCAAATGCATATACTTAGTTGATATACGATTCTACTAAGAACTTAAAAGATCACACAGACCAATCTATAAATTCCAAATCGCTACCCAAGAAAAGAGGCTCTTCGAAGAAGGCGTAAACGATGTTTTTAAATCTCAGCAAAGTAGGCAACACATCGGCTTCCTTGGTATTGCAGAAGTCTGTGGTAACCACTCAGGCACTATCAAGTGAAACGTCTGGCAGTCTGGCTATCAGCAAAAATTTTTTAATACGGTAGGGTATTATTAGTAAATAATATTTCATGCTGATTTGGTCCTTTTGTTGAGCGAATCAACCATTAACAATTGTCCACGATTTACTTCAAAAAAACACTAACAGGAAGTAGTTAGAGCATTTGTTTACTCCTGAGAACATCAGAGCAATGTGCGTCTCGGCGATCACAGCTGATTTGCCGACGAACCACCCTTGTTGAAATAGCGCCCTCGGGACACTGAGCTTTTTCACTTGCGTCCTACACGCTATTCATTTATACTACATTGACACTGATTGCAAAATTGAAAGGTGACAGCGCTTTTGACTCTTCGGTGAAATAAAAAGGGATAGTGGTACAAGTATTTATTATATACGATGTCAATGTCAAATCTTTATTATAGCTTGGACGTAAACTAACTTAAGCTACTATGATAAAATTTAAAAATCATTGGTCTAGTCTAGTGTATACTAACTTACTCCGTAACAAACTTGAGTTTTGTTCCGGCATTAGTGGCCAGATTCTAGACCCCTTCGAGCACTTTGGCAGCACCTCGGGTCTTGCAAATTGCATAGGCGACGGTAACCATTATCACACTTGGGCAGTTAGCCTGTCTGATGTGCCTCAGCAATATAAAAGACAAGAAATCTATCTAACAGTTTAAAATAGTTACGCTTTTGCACACTGGTAAACAAATCGAATGTAGTAAGATTTTTGTTAGTTTTATATTATATATTAATTAAATTAAGGTATGAAATATAAACCTTTAAAATTAAAAACTAGAAATAAATAATACAAAGGGGGCATAATTATAGACAAAATATTGATCCCAAACCACTCTCACTTACCGGATATGTAATAAGATATAATGTATAAGATGTATTAATATATATAAGAAATTATAAAGTACTGAGGTTTTCAAATTCATTTATTCACATTTGAATGATTTCCAGTTACATCTGTCTAAATGCTGTGTTCATATTTAGATGAAAAAACTTTTTTATATATTTACAGATCATAATTGGACAGTAAAATATTATTACATTGAAACGTTTATCGACACTCGTTATTTTCCGAACGAACAATACTATTTCAAACTCCATTAGACGCTGTTTACATCAACTCGTTTCAGCACAGTCGTCTCAAATGAGCGTCCACCCTCTTTAAGTGGAAGCAAAACAGTTAGAGAATCTTGACAATTTGTCGTTTATTTAATTTGCTTAAAACCGAAATGTAACGAATAAAATTTCTGAAAAGGTGCTTCAATGTTTAGAAAGATGTTTAATAAAAGGTTCCTATAATGTATTATCTTGCCTTGTCTTGAATATTGACATTGTATGGATCTTAAGTCAAATTCTAACCGATATTATGGCACATGGGTAGGTAAGGCGTGTAGAATTTGTAAATTTAAAGTGAAAAATTTCAGGAAGGTTCATTCCGACCAATTAGATTTTCAAGTTCAACTTTTAGAATTTTTGACAATCTATTACTGTCACATGCAATCTATTCGAAGACTTAAACTAAAATATGACATACATACATAGACCACAGGTCGCCAAATGGCGGACCGCGGTCCGCATCCGGACCGCCGACCCATTTTGTGCGGACCGCGAGAAAATGTCGTTTATCTCATTGACATGTAAAAAAATACCTTTGTTATTTACGTAATTATATTTTTTTAATAATAAAAAATCTATGAAATGTTGTGCGGATCACGATGGACATTTTATTTCTTAAAACGGACCCCGAAATAACCAATGGGGATTGTTCACAAAAAATTATCCTCTAATTTTATATTTTTATTACGTAAAATAGGGTATTTTAAGATACTAATTTGAATATTTTTGTATTTAAAGCGTTAGTTTTTTTATAATTCGAGTTTAAAATTATATCTCCGATGACGTCATAAGGTACAAGTTTATATTGGTTGTTTTGCCTAGAAAACAAAAATAATAAAAGTAAGTTTTATCTATATATAATCATAGTGATCTGTGCTCCTATTTAAATGTCACTGTCTCATACTCTCAATACGTATCGTGATCATTTTAGTGGCTTTTGTCGCTAGGCTTATAATTTTTCGTGTTCAACAATTATTATTTTCTATAGCTATCGTTAAAGTTTTTAAAGTGATCTTTAGGGAAAAATCTATGTTACAGAACTTAAATCAAATAATGTACAGCTAGAATGTTTTCACACCTGAAGCAGGCAAACAGGCAGACGGCCCACCTCATTGGATTTAGTAATGTCAAATAAAGGTCAAACGCATTTCTTACAAAATACAAGAACATGGTTCGTTTTTTGGAATTTTAACTAGACAGAAATGATTAAGTACCCTATTCCTCGAAATAGTTTTTCAAATAGCTAAATTGAAAAAAAGTAAACAATCCCAATTGGTGAGCCCCTGATATATACCAATGGATATTAGACGGTCAAGAAAATCTTATAATTATTATTTTTTTGCTATCATGGTTATCTAAATATTCGAATGAAAGTAACTTATATCTATATTTATTTAAAACATCTTAATCAATTTGAAGGAGACAGTGACTTTGGACTATAGACATTTAATGAGTTGAGATATAGCTGAAAAAAAAGCATTATATTTTCTATAACAAAATGGACATAAGCTCTAAATTCTATCTGGAAGACGAGAAATCTTAAAAATAAGATCACAAATAAATAAGTTATTGATTTACATAATCAATTTATGCTAATAAAGTTCAACAATTAATAATAACACTTACAGCACACGAATAATTCATTCAAAATAACTAAACGCCTACAATTAAAAAAATTATCATCATATAAAAATTAAATATTAAGGCGCCTGTTGCCGCAAATGGTCGAAAGGGGAATGCCAAGGAAATAACTTTCCGTTAACAATTACTGATCAATAATTTACCAAAAAATATAATAAATCTTCATAACATTTTAATTTAAGAAAAAAACACCTCCCAATTATTGACATGAAACTTATACTTATTTACTCCTTCAATTTTTATCAAGGCAAGATAAAAAAAATCAATGTTTTTATAAAAATGAGATTAATCATTTGGTTTTATTATTTTTTTAAATACTATATTTTATTCACAATAAAATAACATCTGAAAAATCCTGAAGGAATTTGACGTTGCGATAAGCCTTAAAATCATTGTTTTTAAAATCTAAGCACAAGAATGTATGAAAGCGTAAGCGATTTATGGAAAATTGATTTGAATATGGTCGACCTATTGTCACAAGTTGTAATAACAAGCCGTCGTGTGACAGCCGCTGCCAGCATTATATATCCGAACAACCTTCAAACATCCAAAACTATTACACATTGTACCTTAATCTACGTAGTTTTGGGGAGAGGAGAGAGACCGGACCCAGTATTATGCAAATTCGGCTTAATAAATTAAAGAAAAGTTGCAAAGTAATTAAACTTGAATCTCCTACCCAGGTGTGGCGAATACTGTTTACTTAGATGTCATTTAAATAAATAATCCCCAAGGGGTAGTAAAGCTTTAAAGCTGGATTAATGGTCTACTTATTTTGCGAAAGGGCTTTCTTAAAACTTCTTAGACTCAAACAAGAAGATGTGTGCGTATTGGGTAGGTCTGAGAATCGGACAACATCTATTTTTCATCTCCCTGAATGTCAAGGGTAGTCCATCCGTAAATATATTTTTTTAGATATTTTTTTTTATTTATTTTATGACAGCATTAAAAAATACATACATAATTGTGTAGTGGAAGTGATAGACGTACGTTCGACGACTTTTACACCTCTCTGTCACCGTAACTCCACGAACCTTCAGAGGCAAAGAATGTCTTCAAATCATAGGTACCGATAGGTACCGGTATGGTAACTTGCATGAACGTGTATCGCCTGCTATGTAATTACATCTCGATCACCATTGCAATACTTAATATAACATCAAGAATCATATAAACGTCCTTGGATAGCATAATATACATGATTATGATGTAGGGGTGACCAGAGATATCATGTAAGGTAAGGTTCCACACCTCTGATCACATCCACACTTATGTCTGTTAGCGTGATGATATACTTAGCTGTATAGTTGTTTTAACGGGCGTCTTCTGATAGGGATAGTCCCCCGGCGATGGAAGTGGCCTTATGAGATCAGGGTTGCGGAAAGCCCTGCCAGCTTGCTGTCCTAACTGCGGTCGGGCTGATCCGGGTCTTAGTCTTCCTGCATGCTGCGGGCGCCATTATATATTACTCAGCTTGTTATTAAGGACGCAGTTGGGCTGTGCAGTTGAATCATCGTTCCACAGGACCGTACTTGCCACAAGGTCGTTTTCGATTCGTTTCTATCGGGAATGATATGATATGATTGAATGATGGATGGATGCCTGGTGCGCCACCATATAATACAACCCTTTCGGAGTATTCCTTAAAATTAACAATGATACAACTGAACATATTGTCGTATCATGATAAGCTGTATGACATTATTTGCGGTTACATATAATGTTAACTCTGCAACTCTAAAGTGACATCTTGAAATTCACACTATATATTAAATAGAATAGAATAAAGATTCCAAATACCTTATATTCTTGTCGATATAAATCGACAAATTATGTAAATAAGTTTCCAGTGAATTTCATAAGAGAATAACATTTCTGTGGACAACACTATATATACGCATTTGCACCAAAAATATTTAATTTAGTATGGATTACAAGTATATCCCAGATATTGAAGCGACTAAAGCTACCTGTCCATTGAAGCGGAGTGGAGCTGTAGAGTGGAGAAACGGAGAAATAATAACCAATATAATTGTATAAGAATTGCATCAATGGTCATGCAGCCAATGCTATTGGTTTATTAATAGTTAGTTTTAAATGTACAGAAACGGAGAAAGAATACTAACCTCCTGCGGTCAGGCGGCCCGTTGTAATAGGCGATAAAACGCCCCACAGCACTTGCCTTGATAACAACCTTGACTTGTGTTCCAGAATTCGTGGCCAGGTTCGTCTCCCTTTAGAGAGCGGCAGAACATTGATAGAACCCTTGGTTTTTTTTTTTATTGCAGGAGTTCAGCAGACAGGCAGACGGCCCACTTGATGGATAGCGGTTACCATCGCCTATGGACATTTGTAACACCAAAGGTACTACTAATGCGCTGCTGCTCTCTTGAAGGAGACTGGAGCCTGGTCACTAATGCCGGAACACAACTAAGGGTTGTTATGGCGACATACTTTAGACCAGGGGTGGTAGCCATCCAGTCGGGCAAATGCCCTACCACCTGGCTGTGGGTTGTTTTGTCGCCTCTTACGACAGGCCGCCCGGCCGCAGGAGTTTGTATTCTTTCTCCGTTTCCATCACCGAACTCACGCAATAAAATAGTATCATTAATAATACTCTGTTTCTCTGCTCCGCAACCTCGCTCCACTTCAATGGACAGGCAGCCTAAATATACTTAGAATGAACGAATCATTTGGAATATTTGTCCTTTATCGGAAAATAAGTTTTTCTAGGTCAACATTAACCTGTTATTGGGTAGCTCCTGAAATACTACTAATATTGCATTGCTTATCTATAAAGTATTATATCGTCTCAACGTATTGAACGAAATAACAAGAAATTAGAAGTAACATTTTATTTACTACTTAATACAGCCGCCATTTTATTTACGTGGGTTTGGAACTTTATCTCCATGTCTTCTTAACGTGTTAAGTGTAATTAATGTCCGGTGGGACACATTGAAATTGTACATACAATTCTTACACTTTAAAATTACTGTTTTAATTCTTTAAATCTTAATAGAAAACCATCAAGTTGCATCAGAGGTTATTTGATACAAACTTTCCAGCACTGTGACGTCGAAACTCTAGACACGGTCATTTCTGATTGAGCATTTTATAAATAGGATTTTTTAATTAATTTTCATTAAACACAAATAGACACTTAAATTTAACTCATTGTTACGACTCTGATCCCGACAAAAACAAAATCCACCTGTATATCTGAAACAATGCATATTTATTACCCGTCGGCATTTGAACATTTAGATTCTTGTATGATCGTCTTCTTTTGTTTACTTTGTGTTTAAAATTTGTGATTACAAAACAACCTATTGGTGTATTGTAATATTTTATGGCAGTCATTATCCAGGTGTGTCGGATTGAGATACGGGGACATTGCAGTTGCGCAGTATAAAACGATGATCTGATGGAGGGGGGGAGTCAGTCCAGCGATACCTACGTGCGAAGCAAGACGTGTGTACTACAATCGGGAATCTTTTAGTGACGGACTTTGCGCCTTTTATGGAATTACGCCCTTGTGCATTACGTTTGGACTTGTTATGTTCGGTTATATTTGTACCTGTATTATACGTGTTTGTATAATTCTAATAAACTCTATAGTACTTCTAACGGCATTTTTAAGTTTTAGGCATTTTAATTTGATTAAACTAGAGCTACGTTTCAGGGTTTGACCAACAGCGTAGCTACAAGTAAAACTCACGAAGATACCAAATTAAGTAGGGGTGCACAAAAAGCGTCATTGCATAATTTATACTAAGACTTAGGTTTTATGACATTTACGCAAAATAAATAAACGTTTTAAAAATACAAAAAAGACTAAATGAAATGACTTCATTCGAACCAATATAACAATACCCTAAACATTGACAAAGTATTAATCATTCCAACAATTTTCGTTGACATAAAATATATAAAGTTCAAGTATTTTATACGACGTAGATTCCTCTAATTTCTTGCTTCACGTCATACGTATGTCGCATTTATCTTACGTACGCCTCCTCGGGGGCTGTTCTCGTATGCCAGCCACGTACGCCCCCACACACGGGCGCGAGTGCTATTTATTTAATTTTAAATTAAAATGTCACCACCGACGCTAAGCGACGTACAAAGCCGCTTACGAAATAATATCCGCGGTACTTTATAAGGGATTTATTTTTTGTAGAACCGTGATTGTATAGCATCAAAGCTGTTATTGGTAGCGAGTTATATCTAATATATAAAATTCTCGTGTCACAGTTTTCGTTGCCATACTCCTCCGAAACGGCTTGACCGATTCTGGTGAATTTTTTTGTGCTTATCCGGTATCTATGAGAATCGGCCAACATCTATTTTTCATCCCCCTAAATGTTAGGGGTAGTCCACCCCTAAATTTTTTTATTTATTTTTTAGACAAAATTTTTAATTTCTATTTTTTTATGATACAACATACAAAAATACATACAATCCTCAATTTTCACCCTTCTACGAACAACCCCTATTTTTTACCGGGCAGGACGACGTCTGCCGGGACAGCTAGTTAATACATAATTATCTTTATTCTATTTATACTGACAGATGTAGTCCTGCTCTTAAAAAATAAAAATCTAGAATCCGAATGCAGTGCCAATTGATAATCTAAACTATCCCAATACCCACTCAAACAAACACAAACAGTTTTGCCGGAATCTTGGAACCTGATTGCAGCGTCACCTACCGGGACCAATTGTTAATGTAAACCATTCTCGAATTGCCTTAAACAAGTCACCTAGCGGGTCCAATCGTGAATCTAAATCATCCTGCGACCCACTTGAACACCCATAAAAAATAACTTCACCTAATCCTGGAACCGTATTGCAGCACCACCTACTTCGTTCAAATTTGAATGTAAACCATCTCTGGACCCACTCAAACACACACTTAAATTTCGTTAAAATCCTGGAACCTGATTGCAACGCCACCTACCGGAAGCAATAGTTAATCTAAACCATTCTCGAGTCCACTTCGAAGACACACAAAATATTCATCAAATACGGTCCCGCTGTTTAGGAAGAGTTTAGTGACACACACTCGAACAGAAGAACTTTATCTATAAAGATAGAATTTTGGACGAGAAACTCGCGAGCATCCTCAGAACATCCAATTAAAGTTTCATCAGAATCTTCTAGGAACGCATTTATAAGAAAAGAAAAATATTTCTTTAAAGTATGCATTTATAAGAGTATAGTTCATAGGATATTTATTATTTGTCTTACTACACTATGTATGGCATGATAGTGATTATAAAGCGTGCATTTTTCCAGACGCTTCTTAGAGTCCTCTACGGTGTCGTTGTCGTGATAACTATAAATAATTAAGGTATGTCTTATTCCAAAGACATGCGCAAAATTAACTTTGACAGTTATGTCTGCCATATAAGAAGCATTAATACACATTCAATACAGTAATATAAATTCAAATGAAGTTTACGTCTCATACCGTTCAAGTTACAAGACAAGTGTTGTAACATTAATAACTCGTTATAGAAACTCCACTAGGGATTAGATTGTTCCAAATTGTAACCAAAACTTAAGAAACATTGCTGTATACAATTATATAAGTTATATCAATAGAATATCATTATTCTCGAATCATGCCAAGCACTATTAATTTGTGAAAGACCAATATATATATATTATTAGGATATGCCCGCGAATTCATCCAGGCTTGACTTGCAATTCCCGAGACACAAAGTACTACAGCATTTAATAAAGAATGTAAACAATAGTTTTAGTGAAAACTATGTCGGAATAAGTTAATTTATATGCACCTGAACAACTACAAACCGCTCCCAGGAATTTTTTTGTGGGATTCCCGGAATAAAAATATCACACATTTTAATACATAAAATTGTCTATGTATTGTCAATTTGATTTAGTTTTATTTGGAAATTACAAATCGTTCCCGGAAAACTTTCATGAGGTATCCCAAGATAATATGTAGCGCAGATTTTAAGTCTAAAAATTTGCTGTCAATCAGTGAAAAACGCATCGAAATTGGTCTACTAGTTTTTACGTGAATCCCGAACGAACAGACAAGAAATCTAAAACAAATTGCATCGTGTTCTCCATCGTTCTGCATAGTCTATATTCCAGTTATTTCATTTTTAATAGCTTCAATGTACGGACACGTCATGTTTACAATTGAATAATATATGATTAGTTAATTGAAGGTGACAGTGATGGAAAGAACGAAAATGGGACAAGTACGAAGCAGATCATGAATAATAAATGTAAAGGCAAAAAACGCCTATTATTATTTTCGTTTGCCTACGAAAGCCTAAAATGACGGTGTGCACAAACACCGTAGTCTGTGTCCTGGGAGACGCTGTACACGACCGATTAAAGCTTGGATAAATTCATCATAATGATCTCCGTCCGACGCCTAACGTATGAACTTTAATTCAATTATGTTTATTACTAAAATGATTAATTTTAGTAATAAATATACTACCGACCTACACATAACGCTATTGCTTTTCTCACCTAATGGTTTGCTTGGGTGCTTAGAATAATAGTACGGACGCGATGTGTTCGCCGATACATAGCAAAAGGACGTGTAGGACGAACGAGAAGAAACACTTCGCCAACAGCCTTTGTTCACTTTTCCCCAAGGGCTTCACACACCACTAGGATTCACTATTACGTGATGCGTAGTAATTAAAGTTATTTACTTATATATTTATTTTCTTACTTTCGTGTGTTTTAACAATTTTATTATTTTTATTGAAGGCGCGAAGGAAGAGAGAATTTACTAAGGAGGTGTTTCTCGGCGCAAACAAATGGTAATATTTATTTCTCCACTGCATGTTATAAGCACTGTATATAAGTACATTCTACTAAATTGTTGGGTCTGGCATCAAAATTAAAAAAGAAAAAGATTTATTTAGAACTACTATAAAACTCACTTAAACTATAAAAATAAAAACAATAAATAAATGTATAGTCCTAAATTAAACTAAACCAGCGCTGATCTTCCGCTAGGGCCATTCGTGACATATATGTAAACAGGCAAACAAGATAAAGATATGATATAAAGTGAACCAACAGCAAAAAATAAATAATTAGCCTATAGCCCTTAAACTAATTTTACGTAAGTATAATAAGTTTATCATTAAAGCAAAAAGGAGTAAAAAGGTACACCTTTCAGCAATATGAAGAATTGTAATTTTTTTATATCGTCTATGAAATTCAACCCAAGATTGCGAGCTCAATTTAGAAAAGTAATTTTGAAAATAACAATTTCGTCCCGCTTTATTGGATATCGGTCGTTATAATCTTCACTTCATTTTAATATCCAATCTCAATTTGACAAACCTTCTATTGTAATAAAATTTCCCTAAAATGGAAACAAAATTCATATATCTTTCAAATTAGAGGAAATACATTACTATTTTACAAAGTAGGTGAGATAAAGTACATACCAAATGTAGGCAGCTAAGATGATACAAATAACTTGGGTAATTGGACTGTCAACTACCTTATTCAGAAAACAGGCAAAAAGGAGCTTTCCGTATAAATGTTACTATTTATTATTATCAAGGAGATAATAATTAAGTATGTGAAGTAAGTGCGTTTTATTTTTATACTAGCTGACCCGGCGAACTTCGTACCGCCATATTTTCTGAATTCCTAAAAGACTTTGTTTCATGACACAAAAAGAAAATCACCGTAATCGGTCCAAGTGATTAGGAGGATACTAGAACCCGATCTCAGCGCCACTTTCCGGTTCTAATTGCGAATCTAAACCATCCGAGAACCCACTCAAATACACACACAATATTTCATCAAAATCGGTAAAGTCGTTCTCAAGTTATGCGCTTACCAACACATTTTGCGATTCGTTTTTATATATAAGATAACTACTGCCCGCGACTTCATTCGCGTGGAAAGGAAGTTAAAAAACACCCGTGATTTTGAAACATTCTTCATTGGTGCTCCGCTCCTCTTGCTCTTAGCGTGATGGATTATAGCCTTAATCAATAAATGAGCTATCTAACACTGAAAAAAATTTCAAAACAGCCCTGTAGTTCCTGAGATTAGCGCGTTCAAGCAAACAAACAAAGAAACAAACTTATCTGCTTTATATATTATATATATAAGATAAAACTCTCTCACTGATACCCCACCGTGTCAAATTATCTGCTTCTATTATGTTACGTAGCAGAGAAATTACTTTTAGTATGTTATAAGCTGTTTAAGTAGTTAAAGCTTTTTAACTATCCCACGGGAACTATTTAATTTTTCGGGATCAAAAGTATCCTATATGTTGACCAGGGATATAAGCTATCACCATACAAAATTTCATGTAAATCGGTCCAGTCGTTTCGGAGATTAGCCGGTACAAACAGACAGACAAACCAATTTCGAAAAAAATCTAAATAAGTTCTATTTCACTTCTTACATCCCCCTGACTCGGTTTTCAGCATTTTTTTCATTGTACAGAAATTCGACCTCTACAATTTTATTATATGTATAGATTAGTAAGAGATTGCTTTTAGCAATAAGGCTGGCTATTGCACTACCTTGGAGGTATGTATGGAAGTTGATTATGTATTTCATCTATGTAATGTAAGTGTACATTAAAGAGTATTGTATTGTAAGTATTTATCGGGAACTTAAAGTGAAATGCTTATGCAATTTTATTTTTAGCCAATCGCAATCCGCTGCTGGACGTAGGCGTACCCAAGTTGGCGCTACACATCCCTGTCCCCCGACTTCCTCGTCCAGCACTTACCGGCCACCTTTCGCAGTACCATCAATTCCATCGGGCTGGAGGGCATCGGACACTACGTTTACTGACATATGTACCTGTAATATTGTTTCCAAATTAACAAATAAATTGTTGAATATTTATTTCTTTTATGTAAAGAATTATTTAATTGGAAAATGTGAAATATCTTCTGAGGTTCTTTCACAAAACCTCTCTCGTTTGACCTCAATCAAAAACTTACATTTAGTTGATCTGATAACTGTTTATACAACTAATTAAGCTTTGTACACTTAATAGTTTAAGGGCCAGTGATCGGCTACCTGTATGTATTTGACCAGACCTGAGGTTTTGTTCATTGAGCCCCCTATACCTACCATGTATGGTACGGAGACTCACTAAGCTCAAAGTGGTGGACGCGGCGAGCGCTGAGGCAAAACAGGTATCTATTTTTGGCAAATTTTAAATCCACTTGACCACATCTGTCGTTTTGGAATTTGAAAATATAGGCTTATTATTATCGGAAAATAAGAATGGCAGACCATTATCGCGCGGTTTTACTTTATGGCAGACAATTTTGAATATACAAAAAAAAATGAAAGTAATTGAACAGATCTGCCATTGATATATTTTGTTTATTATAGTCTTAATAACTTATATTGATCGCGGCAAACGTCTACTTTGCGTATACACATCAATAAATAATAAAAGAATATAAAACATATTAATTTCTGTAAATACAGTGATAAAGTAAATCGCAAGTAAATATTGTTACTTGCGATTTAGTGCATTGATGTAAAACAGTGAACGGAAAACACATACATCTGACTGGGTAGTAGCTAAGATTTTATTATATACAACCTCAGGTCTGGTCAAATAAAAACTATAAGTTTCTTTACTTTCTAAAGAACAAGGAATATCAAGAAACGATGTTCTTTTTTGTTAAATTCACCAAATGACAGACAAAATTCAAACATCCGAGTCATTACGCAAAACATTTATTACAACAAAGATTTTCATAGATGGGTTATTAAATTTCATGGTTACACCATAACTTCAGTTTTAATGCCTATATATTAAATCAGCTGGTACATATTTTTCTGTTGTCGTTTTCTCTAAGATATAAATTTTCAAGTCACATGTGTGTAATTGCGCATACATATTTATATATCATTTAGCATGCAATGGTAAACAGCATCGTCATTTATTATCACGTGTGCACCTCATGTATATAATTGGTATCAGTTCGTATATTTTCCACTGCTACTCATTTCAGGCAAAAAAAGACAAAATCGACACGCTTGCCGTAGCGTGTTAAATATTTATTTATAAAGGCAAATTTTAAGTCTACTCTTGCTCTAAAATTAACAGACATTAATTGTAATTGTACACGTATATTTTTAATTTTGGTTTGGTCTTTAAAGACAACGGACCGTAAAAATGCTCCAGACTTTTGAGGGCTTGCGTGGGGCCATGGAGAGGCCAACATGTAATGGCCCCTTGACAATTTAATCTAAATGTGGCGTGACACTGCCGGACGATTATCCCTGTCTACATCATATAATAATGCACCCAAGGCCAAGCCTCGGCCAGTGTAGGACTATTGTGGGAAATGAGAATAGAAAGTACCGGGCTATTGTGGTTAACTGCTAGTGGTACAAGGGTTAGGGAATATGGGGACTATGGCGTCTGTCCGTCGCAATGTTCAGGGAACATGGTAAAATTGGCAGACGGTGACTCGGCCGAAATGCAGGGTGCATTTTGGTTCATATTATAATTGTCATTCAGAAGAGATTTTAAGGCTAAATTACTAATAACTAAATAATATTGAAACATTTCTCGCAATTGTCTTTGTAACATTTAAATTATATCAATATAAAATATTTCACAATCCAGTTACAGTAGCTTAAAAGCTTCTTGTAACTGAAAATACCATTTACCTATAAAATCTAAATATAAAACGTCTTACAGAAAATTAAAAAATCTTTAAGACGACATTACATTATTATTTCAAATTTTGTGGAGGACTGAAGAGCATAGATAAAATTTTAACGGACCTTAAATTTTACTGAATGTATAAAATTTTATTTTATGATATACCATAAAGTTCATTCAAAAGGAATATTCTCGCACCGTATATATTCTTTTAAATATTAATGTCTAAAAGATAGGGATGTAATGCTTAGTTCTTTTATAATTATAAAAACAGAGGATGTTGGATAAAATTAAAATCATAAACTAATATACAATGAAGAAAATTACCCTAGCTAAATCTATTAAATTAACATTATTTGTTATTCTGCCTATCATTTCTTAAGAGTGTAAGTAGGATATTTAGACTGAGTCACCGTCTTCTACGGGTATGGGGCCCAGTAGACTAGCCACTTTAACTCAATGGATCGCCATACTGATTCGTGAGCTGGTATTAGTCCTCTCATCACCTAAAGCATCAATTACGCTAAAAGTTATTATAAAAAGTATCAATTATACTTTCCGAGAACACTTTGCTCGCGTTAATTTGGTTCCCAAGCCTATGTATGGACATAGGATACTTTTTAATCCAAAATTTGTGTTGAACTATGAGCCCACTGAAATAACTACAAATTTTAAATAATCACGTTTAAGACTCAACTTGTTTTATTCGTATAATATAATTAGTTTTAAAAACCTCCTTAATGCCACCCGTGATCAGTGAGAAGGCTAGCTCGCATTCGACCAAAGAATCAGAGTTATCATCCAGCGGGGCAATGCAGCCAGATTTCTGGGCACGCTTTCATCTGGCAGGTATTTGTTACAGTATTTAACTTAACTCATTTATAACTTATTTTATATTAGCGTTTAAGAATTAAATTGGCTGACAGCAATCTACGAGCGTTTAAGTCACGAGTGTATAGGTATCTTCCAAGCGTACTCCATCATAGACCGCGTAATCTGTCAACATCAGGTGCGACAGTGCTCAAACGCGAACCTATATCAGAGAGAGAGATAACACTTTATTGAACACCAAAATACTAAAACAGACCATATTTACAATATTTTCTGGGCATTACAAAAAGGGGCCCTATCGCTCAAAGTGATCTCATTCAGACAATCTTAATAATAGAAGTTAGAATCAGGTGGTGCAGGAAAAAGGCAATAGATACATAAATACTCAAACTAATTTAAGAAATAAATATACAAATACATACAGTCATATATATACAATAATACGTAACTTATTATAATGAATCTATTAGCATGATTATATTTTGTTAAGCAGACATAGTATTTGTGGACAAATAGTCTTTATATTATTAAACTAAACTATATCATTAAAGTTATAAAAAAAATAATTTGATATTTTTTCAAATTGATGATTTGTGATTATAAACTTTACAACAACTACTAAAACACACTTGCTTTTATGTCGTGTTAATCGTGAATTTGGTATTTAACAGGTTAAATTAGTTTGTTTAAGTTGGAACAACCACAACCAACCTTTGAAATGAAAGAGGAGTGACCAGTCACGACCTAATCAAAGTTTGCCTTAGTTAAGACCCGCCGGGCTGACGCCTACCCGTGTCCCTACTGTTAATGATCACTACAACATCCCTTGCCAGTGTGGCAATAGCTTTTAATAAATCCGAAATTGAAATTTTAGATATTGGTTAACGATTTAAAAAATTTAAGGCTGTTGGAAATCGAGAAATAATAAATATCATACATACAAAATAGGATAGTACTTTCTTGTTTGAAAATCGAGAAAAGTTTTTTTCAACGTGCATAATCGATGGAGTATTATTAAGTCACATTTTGCAAAACTATAACTATGTTCTTTAATTATTATTTTTACATTTTTTTTTATTGCATATTGTTCAGCAGACAGGCAGAAGGCCCGCCTGATTGAAAGCGGTAACCATCGCCTATGGACATTTGCAACACCGAAGGCGCCACAAATGCGTCGCTGCTCTCTTAAAGGGGACTTGGTTGCGCCGAGGAACACCTCCTTGTAAATTCTTCCTCCCCATCCTCGCCATCAAGAATAAAATAACACTTTGAATGAAGAATGCGCATAATAAGACATTCGACAGAACTGTCACGGCTGTTGTCACCACATATAAATACGTAACATATGAATTTGTTGGGACACACAACAAAGTAAATAAACTGCTACAATTGAATTTTATCAGAAGATCCGGAATCCTAGTGAGATTGTGAACCCCCGGGGGACGTGGCGGCGGACTGGTGGCGAGGTGAGTTTTCCTTCCTTGCTTCTTCTTCCCGTCCCTTTGCCTTCTCCCGGCCATCGCATCGCGCCCGCAGGACTGGAACCTGGTCACTAATGCCGGAACACAACTCAAGGTTGTTATGGCGATATACTTTAGACGAGGGGTGGTAGCCATCCAGTCGGGAAAACACCCTACCCGGCCGCAGGAAATTGTATTCTTTCTCTGTTCCTGCACGGATAATGGCGAGATCGTGAAAATTATGCCGCTTACGAATACGATTGTAATGCCAAACTTGGAGCCCAGGATCATGTGTAATTAGTGGAAGCACCTTAACTTGCAAATATCGCGATGTTCTTATGAGTGCAGGAATATCTCGACAAAAGCAACTAACGAAATGCCGTACCTTCTAGCCACATCGACAAATTATACATGTTAATGAAATAATAGCGATCTGGGACAAACAATATATTTCTTGTTAAACATTTACTGATTTGACTATCCTTTCATAACATAATAAATGTGAGTAATAGACAACTCTCCCTTATAACGTACCATCAGCAACATCTGTTCCTGTTACTAGTATTTCGGCGGCCATCGCTCACAAAGAAAAATAAGGGTATAAGAAGGTCAACGCATTCCATCATCTTTTATATAAACCAAATGACGCTTTTTACACATCTATGACAAGAAACTTTTTGATCAAAATTAGGTAAATTTTAGCGTTGCATATGCCTTACATAGTGGTAATACATTAATTATATCATTTATCTAAATAACTACTCTTAGTTTATTTATATTTTATTTTTAATGGTAGTTGATCATTACGATTATATTACTTTTGTTTTAGTTTAATACTCCACCAAAAACCGTATATCTAATTTTTAATTAAAATCTGCTTAGACACTGAGTTGTCTGCAAGCGATCGCTATAAGCGATAAGGCTGCCCATTGTTCTAATGCAAATGTGTCCATATTAATTACCTAGATTTCATTTTATGGTGAATCTTTATTGCTCAGTCCAGTTTACATTCACGTGTATGTAAATATTTGTATCTGAGAGGTTTAGTACGTAATTAGGTATGCCAAAATAGTGCTCATTTATTACAATCCTTATTAAGTCTTTCTTTATTGTAAAGCTGGCAAACGGGATGTCCCACGTAGCTACTGAAAAGTGGTTACCGTCGCCTATGGACATTTACAACACCAGGTACGAAGCCAACATGTTGCTAGCCTTTAAGAAGGTAAGTGGGCCATAGGAACTCTCACTCATCGCACAAAGGACGATTAGTTCAAGGTTTTTTTCAGTGGAGGAACGGAGAAGGAATACAATAAGAGACAACAAAACAACCCGGAGCCAGGTGGTAGGGCATTTGGCCGTCTGAAATGTTACCAACCCCGGTCTAGAATATGCCGCCATAGCAACCTTAAGTTGTGTTCAAGCATTAATAGCGGGTTCCAGTCTCTCTTAAGAGAGCAGCAGCGCATTTGTAGCACCTTTGATGTTACCAATGTTCATAGGCGATAGTAACCGCTTTCCATCAGGTCTGCCTATCTGCTGAACTTGTGCAATAAAAATAGCTAATTGTTTCACGCCGACATTCTGATAATATCGGGGAAACTATACCACTGTTGGTTCAGTCTCTTAATGTTTTTGTGTTGTTACGAGCTACAGGACTCGACTTAAAATGCCGTTGGAATGACTATAGAATTTATTTGAACTATACGGACACGTATAACACAGGTACAAATATAACTGGATACAACCAGTACACACTGAGCTCTTCAATAACACGCGCAAAGTCCGCCAAGCCATAGACCTAAACAAATGACTAAAATAATTTAACAGCAGTGAGAATCGTTTCCCAAGGATAAAAAGCACCGTTTACATCAAACGTAATTTCAGAATATGAGACATGAAAAAATGTTTTTACTGTAAGCACTTGACAACATACATTTTAATACGGACATTTCGTAGATCAAAAGAATTGTTCAACTCATTTTATTTATACGATGTCTCCCGCCTAACGTTTTGTTTGATAACAAAAGTAACCTCATCGACCTTTGAAGAGTAAAAAAACAATTCTGTTTTATTCAGTTCCACTTGCCGTTGGAACTGTATTTACGGTCTACCGTCCAAACGAAAGCTTTCTTTTGAAGTCGTTATTACCCTACGATGGATAGCTAATCATATTTGCTGTCTTGAAACCGTCATTAAAAGAAGAAAACTGTGACCTATTGTTTGTGTTTTTTTTGTTAAGATAGCCAAAGATAAAAAGTGGCCAGCATGGATGAGGACAAATATTACTGTTACGAGCTGCAGGCCTCGAATTAAAATGCCGTTAGAATTATTATACAGTTTATTTATTAGAACTATACAAACACGTATAACACAAGTATAAATATAACCGAACACAACAAGTCCAAACGTAATGCAGAATCGTAAGAAGATCGTAATTCAATAAATAGATGACCGAATGTACACAAGTCTTGCTTCGCTCGTGGTTATCGCTCGACTGCCTCGTCCTCAATCAAGGCATTGCTTTATACTGCACAAATGCAATATGTCTGCCCGGCCATATGGACCGAATTTTCTAAAAATCAGTTTGTACTTCAAATCCGAAACACCTGGCTAATGAGACGACCGCAACGGCCATAAACGAGTAAAATAAAGCAATGGACTGTTCTCTAGAATAATTAGTAAACGCACGCTAATAAATAAGTAAACAAAAGAAGTCCAGAATGCCGAAAGGTAATAAAATGTGTTTTTACTAGGTCTAGGTCGTAACATTATAATAAATTCTAACATTATCGACAAAATAAAAAAACAGTGCATAAGCACTTATAAAATTTATAAAAATGACCATTAATTAGGTGTTTTTATTTTAACGGCGAAATATAAATATATAATATGATAATAATAAATCGGTAGACAAACACATGTTTTATGTCCCCAAGTTAATAAAGTTACGCTTGTGTTATGGGTAACATAGAACGGACCACCTCAGGGGCCGATCCCAGACACCCAGACCATAGCATTACCTTTTAGTAAGCCTGGTTGAGTCTTTTTGAAGTGAAACTTCTTTATCGGCGTTGGAAAAAAATTACCGTCACATTTTTCGGTTACGCGTCACATTTTTCGGTTTCGCGTCACATTTTTCGGTTACGCGTCACATTTTTTCCGTTACGCACCATAATTTTCTTCCCCTACCACGGTCGATTCGACCGTGGTACACGGTCATTATCTTTCTTTTTCTTTTACGGTGATAGGGGCTCTATTTATTAAACCAATTTCTGTAAAGTTGCATATAATAGACCATTTTTCGAAAAATAAGGTCATAAAGAAGTTGCACTTCTTACGTGTGTACACTAGTACATGCACACATTTTTAAAAGTTATAGTTCTATTTAATTGATTTATTTATTTAATTTTTCGTACGTAACGTACCTATTATTATTTTTCAACATCATTATTTTCACATTTCAATAATCATTTCGTAACATATTACGTAGTACTTATATTAAATTGTTCAAAATATGTATCTATTGTCTATTCTTTGTTTGACAACAAGATCATAATCATAAATAATAGGTATTAAAATATTAAATGTTCATTACTAAATTTTTTCTTCCTCTCTGTCAAAACCAATCATTCATAGTAACTCAAGGTTCATAGTAACAATTATCAGCCAACCGTTCTTACCCACAATAGTGTATTTGCACAAAAATATTCAGCATTTATTAACTTTGGTTACTACTATTCCGAAATTTAAATTTTATGATGTAAATCTGAAATTCAGGGGCTCTTGATATCAAACGGTTTATGTTATATAACTCAAAACAATTGTTGCCAAAATTTGAATTCATATAGTCCTCTACCAACTGCATGATCACAAAACGCTATTGTAACAATAAAATGAATTGAAATTATTAACACAAGTGAACACTTCAGTGAATTTGAATTACATTTCACTAGGTACCCTCCATATAAGGCCAATCGGTGATATACTATCAAATGCTTAAGGGCTTTGAATGAACTCAACCGCCTGGAAATTAATAGGGTCCAGTCGAAACCGATAGTTTAACTAATTATTGAGTTTTAGTGACAATCAATATTGGGTACACGATTTGTGTATGTTGCTTAATTTAGAGAGCTGATTTTTGTTCAAATATTTGATTGTTGGATATCTTTCTTAGAAATATTTTTTTGTATAACGGACTATCCATATTTGTGGATTTTACGTCACATGAATTTCATAATTTTGACCCCTCCCTAATCCTTGTCACAGCTGACCACATTCCTGAGACCCCACTTAGTATGACATCTCATGTGCATGCAATTTTACATCAGGAAATTATTAAATGAAATTTATAATATTATAATCATCAAACAATAGTAAAAACGACGAAATAATAATAGAATACAGTAAAAGATAATGTTGAATACCGAAAAAAGTAAATGCGCACCTGTGTGTCATAAATGACAGTTTAATACCTTCCCCCATTTGGACTTCTTTTGATTACTTTGTGTTTAAAATTTGTGATTTAAAAAATCAGTCTATTAAGTGTTGTAATCTTTTATGGCAGTCATTAGACAGATGTGTCCAACTAATTCTTGGAAATTATTGTTATACGTCGAGACATATTTATTGTATTTGTACAGGATAAAAGGAATGCCCGAACGGAGGGGTGAGGCAGTCAAGCGATGATTACGATACGAGCAAGACTTGTTGCATTCGATAAGCTATATAGTGACAAACTTTGCGCGTGTTATTGAATCGTGCAGTTTGTACTGGTTGTGTCTAGTTATATACGTACCTGTGTTATACGTGTTTGTATAGTTCTAATATATTCTATAGTAATTCCAACGGCATTTTAATTCAAGTCCCGCACTCGTAACAGTAATAAGAAATAATAATAGAATAGAAAAAAAGAAAACTTAACTTATTAACATTATTTTCTACCCATAGTCCCTCAAGGCTATAAGTAGAATTATTAAATTAAAACAGTAGTTTCGTGATGTCACTTCAAATACTTGAAATTGTAATTCTCTACTGCTTCTGTGACAATGATATACCGCTTTTAAGTACTTTCAAATTCTGTAGGGGGAGCTTTAAAACCATTTGCATAAAATTGCGGTCGACCACTAGGAATTATATTCAACTGAGGCACAACTTTATTGAACTTTAGTTCACGTTTATTTTACGCTTTTGGTAATTAAAACTGCTTTTCAAATCGAAAACATGGCGTAATCGTCATACCCTGCTTCGATTTATTGTATTGGTATGTAGAATGATTAAATTATTAAAATTATATTTTTCAAGATTTATTTTCATACGACACATTAGACATTTTATGTCAGTTTTGATCACAGGCTGGCTCTGTTTTCAAAGGCCAATGAATAGGTTATAGAGAAAAAGCGAAAATCGAATTGAAAACAGATTTTGTTAAATTGCTCTAGGCTTAAACGGGTTAATCTCAAAACCAATCAATCTTATTTATTATTTTTGGGACTATTTGATTATTAATTGACTTACAGGTTACTTATACACGATGTTCTAATCAATAATCATATACTAATCTACCAATTCCAAAAATATCCAAAATAACCTCAATATAATATTAGACCAGCTATTTTAAACGATATTAAATAAAACAAAAATTGCTCATTAAAAAATTTATTTGGATGAAAAAGGTTCATTTTTTTAGAATGTGGTAAATTCTGAGACATCAAATTAAATTAAATTCTGAGACAATGTTCATACAAAAGTGCAGACGTTCAAATATCACCTTAGCATAACTTTAAAATATTATAACAGAAAAATACTTAATTATTTTTTAAACTATGTATTTTATATATTCTATCTATCTATTTTTTTATTGCAGGGGGTTCAGCAGACAGGCAGATGGCCCACTTGACGGAAAGCGGTTACTATCGCCTATAGAGATTTGCAACATCAAAGGTGCTACAAATGCGATGCTGCGCTCTTAAGGGCGACTGGACCCTGAATGTCGGACCATAACTAAAGGTTGTTAAGGCGGCATTCTCTAGACCAGGGGTGGTAGCCATCCAAACAGGCAAATGCCCGACCTGGCTGTGGCTTGTTTTGTCACCTCTTACATTTGTCCACGACAAGCCGGTCGGGCACAGGAAATTGTATACTTCCTCCGTTCCTGGGCGGATTGATTATTACGCTATTTAAATCATTTTAGAAACGACATCATATTTGCGACGCAGATCAAAAGTGTGTCGGGTTATTTGACTGTCAACTACCCTATTGGTAAGGCTGTGTTTAGTTGTGTGTGTATGACAGTATTGTGAGTGGTAGAATTGGTACCGGTAGACCACGACGTATACACCATTATCAAAAAACAGAAGTGTTAAAACGAGGTCAGGTAACAAGCATATCAAATAAACGTGCATGTACGAAGAGGTTAATGAAAGTAGATGAAGCGAAATTATTTATTTAGTTTTCAGAACCAAATGAGCGGAGCAGCAGGTAAATTAATATGAGTGACAGTGAAAGAGTATATAAAACATTCAAAATAATTTTATCAGTATTGTTTGAACACGGTTCATAATACAATAACAAAAGCCGGTCTGATGACCTTAGCAACACCTGAACAGGTGCCTGTTTCTTTTTTCATTCCGTTCAATTTATCACAGACCAATGAAGCGTGTGAATATTGCTGCTTTCAATTTTTTCGCACAGTCTGATAGGTAAGACGAAAAGTTTGTCTGTTCTTCGCTATTTATTAAAAATATTTTTGAAAGGAAAATGCTCAAAATTATTCGAGTCTCAAATAATTTCATAGACAAAATCACATAACAATATAAAATTATTTTTAGTAATTTTAAGCAAGTTAAATGATTACAGTAGTAATATCGCTATTAAAAAATAGGGTGGATCGTAGAGGGTTGAAAATTTAGGGTTGTATGTATTTTTAATTATGTATCATAAAAATAAAAAATAGGGTTGGACAACCCTTAACATTTAGGGGGATGAAAAATAGATGTCCGATTCTCAGGCCTACCCAATATGCACACAAAATTTCATGAGAATCGGTCAAGCCGTTTCAGAGGAGTTTAACTACAAAAACAGCGACGCGAGAATTTTATGTATTAGATAATACAGATCTAGTTCTTTTAAATATGTAGCCTTAGGAAAAGGTTATATATTTGCGCCGTTTGAAGTTGAAATAATGCCCGTGGGATACAACGGCAAAGAATTTCTTTGATGACGTCGTCTGTAAGCAGATCTTTGATACTGTCCAGAACAGAAGTTGGCTCATATTTCGCCTAACAAATAAGCATTACCCTCCAGCGTTGCGATGCGGCGATCCTTCGGGGCATGCTCCCTTCTGGCAGTGATCTGCTACATAATCTACTTCGCCGCTTCAGTTGAAAACGTCAAACGGCGCAAATATGGAGCCTTAGTAAGGGGTTACATTTGTGTGCCGTATGGAGTTTTTTTTTCTCCTCCGCCAGACGAACAAGACTTGTCCGGACTTTTGTATCTTACTAGCTTGTCCCGCGACTTCGTCCGCTTGAAATTGTAAAAAGTAAGTTTAAAAAAACCACCCACTTTTGAAATATTCTTCTTTGGTGCTCCGCTCCTATTGGACTTAGCGCGATGATATATAGCCTATAGCCTTTCTTGATAAATGGGCTATCTAACACTGAAAGAATTTTCTAAATCAGACCAACAGTCCCTGAGATTAGCGCGTTTAAACAAATAAACAAACTGTTCAACTTCATATACTAGTACAAGATATGCATTTGCTTTTTTTGTTATTACTTTATTTCAAGAAATTATTTTACAAAAGTCCTTATCTATTACATTTTTGTTTTATTTTACTATTGTTCTATTACAATCTGGCTTATTATCTTCTTCTTTATTTATACATTTTTATGGTTATTGTTTATGGTTATTATTTTTATGGTTATTGTTTTTTGGTTTTTTAAGTTCTTGTTTATACATTAGTTATATATACTATCCTATATATTTTATAATGTACATTTATCTATCTATAATTATTCCTACGTATTTTTTTTATATTTTTTTTTTTACATGGGGAAATGCGTTACCGCACCGTCAGCCGCGCGGGGGATCATGCGCGGCCGGTGTGTGGGGCTCCCCGACGCCGGTTCAATACGACCGGCGCCGGTATACCCACTAAAACCCCATGGCAGCCTTCTTTCCGCCTAGCGCCGGGGTCACGGTATGTGCGCGAGCTTAACCCGCGACCCCGGCAGCGGCTGGCCGCCTCATAAGCAGAGGCGGCCTCTCCTGTGTGCGGGCCGGGGAATGGTGTTTCTCCGGCCCTGAGAGGGACGCGCGGCTACCTCTCGCGCCCTCTCGCGGCATTAGTGCGGGTGGAGGTCTATATGGATCCCCCAGACCTCGACGTCCGCTGCCGCCGGGAGGGGGAGGCTGCGAAGGATTGCTCCTGCGCCATCACCCCTCCCTCTCCTTCCTCCTCCCCCCGCCGCCTCGCGCACTCAGCAGCGTCAGAGGCGAGGGGGGGGGCCTTCGCGATAGGGGGGAGGGGGAGGCTGCGAAGGATTGCTCCTGCGCCAATACCCCTCCCCCCTCTCCTTCCACCCTTCTTTTTTAACTATAACAATATTCCATGAAGTCATAGATTTTATAACCAGATATAAAGGCAGGGCATTTTCAGGCATATTCTTATAATTTACCTCAATTTTTATTTTGGATTCTAAATTATACCGCTCCCGGGAATATGCAGGACACCAGAATGCCGTTTGGGGTTGAAACATAAGCCCGTGGGATCCGTCGGCCAAGAGTTTCTTTAAAGACATATGTAAGAAACTCTTAGACACTACCCGTTATCAGAAGGCTGGCTCATGTTTTGCACCACAAACAAGTATTACCATGCAGCGTGGCAATGCAGCCAGCCTTCTGGGCACGCTCCCCGTTGGCAGTGATCTGCTACATAATGTATTTTAGTTTCAATGCCTTGTTTGTTTTCGTCCTTTAATAATTAGATATTCAAACTATTATTTACTTTAAATTTAATTGTTTAGTTTATATTTGTTGCTAATATGTGCCCGTAACTTAATCCAGGTCTGACTGGAAATTCCCGCGGGATTCCCGAGACACAAATTACCGCAACTATCGCTTTAGTCAAAACTGTCGGCATAAGCTAATTTTATGTATCTTACATAACTATAAACCACTCCTGGGAAAATTACCGCGGGTTTCCCGGAATAAAAGATATCAGTGAAAAAAATTAGATTGAATTTCGTTTTTTTTTTATCTGGCCATTTTAATAAATTTCCAGAAAGATTTCCGGGATAAAAGTAGCCCGAGCGTAGCGTAGCAAATTTGCTGCCGATTAGCGAAAACTGCATCGAAATCGGCCCAGTAGTTTTTACGTGAATCTTGAATAAACAGACAAGAAATCTAAAAAAAATTCATCGTGTTTTCCACAATTTACATATTGTATTCCTGTTGGTTTTTTTTAAAAAAAGCTTTAATGTGCATACATATTTTTAGAATTGTATAATATCACCAGAGTTTTCACGCGCCGTCGCCGCGTGAGAAACCCTAGCTGATAACTTTATGTTACGTACATAAAAATTTCATTTCGTGTTTTATTTACATAAACCTTCAATATTTTAGTTTGGTTGTTCAATTCTCTAAAATCACAAAGAAACTAAGTTAATATAGCGTATACAACTGAGCAGCAAAACATTAAGAACAGTCCCAGCCAACCTGGTTTGAAGTACCTCATACGTAATGAATGACATATAGGCAACCTGACAACATATTTGTTACTGAATTACAGCGAGGGTTGTTTAGTAGAGCCATCTATTTTACTAATTCGTCTATTCCATGTATAAGACGTAATTTATGGGGATATATAGTATCCTAAGTTACGCCCCGTGATATAAGTTAGCTCCGTTTCGAATTTCATTTAAATCCGTTCAATGAATTTCACGTGATGCAACAGACAGACAAAAAAATTTCTAAGCTTTGCATTTTTGGAATCTGAAATTAATTAATTAATTAAATTATCTAACATTTCTAATCATAAATGACTCCTATAACACTAGTTTATAAAGAAATGGCATTTTTTAATATAGGTACGCATATCAATAATATGTTCAGACAATCTATCAGAAGTAGCTTTGATTATATACCTCTATAATCAAAGAGTCGTAGTAATTATTACATACATACAAGACATACATATTATCACACCTTTATCTCAGGGGAGTAGGCACCGACTATGGATCTCCACTTGTGACAATCCTAAAAACCTTTGCTTCTTCTACTTTCATTAACCTTCATACATGCACATTTATTTAATATGCCTTTTGCCTGACCACTCTTTACCACTTCTGCTATTTGATCATGGCGTGTATGTCTCGGTCTACCGGCAGCAACTCTACATTTCAAAATGCTGTAATACATTTATTTTGTAATTCTACTTTTAATAAATCATTATTATTCTATAAACGTATTATAAAAAGATAATCTATCAAGACTTATCATGTTCTTTCAAAGGGACAATTTCTGAATTTGTATAAATAGCCCTAGTGGTAATAGGATTGTATTGTATTACTTTTATCAAAATCATTATTGATTTCAAATGAAATCTTAACATTCAAATTGTAATCATGAAGTTGAAACACTAACTCGCTTCTTATCTCTATATATATAATTCTTCTGTACGTGTGTTGACAGTGAACTCCTAAACGGCTGAACCGATTTGAATGATTTTTTCGTGTGTGTTCAAGTGGATATGAGGATGGTTTAGATTCACAATTGGGCCCTGTAGATGGCGCTGCAGTCGGGTTTAAAATTTTATTTCTTCAGGGCAGAACAATGTCTGCCGGGACAGCTAGTGTGATTTAAGAAGTTAAAAGTATATTTATTAATATTTTTATTTAATATTTACAGTCTGTTTACTACAAGATATGATATAATTATGTAGGTACATTACAATAGGGTTGTTATAACGAACAATATAATCAAAGTACAAGACTGGAAACAAAAACTCGCATTACTTAATAATATGTTTTTCCTAATTGATATACATTGATGCAAAGCATCTAAAATAGTTCTAACCCCACCAATGCCATAAAATGTTCTAGTAAAATACGCTTTACTGCGAGAGAAATAGTCTAAATAGGCGTAAAACGTTTAATTCCGGTACCTTCATAATTTGGTACCCAACAAAGTTTCTCTTTCCGCTATGATGTGGAGTCATTTACACAAGGCGTCCTGAAGTTTCTTGCCGGTCAACAACGCATTACTTCTAACTAGTTTTGCAAAGGAATACTTTTAGGCCAAAGAAATGTAAGGAGTTGAGATATCCTCTAAATATAAGGCTATATTTTTTCTATTACAAAATAGAAACCAACCTTAAATTCTATGAAGAAGACGAGAAATCCTATAAATAAGATCACAAATAAAATAAGCTATCGATTATTACAATTATTTTTGTTGTTTGGTGATATTTATCATTTTGGTCATTTTGTTCATTTTGGTAATTTTGGTCATTTTTGTAGTTTTCTTAGAACGGTTTGATATAACGTATGAAAGTTTGTATGAGACTTTGGAGGTCTTCGGGTATAAATGAAAGAATGTTGTGTGTTTGAATTGCAGTTCAGGAATGCATATTTATTTGGTAAAAATACCGATTAATATTTTACAATAGAGCACACATTAGCTGCTAAACAAAATATAATATTTAATCATAATAATACGCGCACTCGAGAGTTGCCACGTATCGCGGTGAGGTGAGGCGAGGTATGCGTGGAGGGAAACACGGGGGGCCCGACAGGGGCAGCGCGCTACGCGCTTGCCGTCTGCCGATCATTTGTGAGCGGCCGCCGTGGTGATCGGACGTCTGCGGCTACAAGACTAATTTTTCAAGTTTATAGATATAAAAATTCATAGTCTATAAAAAATAGTAACTGGATATCTATCTGTTAAACCTTCACGGAAAACTTCTCTGAATACTGGATCGGTTTTGCAGTAATTTTGTTTAAATGTTGCTTTATTACAGAAAATGGACATAAATACTTTTCATTCCGGGAGATGGGATACTTTGCGATATAAAATTAAATTCTTCTTCCGGGGTGCAAATAGCACTAACAAATTTTTTTTGTACAATATCACCTGTATTAACGCCTGCTCTTTAAACAAGAGGCACGCAATAGAGATAGACCCGCGGCACAGCCGCGGGATAAACTCTGGTCAGGTAATAATATGAAAACACAGCACACGATTAAATCATTCAAAATAACTAAACGTATTTATAAAAAATATCATAATAACTAAGAAAAAGATTAAAATCGTTCTCATCTTTTTACCATCAAGGTACATGAATCTATGAAATCGTATCCTTCTCCTTTCCAAAACTATCACTAACCACTGCACAACAACTGGAATTAGATCCAGTAACCAAAATGTTCTTCCTTTAGCCCAACCCCCAAACTACAAAACTATGTATGTTACCTTAAACTTTAGGGCAACATTCCATTGAATAAAGGATTTTTGAATCGTGTATTAAATTACTTAAAACCAGAAACAATCAATGGACAGAGTAATAAATGCATGAAAGTTCCACTTTTCATCTTTATAGAAGGCAAGCTTCAGATTAAACCGATTCTAAATTGTAAATGATACAATCAAAGTTTAATCCAAACTGTCTGAGAGAAGCTAATGAAATCCTGAATGAATACATTTTTCGCTAAGAGACGCGAAGATGCGGCAATATTCTGTATCCAAATCTCATGCTTAGGCATTCTCAGTCATGATCCAAGAATACAAAAAACAATCAACGAAATTAAAGTATTTTATTACGTTTGTTGCAAAAAACCTTTTTTTTATAATTTGACGTTTTTTTTTCTTCGTTCAATATTTGTTCTTCGTTATAAACGTGTCGTTATGAAATACGTCTAAGGACTATAAATAGCTTACGTGCTCTTCACAGATTGGTCCTTCGTGTCGGATATGAACCAGCGGCCTATAGATTCAAGGCCCCTATTACCAACAAGAAAAAAACTTTATTTTATTTCCGCACGCAACCATTTACAAGACATGTTGTGTGAGACTGGTGCCCAATGTAGATCTGTATTACAGGTCACCAATGCAGTGACTTCGGGCCGAAAAACAAACTGATAATAAGGTGATGTGTGTGTACGTGTGTGCGTGTTCGTGTGTGCGTGTACGTGTGTGTGTGTGCATGTGTGTGTGTGCGTGTGTGTGTGGGTGGGTCTGTGTGTGTGTGTGGGTGGGTCTGTGTGTGTGTGTGGGTGTGTGTGTGTTTTTTTTTATTGCCTTAAGTTGGCAAACAGGCAGACGGCCCACCTGATGAAAAGTGGTTACCGTCGCCTATGGACGTTTGCAACACCAGGGGTGTCGCCAACGCGTTGCCGACCTCTAAGAAATTTTATAACGCCCTTCTTAAAGAACCCCATGTCATAGCGCAAAGGGAAAAC